>NQMI01000004.1:0-96520 GCA_002270565.1 Stenocarpella maydis
GATGATGTTAAACGAAGTGATCTGATTGGCTGCAGCCAATCACGTGATTATGTATGGATGTACCATCCGTTTTTGTGGATGCGAATATCCGCGTTCTTTTCTATTATTCTTGCACTCGGCCTGTCTCTGCATCGCTTCCTGTTGCTCTCGTGTCGGCGGCTGCTGAAGCGGCCGCATTCCAGAGGCAGTATTTTCCTGGCTGCCCTGCGGGCTGGGATTAGACCAGGACGGTCGGGTGCACCCTGAGAGGTCCGGAATTGGTCCGTCGAACGCGAGAAATGGGACATTGGCGTCTGATGGGTCAATCCACGGGATCCCGCTGCTTGTGTAGTTGACCACGGGCGCGAGCACGCCGATATCCAGTCCTGCATCAGGGCTGGCGTCGCTGGCTATCTCGAAGGCGTTGGCGACATCGATTGCAAGTGATTCTGAGTCGTAGGAACGCGCACCGCGGCTGCCGCGGGGCATCTGCATAGGACCGTACACCAGACGGCCGCCGGTCACTACGCTCATGACTCTTGCGTCATGTGTCATCATTTCTGCGAAAAGCGAACAGGCGCATGTGCACAAGGCATCAGATTACTATCAGGAGAGACCGCCGCATTAGTATTAGATTACAACTGTGGGAGGATACTACTTACAAGTATGATGTATGCAGCAGTGTATGGTGCATTTCCAGCATATGGCCCAAATAAGCCGGACGGAGGCTCTTCCTGTCCCAGAATGGAGTACGCGAGATCGTGCGTAGTTGGAAATATTGAGGCGCTGTGTGTGCGTAAAAGCAGCGACCGCGTCAGACTGTGGGCCGTACAGCTCCTTCCACGAAGTGACTAGACCACTGCTTAGGGGCACAAGATTGTTTAGTGCTATATATATGTGTGTCAATGTGATAATATTCCTCTGTGTGGACAACAACACTTGCCGGCCATTGCGAGTTAAATGGTTTGGTTTTCCTTAACCACTCCACCCATGCTATCAGAACCTTTTACTAGGTGATTCAGTAGAGAATAAATGTAGGAATACAAGTGGCTGTCTCCTAAAACCTGATTTCATATTCCCTAGGCATCAGCCATTCTCACATGACTTTACGTAGAGTCTGTGTTCATGTCCGGTGTCTATCTACGTAGTCGCCCCTGTGTGCTTTACGATATCCCGAGAAGGGCGGATGAGCAAGCAAGTCCTTTCTGTTGAGATCAGTCTTGTTTCCTGTATTAAGTTTTTCATTTATCAAACAAGTCTGTCGGTAGAATCTGGTCGTTTATAAGGTTGGTGGTATTCCAAATTTTGATTCCTACACAAAAGGCCGTGCTCTTCACGGACGACCTGGGCTGCCACCACTGTACGATCAATAAGCTCATAGCTTCCTGACACCTGGGCATTCGGTGACCTCAATATTGCCGGGTCCGGTCTACGGAAAGATGACCTCGAATCTTTGACCGAGTAACTGTAGTTAATACGTCGGGTCTTTGAACGTATGGTCTTTGATGATAGTCGATCCTGAGAAATTGATTCGCACGAAATTGGCAACGGTCGGCATGGATCCGACAATGATGGCCACGTTGTTCTCAACTAAGCTGTGGGGAGATCACTCAGCTTCGCAGTATTATTCAGCTGGGTTATTGGAGCCTCAGTTCAGGATATGGCTTACATGGAAATGTAAACTGCCCCTTGCTGCCATGTGGGATCGGATATCAGTAGGTCGAGCTTTACTCTGGAAACAAGAGCAACGACACTGGCAATGACACTCCTGAATCTATATCAGTACTTGGGCCCAAGTTCGAGCACAACGAGACTTACAATAAAGCTGTGGCAAACACGGCATTCACTAGCACGCGTTTTTTGAATGACATGTGCAGTGTTGCAAGAGTTGGTAGTGGTAGGACGAAGATGTACATATCTAGTGCAACTGCTAAACACCCTTGCGCAATGCCCCAATAATTCAACATTTTGAACATTGCAGGGTCTTTACCCATGGCGAGGTCTTCCCAGCTTTTCCCGCCAGCAGGGCTGATGTAGCGAAGTGAAAGAAAAATATAAGGGGAGTAACGTCAAGAATGTGGCAGCCAAGCCAACGTAGACAGCTATTTTCATTGATTTCTTGATTGAGAAAAGCTCTTGATAGAGTAGAAATATGGAAGATTTCGAGAAGTATTATGTAGGCCCTTGGAGGAAGTCAAGCGCGAAGCTGAGCTGAGGAATAATCAGTCAACCTCCAGTGGACATATGATCTTCTGATGAATTTGTGCTATAGAATAGCATTCAGTTCAGCGTGTGTTTCGGCAGGGTCGCAGTGTGGTGCTCTGAGGCGAATTGGGACGATTGACAATGGTCTGGACAACTTTGTATTGAATTAAGTTGGGCTTCTGTAAGCCCTCCTTATATACCCTCCGACGTCGTCTCACCCCTGGGCACGCTGCGGTCGGCTCTGGTGCAAATTTGCAAATGCCGGAAAATTCGCCCTTCCAACACACCATCTTTGGTTCCAAGCAGCCAGCCAACCATAGCCCTAGCAATGCCCAAATTAAGTACATACAAACTTCAGAAATCAGGCTATCCAATGCACTAAGTCATATACTTTTTGGGTAAGAAATAAGGGTAATGCAGAGGTCTGAATTAAGGTGCAAATGCAGGCCAAAATAATCGACTCACGGCCACCAAACTCATCTTGCGTCACGCACGCACTGGGCGTACTTAGCGAAAATCGCCTGACTCGCAAGTCTAGGGTAACTCCTTGCTAGGAAGTCTAGGGTAACTCCTTACAACGAAGTCTAGGGTAACTCCTTGCACGGAGTACCAACGCCCTGCTGAGCGGTTCCGTTTAACAGATCTTCCTGCAAGTTTGCATACTTTCATCAATGCCGTGCTCTGCCAGCTTGCTGGCAGATCCCACAGGTGGCGAGCATACTTCGACACTGCCATCTCGTCAGCCTCTGTGTCGGTGATTAGCTGCGGAATGGAACCATGTTACTGGCTATGGCAACTATGGCAACTGCTGTATATGCTAAATCTAGAATCATGCTGGTTGCCATTGTGTCTGATCTCGTTAGCACCGTTTCCTCGGGTCATACACGTCTCGGGCTATTCAACCCACAGTCAGACCAGGATAGCTTCCGCATGTTGGCCGTTACTCGAACAGCCACAAAGGCCAAGGCTAATACCGTCATGGGGACTCAGATGTCGATTGTAGCTGTCATGAGGGAGGGCGCGGTGGCGAGGTTCGAGACCTGCCCATCGGGTGGAGCGGCAGCCGGGACGGTGCAGAGGTCCATACCGGGTGGTATCGAAGAAGCCATGGTCTTCCGTGGCCGTGAGAAAGACAAAGGCGCAAAGGCTGTTAAGAGTTCTACAAAGCCAAATGCAAAGTCCATGGAAATGCCGAGAAGTATAGCGTCCGAGGATAGTACTTATTTAATTAATGACGACATGCGGACTTAGATACCTCCTACCTAGGTACGGACTTNGTCTGATAAATATGTGCTATAGAATAGCATTCAGTTCAGCGTGTGTGTGTTTCGGCAGGGTCGCAGTATGGTGCCCTGAGGCGAATTGGGACGATTGACAATGGTCTGGACAACTTTGTATTGAATTAAGTTGGGCTTCTGTAAGCCCTCCTTATATACCCTCCGACGTCGTCTCACCCCTGGGCACGCTGCGGTCGGCTCTGGTGCAAATTTGCAAATGCCGGAAAATTCGCCCTTCCAACACACCATCTTTGGTTCCAAGCAGCCAGCCAACCATAGCCCTAGCAATGCCCAAATTAAGTACATACAAACTTCAGAAATCAGGCTATCCAATGCACTAAGTCATATACTTTTTGGGTAAGAAATAAGGGTAATGCAGAGGTCTGAATTAAGGTGCAAATGCAGGCCAAAATAATCGACTCACGGCCACCAAACTCATCTTGCGTCACGCACGCACTGGGCGTACTTAGCGAAAATCGCCTGACTCGCAAGTCTAGGGTAACTCCTTGCTAGGAAGTCTAGGGTAACTCCTTACAACGAAGTCTAGGGTAACTCCTTGCACGGAGTACCAACGCCCTGCTGAGCGGTTCCGTTTAACAATAATNGGCTATAACTCTAGTAAGAATATATAGGAACCGGCCTAAAATTTAACCTACTATTATAATAAACTTAAACGATACTATATATAAACCACTATAGAATAGTCCCAGAAGCCAGGAATGCAGCCTAAAGACCCTATACATAATAAACTATAATGAACCAATATTATAATAAAACTATATAATGAACCCTAGACTTCACGGCTAAAATAGGGAAAACAACTAATAAGAGACTAATTATAAGAGGGATAGCCCAAAAGCTAGCAACCAGCTAACCCCTTAAAAGACACACTAATACTAATCGCCCTATTTAACTAATAACCCAAATACTAGTTACATTTAAAAACTCATCTAAACAAATACCAGTATCCATACCCCACACCCCAGCGAATACTAATTATAGAAAAACAAGACTAGAATAATATAATATAATTAGTAAACTAAGAATAACCAGAAACCAGGATTAATTAGGCAATAATTAAATAAGTTCCATTCCTAATAACAAAATCAGGCACTAAAACGAGCTACCCACAGGCGCATTTCCTTTACTACCCTCACTACCAGTACCTATAAATTTAAACCAATTAATACTATCACCCATTAGGGAACTCCAATTAAAAACTCCTACTTCACCCTTAAAATGCAACTATACCTCTTATGCCACCATCCCACCAGCCTCCTCAGTGAAACCTTAACAGACAACCTCAATAGACTACACAATAATCTGCCTTCACTCTACTTTAGCCTCCTCCTTCTCCACCCGCTTCAACTCCTCTATATTATCAATACCCCAACAAACTATATATATTATCTTTTCATATTATAACTACTTCTACTTGCAAAGGCACAAAATTCTTATATTTAGCTATTAAGCCTCCTCCTCTATAGCCTCCAGCTCTTCCTCCAGTTAATAATATATTAAGGTAACCTTATTTAACTAATCAGAAGTAAGACCTTAAATATTACAGTTAGATAAATTAAGGCAAACACAAGTCTAACAGCAAATAAATTCTAAATCCGCAACCTTACAGTCCTTAGCCAGATTATGCTCCTCACAATAAGAATAAGGCATAGGAATAATGCTACCCTTTAAAGCAATAGCAAAAAGAAGGGCAGCCTTATACTCAGCAACAGAAAAGGACTTTATAGAACAAGACTTAGTAACCCTACCCAATATAACAAATTAGAAAAAAATAAATAAAAATATAAATAAGCGAAAATAACTTATAGAATACTTTTAAGAATAAAAGAAGTAAGAAGGGAGATAGTATTATAAACTAACACACATTAGCGGCTAACTATCACAGAAGACAATCCCGCAAGTTAGGAAGTAGCCCCCAAAAGGAGCGCCCCGCCTAATCCAATCAATAACGCCACCTTATCAGGGTTAGAGTCAGGGACCTACCACAATCAATAAGATCATTATTAATTCCATCAAGTAACACTTAATCAACAGGATCACCATTAATACTATCAACAATAAATAAAGAGTCAGAACATATAAGGATATAATCATCACCACATTAGGTAGCTTTTATAGAACAGACTCTTCAGTTATTAATCTAAGTATTTAATCTCAACATTAAATAGCCTTACAGCTAGTAATCATTATCAAGTTAACAATATTGCTCAACAACCGCCTAACAACATATTCCAAACATAAACCCTTAATCTTTCAGGATTAACATACTCGGAAACCCCTTTAATCATTACATTTAGCTAAATACTAAATTTAGGATTTCTTAGATTTTTTTTAATAAGTTCTTAAAAATAACCTTATTTAAACACTTATAATTTTAAATTTATAATATAACTTATGTTAAACGGAACCGCTCAGCAGGGCGTTGGTACTCCGTGCAAGGAGTTACCCTAGACTTTGTTGTAAGGAGTTACCCTAGACTTCCTAGCAAGGAGTTACCCTAGACTTGCGAGTCAGGCGATTTTCGCTAAGTACGCCCAGTGCGTGCGTGACGCAAGATGAGTTTGGTGGCCGTGAGTCGATTATTTTGGCCTGCATTTGCACCTTAATTCAGACCTCTGCATTACCCTTATTTCTTACCCAAAAAGTATATGACCTAGTGCATTGGATAGCTTGATTTCTGAAGTTTATATGTACTTAATTTGGGTATTGCTAGGGCTATGGTTGGCTGGTTGCTTAGAACCAAAGATGGTGTGTTGGAAGGGCGAATTTTCCGGCATTTGCAAATTTGCACCAGAGCCGACCGCAGCGTGCCCAGGGGTGAGACGACGTCGGAGGGTATATAAGGAGGGCTTACAGAAGCCCAACTTAATTCAATACAAAGTTGTCCAGACCATTGTCAATCGTCCCAATTCGCCTCAGAGCACCACACTGCGACCCTGCCGAAACACACGCTGAACTGAATGCTATTTTATAGCACATATTCATCAGANCCACGCCCCCTTCCGGCCCACGCCCCCTTCCGGCCTGCGCCTTCCTCTTTAATAACGGACCATGGTTTTCAATAATATGTCTTCTTAACAATTTCCTCTCAGCTAAATACTTTTAGAGGTATATCATTATTAACCAATTAAGACTTAAGGATTCTCAACAGACCAATCCAGGCTCAGATAACTTTCGGGTAATTACGCTAGGTAAGAACGCTACGCGGGCCGCATATCTCGCACGCTTTGCATGCTCGATACACGTCCCGCTCCGCTGAATAACTAGCGCGTGGATATTCCCTGGAGCTCACTCTGAGGCCTTAGACCCTCTATCCCTCCAGATAGATTGTCACGTCGTAGTAGGGCTTAGGAGTAGACCACTTCGTTAACGGGTTCAATAGTCCGTACTACCTAGGCATTGGTCATGTAGGCAACACTTCAATCAGCCGCGCCTGGAGTAATACAAAATTCTTTTTGCTCAAGAGAGTTCGTTAGGGGTTGATTTAAATGTGCGAAGTGAACACCATTCCTGAGTGCACAACGCGCCGAAGTCACGTGAAGACATGAACATACTATATATATAGGGCGGTTCTGCCATACCAGAACTCTACCTTGCCCCTGAGCCCCTGATCCAGTCCATCACACAGCATGAATATTGGTTGCAAGTAGTTTTAATAGTCCTAAGCTAGAAACCTACATGTTTCCGTTGGTGTTTTGGAACAATGGGCTTTCGTGTAGAACACTTCGCGCCCATGACAAACCTTGTATCAGTGGTAGAATTTGTTGTCTTGGTTAATACTTGTGTGGCAGCCCCAGACTGAGTACAAACGGCTTTTCCGTCGTGGTCGGCATTGCATTTTAATCTCTCCGCCCGGGAAATAATTATGTTCACAAGATGCTTAAAACCGAGATGCTTCTGTGTACAAAGGGTGATAAAACAAAGTTCGTGACTCTAGTGTCCATGGCCGGGTACTCTTCTGCAACCATGTTGCGAATTGTGCTACATAGGTACTTTTCAATTTCCAGAGTTCCTGACACTCTGTTCAAGACGCAGTGGCCTTGAGAACCGAGTGATGTGTCAGTCCCTGTGTCCCCAAATTTTCATGTTCATGTGTATATAACCCCCCCCCCCGGGGGGTTTTGAGCGCTAAAAAGCAACACTTTTTTTTTTTAAAAAAAAAAGAAAGAAAAAAGAAAAAAAAGAGTTCCAGGAGGTTCTTAAAGGCTGCCATCTGGCCACTCTCGATGCCTGAGACAGGGGGGCAAAGCGGGAACTGAAGGGCGTTACGAGTAAGTCTGTCCGGAAACTCAGACTGCTTGCCACTGACCACATTCAAATGGAAACGGCCGGACCGTGCTCCATCATCTACCACTTCCTCGCGCGGATGGTCCCTGATTGATTGTCAATGGAAAATGACGGCTCAAATGCATCATCTACGCGGGGATCTATAGTCTTATACCAACCGCACAACTCGACGACGCACCTCTTATGCAGGGGACGGTCTAATGCTTGTAATCCATCCTGCCGTCCCCTATCACCTTCCACACCTCCTCCACGATCTCCTTCTGACCGCTGGGGGCGCCCCTCACGGCGAGGTAGACCCTCGAGTCCAGCGGCGGGTCCCAGTCCCCGGGGTTCCCGCTGGCGACGATCCCGCCGGCCTCGGCAAGGATGCACCAACCGGCACAGACATCCCAGGCATAGCACCCGCCCTCCCAATACAGGTCGAGGGCGCCCTCGGCGACGGCGCACAGGTTCAGCGCCGCGGAGCCCAGGTTCCGTAGCGAGTGGACCATGGCGCCGCCCGTCTCCTTGCTGGCCGCGAGCCGGCGGAACGTCTCGACCTTGACGTCAAAGTTTGGCCCGTCGCGGCTGGACCCCCACTCGGCGGCCACGAGCGCCGTCGACAGGTCGCCCAGTGCGGGAGCCTTGCTCCCGTCGCCCTTGCCCGAGGCCGGGAGCCGCACCCGCTCGCAGCCCTCGCCGCCGTCCTTGAGGATCCCCCTGGCGGCCAGCGAGGCGTTGCGCTGCGCGTAGGCGCCCTGACCCGCAATGCCCGTGTACAGCAGGTCCTGGAACGGGTTGTAGACGACGCCGACGCTGGGCCTGCGGCGCACCGCGAAGCCGAGCGAGATGCAGGCGTTGGGGAACCCGTGGATGAAGTTGGTCGTGCCGTCGATCGGGTCCACGATAAAGGTCGGCTCGTCGGTTATCTTGGTCTTCCCTGCGACGTACGTCTCCTCGCCGACGAAGAGGAATGCCGGGTAGAGGCTCTTTAGGCGGGTGGTGACGTGTTTCTCGACGGCCTGGTCGGTCTCGGTCACGATGTCGACAGCTGTGGGCGAGGGAAGAGAGTTTAGGGGAGGTGCTACTATGCAAGGGGGGGGTGGGGGTCTCACAGTTTAGCTTGGTGCCGGTTGAGATGCTGTTCGGGTTGGCCGCCATTATCATGGAGCCTGCCTCGTAGGCGATGGCCACAAGGTCATCGTGGATCTTTTGCAGGTCTATGTCAGCCATCTTGAGTCGTGATTTGTTCATTCAAGGCGGCCTTGTCCTGGGGTGGTTGCGGCGTGGACCTGATAGTATCGCCATTTCCTAAGTGTAGTCAGGGAGGGAGCTGTGGAGGGGCACCGGGGCGCATTATATGGAGGGGCTCGACTGCTATAACGTCAGTGGGCCCACCGAGAGGGGGTCGACATGTCCCCACGCATATACATATAGTTAGTGTATTACCTTATAGTGTACTACATAGGCACTAGCATAGGCATCGTGGGGGAGGACCCTTGGCTTTATCAGATGCCAAGCATTCCCTGCGATCCGCAATGGACCGCTGGGCTCAGTCGACCCTGGTATACCTGGGGATGGTGTGTGAGAAATATGGATAGTCACCCTCGTGCCTAAGAGTAACAACTGCCTTGCAACCAGAGCGAACGGTCGTGGAACCTGGAGTATCAAACAGCCAACGAGTACCCCAGTTTTTGCGTAGACAAGATCAATCAGTCCTGAACCGATAGGGAAAAAAACCCATGCCTTCGAAACGCAACCCACCTCCCTCCTGCTCCGCATATCTTAACCATGAACGTATGCTGGTTACAGCCCCCCCCCCAAGCACACTCAATCACCAAGTATAGCGATGCAAGGCCGATCAATACCTCTCCAGGCCTTTGCCGAGTCCGTCCCAGCTTCTTGTAATAATCGATGTTGTATATTCTCTTGCCTTGCTTCATCCAAGACACACTTCCAAGCCTGGCATACTTTCGTACGCCACCTTGACTGGCGCCCTCCTCGGCCACAATGGGCACTCAGAAACACAGAAAATCAAACGTTCTCCCGGAAGATACTCCTCCTCTCACTCGCATTGTCCTCGCGACGCTCGCCATCCATCGGCCTCGGCGAGACTCCCCTCAAGCTGATGTTGGACGGCTCGGCAGCGTCATCGTCGAATGGGTTCCGCCCGTCCCTGCTGAGGGTCCTGCCCCGGTCTCCGTCAAAGCCCCGCGGGGTGGCAGCCAGGTTCATCGAGTAGCTCTCGGGCTCGCTGGCGCCCCTGTAGGCGGTGTTGTCGTCATGGTGCGACGGCCGGCCGGCCTGGTGCAGCCCCAGCTCCTGTTCCTCGTAATACCCCCCCGGCCCGTAGTGGTCGGCCTCATTGCCAACGCGCGAGTCCCAGGCCTCGTCCGGGTCAAGCGGCCCGAAGCCGCGGCGCCCAGGGGCTGGACCGGCGCCTTCGTATGCGCCGGCGGCACTGCGGTTGTTGCGATTCTTGAACTTGCGGATCTGGTCGTTGAACCATCCGGAGATGCCCCCTGGTGCTGGAGCGGGAGGGCCGTAGGGCGACGGATCGGATTTGTGGGCAAAGGGTATAAATGAGGTTAGGGATGGCGGAGGAAGCTGCGTAGATAAAACAGTCAGCCTTGCGCCGTTGACAGAAGTTTGGGGGGGGGGGCCATGAGGGCAGGAAGGGTGAGCAAGCACTGCTGCGAATGCGACCACGTACCCCAAGCTTCTTAGCTTGCAGCCTGCTATACAAGACCCATCCGACGCCGCCGACCACAGCGAGCACGACTATCGTGATAATGATGGCCCCAGCCGTCCCGACCATATTGGCTGTGTTGACGTCTAGAAGTCCTCACGTGCCGTCGCAAGACGGACCTTGGCTCTTGTGGTGGTCGGAAGAGAGCACCGCAGCTGGAGGCGATTGTCGAGCCGCGAGGTGTGGGAGCGAGGCGGGGGGTTGCGCCTGTTCAGGCGAATGCGATGGGCTGGTTGATGTCGGCCTGGGGATGCACAACTAGCATTGGCATTTGACGTGAATTATGGGCTTTTTGTCGCGTGAG
This sequence comes from Stenocarpella maydis, assembly GCA_002270565.1. Classification (NCBI taxonomy): domain Eukaryota; kingdom Fungi; phylum Ascomycota; class Sordariomycetes; order Diaporthales; family Diaporthaceae; genus Stenocarpella; species Stenocarpella maydis. The sequence goes on from NQMI01000004.1 coordinate 10,802, forward strand.
AGTTCTCTCCTTCGGGTAGACAAGTGAGTAAGGCGCGGGGAGAAGGGCTCGTGTTGGACAGGCGCTCGCAAGGGGAAATCCCTGGGCGAAGCCGAGAAGGTGACGCTGGTTGTGCCACAGAAGCTCCGTCACCGAGCTCGCTTGGGGAGCGACCAGTCCTGTACTTGGCCGGCCGGCCGGCTGCTTTGGGTGCCACTTGCACTGCCAATAGGCTGGGTCGTGGCCGCTGGGGCCTGGGGTCTGGCGCCTGTGACTTCAACGGCGCCTGTGACTTCAGCGGCGCCTTACTGCGGCGGTACAACATCACGCTGGTCCAAGCTTCTGCCAAGAAGCCCCAAGCACTGCACTCTTCGTCATCTGATATTCCATTTATCAACCTTCCAGATCTTGATGTTACTACAAATTTGCTTAGTTAGGCCTGATCACAGTACCCCTTCATATAATCATAAACGCTCAAAGACCCAGGGTTAAATAATAAACACAATGCCGGTAACAGTACTCCGTAGGTTCAGAATATGACAGCCACTAAGGAAATAGTAATAGCCTCATCACGAGGCTACTGGTGCTCGAGACACATGGACCAACTTCAAGCCGCTAGTAGACTAGGACCGCCAAGCCGAGCAGCCCAGGGCCAACACTAGCGAGCAATCTTATATATCCTTTGAGTTCATCTTAGTCTTATACTCAGGTAGTATCAGGTGTTTGCGCGAGCAAGTGGGGGGCACCTGGTTGTCCTCGAGACGTTCCGATTTACCTGACTATTCATTTTTGGAGGTGCCAATATCTGCCTTCTGTCTGTATACTGACTCCACTGAGAAGTGCTATGGAAAGCCATAGGCTCAAATAACCCGAGAACCGAGCAAGTACAAGAATGAATCAAGCTCGAAATAGAGAGCCAAGTAGGAATTCATGGGCAAATATTCGTCCGGAGAATACTGGCCACCAAATATGTCATATTTGTGCAGTTAGTAAGAACTCTGGGGATCCCAGTACGCTGTGGTCTGTGGAGTAGTCGACCAGTCGCTTGTAGATTGGCTTCGTTGCAGTAGTATTCGTCTGTTGGGAATGACGTCGCAAGCTGCCACACGACATACCCCTCTCCTCGAGCCCAGGGGCCGGATCTCTATGAATGAGCCGTGAACTAATGTTATAAGGCTCCTGGCTGGGTTGTAAAGGTTTATATTTGGATCACAGCAGAAGTGTTGGAACGATTTAATTTACAGATGCCGCCGCAAAGGAAAATCTCAACTTAGTTTCAAAAACCCATTCCCCTCCCTATCACTACCCATCTATGAGTACACCAATCAATACGGCATACGATCATGCTTCCATTGGTGTTCTAGTTAACATCCACGAGGTACCAAAGCCTTTCTGGGATGCCGACATCGTCGACATCAAGGGGATTGCATATGCTGGGTGTTGCGGGGTTTCACGCTGCTCAAGCCATTTGTGGACTTCACATCGGAGACTGCGATGATGTTTACGATTATGGGCCTCCGTATGAAGATCCTCTCATTGTTGGGGACTTGTCACGCGAATATGGGTACGTACAGACCAAGCGACAATACCCCGCGACTTTGTCAGGATCCGGCCGTGTTTTCAGCAGAGTTAGGACCCCGACGTGATAACGAAGGCAGGTGCAGCAATCTCAAAGGGTGCGCTTTCCAGCTCGGACAGGGCCTCGTAGGTAGGCCCCTGCTTCCCCTACGCCGTCGATTTCAACTCTTGCAATGGAGGACCTGATGGCAGGAACGTGGTGTACCTCCTAATGCACAGAGCATGTTTGCATATTGCCCTGAAGTCATCAAGATGCTATCAAACATCATCCACTCGCCTGCGAGCTCTGTTCCGCGTCCTTCGCTACCGCTTCCAGGTCAACTGGGAACACAAAATACTCAAGGAACATCAGAGAGAGGCTACTGCAGCAGAATATGTCTTGGTGTCAAAGCTTTCTGGCAGCCATACAAGAACCATTACCTCTTTCAAGACCCACTGAACATCCCATCGCTCAAGTACCAGTACGCTTTTGAAAAATTTGGAGAGCCGGGTCTATCCTCGGGAAGGGGACAGTACTCTGGCTTTCAGGAAGCGCTTCCGCAGACTACCAAATGAGCTGAAGCTCCTCATATTTGAGTATCTTGTCGAAGACCAGGCGTGGCCTCTCGAGTGCACCAGAATGCTCGGGCCCCGCTTTTGGAAGGCCTTATTTCATCAGGATAATCCGTGTATGGAGTGGCCTTGGGACCTTGACTTTGAGCTGGTCCGTCAGACTGACCAAAATCTCCACATGGACTGGGAGCTTCTGTCCAGGAAGCTTCCGCAGGAGCCAAAAACCCCTGGTTGTCTGGGCGCGCACGCTGACTCTGACTACGAGACCTCCCGGGCTAGAAAGTCGACGACGGGTTTGGAAGTTGGTACAAGATATGTACATTGGGAATAGGAGACACTCGATGAGAAAGAGTTGTGCGCACTATGGTGGGCCGCCAAGGGAGGCGTGTGCAAGAATCGTTATTTACACCACGCTGGCGCACTGGCAGAAATGGATATCACCTCAAAAGCGGACTGAGGTCTGGCAATGTCACGGTTGTGCAGAGGCCGCGTCTTTGGTTTCCCCGGCATCCAGTTCCGAATTTCCCAGTTTGAGCATATTCCAGGAGTAGTGAAATGTCTGCCAATAGTGATCTGCCCCCGGAGTCTTCGAAATGAAGGCCTCAATTGGTATATAATTTCCTAATCTGCCGGGAGTGGCACATCTCGGCTGAATCTGGTATTCGTACTGGTTGCATCACGACTGAAGCATCGTATCGCACTGTCTACTACATTCAAAAGGCCTCATTCCAATTGCCTTGCCATGAACTAATCGTTCCCTTTGTTGGGCACCGGAGCCAGCGGGCCGCCGTCCAATCAGTCCACATTTGGGAGTCCAATTTTCAACTCTACAATACATTGGAGCCAGCCTCAAGTTACGAGTTAAGCAGCTTACGGAGTCTTTTTTTCACGCGCTTGGGAATAACGAAGTCCCTCCAAAGCCTTTGTATTAAAATGCCATGGCCACCCTATGAACCGATCCACGCTGTGTTTGAATGAAACTCCTTCTATAGTTCTTTGAAAACTGACCCTCAACGGCGCAGTGACGATAGTCTCTAACCTCCCACGGGCGACCTTATCCACTGTTACAACGCCGGTATTCTCACTCCCGGCTGATGAAAGTTCAGTTTTTGAGAGCTCTATCGGTGGGAGCTTGACCGTGACAGAAAGTGTAATGTGAGTGCGATCCCAGATAATTTCCTTAGAGAAGGATCTTTCTGTTACAGGCTCCTGTTGCCTCCTGCACATTGCTCGAGATACTTTGTCATAAGCTACTTTCCAGGAGCCTCCTGTGGGGCTGGTCCGAACCACGTCCTTTTCTAGACTGACTTCAATGTGGCAACGCTCCGATATGAATACGCACCCGCCGGTGTGTGGGATCAGCGAGGGCGGAGTTCGCATGGCTCCTTGGGCGGGAGGAAGGCTGATGAGCACATTTACTACCATGAGCGAGTCCTGCAATTTCGTCTTCTATTCCAGGGGCCCCGTCTTGGCCTGCCTCGGAATCATTTCCAATGCTGCCTAGCCCGACGTTCACTCCGCCCTTCAGAAACTTCTTCCTTGGTAACACTTCAAAAGCTAGAGCTAGCCTCCAATGCTGCAGTGGGTACCAGGGGGCTTACAGGTCTTGGATGAGGACCTTCAGAGTTTCTGCTGGAGTTAGCACCAGTACGGCGACAACTACGATCCTGCAAGGAACCCGGACCTGTCTCTTGCGTTGGCTTAGTACAACAAGCAGTTCGGCGAACTGCGCGCCATCAATCGTCGGCATCGGAGGCCCGGCGTCGTGACGCACCAACTCCCGACGTCAACAACGTGGGTCGTGCTCTTCAACTGCCCACCGGGCCAGACGGCCACGTGCACCGAAGCTGGCCTGGGGGCACATGCATTTACGTCTTGGGCCTGTGTCGTGGGGGCAGGGCCTCCGTCTGCGCCAATGCCGCCGCCGCTCCTGTCACAGTCGCCTGATCCGGGGAGCAATGAGACTTGGCAAGAACCGGATCAGTCCCTTGGTGACAACGAGATTGTGTGTGAAGATGCCCACGCATATGCTGTATTGTACAATAGAAAGGTACACGCTGCAGAATACTATGCAAATGGCCCCTCCCCACCTACGTGAAGCACGAAGCCCAGTCCCCGCCGCTCCTCGCGAAGCTCAGGCTCTCGACGAACCTGCCCAGCGTGCACCGCCCGAGCTCGTCCGCGCCGCACCCCTGAAGCGGGGTGACCCTGTCGTTAACCAGGACGCGGACAAGCTCCTCGGGCCCGGTGTCCTGGCACGTCATCTTCTCCACGTACATGCGCGCCGCGAAGGGCACTGTCCACGACGCCGCGTAGCCCCCGGTCTCCTCCGGGGCCTGCCTGGTCGTGTTGGACAGCTGCGCCGTGGCGTTGTAGAGGCCCATTGCCGCGTAGATGGACGTCATGTCGTTGTCGTGGCTGAAGTCAGCGTAGAGCGTCCTGTTGAGCGGGAACGTGGCGGGGCTGCGGTCTAGCGTGCGGTTTGTCGAGGTGCTGTCGGCCACAGGCTGGCCCGTCAGCCGGGCAATGAGCTCGTTGGTGAAGCCCACGCCCTGCGTCGGCCCTAGCGGGTTGCCGCCGGCGTAGCCGTACCACTTGTCTAGGGTCTGCAGGTAGTCGTAGCTCTGCCACTCGTCCGCCGTGAAGAGTCCGCAGAAGTCGGACAGCTTGCCGTTTGTGTGCGCAACCGTGTTGAAGGGGCATAGGTCCATCATCGATATGGTGTCCGCGGCCGACAGGTTCGCTCCGGGCAGGTTTGCGTTTAGCCGGGCCGTGATGTTGGGCGTGAACACATGCATCCAGGTGCTCTTGGCGTTGTCCTTGATCTCTGAGACCGGGCCATCCTCAAATGCTGTGCATAAGTCGTGGTTAAGAGTGTTGTTCATCCCTTTCTCCTCGGAGATAATAACGATCTCGTAAGGGAAGCTGTCGGACCCGTCGGCCTCCGTGTGCGCCAGCCTGGCCTGGTGGAACCCCTGGGTCCAGTTCTGCGCCGACTCGACGACTCTTTCCTGGCCCGAGGCCCGCACGAATGGGACTTCGGACCGCGCCAGTGCCTCGTAACGCTCGTAGAACTTGGTCCCCGAGTTTACTAGCTCCTGCTCTCCAAAAGTGGTGAGCTGGTCCGCACCCAGGGCGTAGACGTAGTCCTTGATGAACTCGTAGCCGGCGCCGTAGCTCGTCACGGAGCTCTGGATGTGGTGGATGGTCGAGTTGTACACGGCCGTCTTGCTGGAGGTGGGGTCACGCGCGCCGTGCCGGCTGAGGATCTGTGCAAAGGTGAGCTTGCACTGCTCCGGCACCGCGCTGTCGATCTCCGAGGGCACGGCGAAGAAGGGGCTGTACTGGCCCCAGGAGTGAGAGATCTCGGGTGAGCACTGGAAGCCGTTGGCGACGGTGTCGCAGCTGGAGTCGTTGACGGCCCTCACCACGCGCCTAGGGTACGTTGTCAGCGCGCTTAATTACTGGGTATTCGTGTGGTGGTCCAAGGCAACGAACGAGGTGGGTACTCACGCAGTGGCGGTGGCTAGGTGGTAGAAGACAAAAAGAGCGAGGACAGCCATTGTGAGCTTCAGGACAGTGCGATGGCGGTTCGACCAGAAGCCGAGGGCTTCTTGAGCCTCCTTCGCCGGGTTGCGGTTCCCGAGGGGGCTGTACTTATATCTGCCTCGGGCCATATTGACCGTGTCCTTCAGGCTGTCCCAGAGACCCATGGCTGCCAGGATGCCTGGCCGGCTAGCAAGTCCCCTATTCCCACGTCGCACGTGCTCTGGGTCATCGCCTTGCCCCCCAGGGGCGAAGTGAGGACGGCTGGGGTCAGTCGGAAGGGTGGTGGAGACTGCAAACACGGCATTTCACCCGCGTTGCTACCTTTCCAATCAGAGGGAGGACCGTGGCCGAGTGCATGAGTCGATATGGCTGGACGGAAAATGGCCGGCGCGACGGTGTGTTGGGGGACCTCTCGGTGACGGAGGTGGTAGGGTTGGATTCGCGCCTTGTTGATGCGACTCGTGCCCACGTGCGCCTTGACGTACGTACGTGTTGCTGCGGTCGAGCGTAGTGTATGTGAGAAATTGATTGTGCGGGGCCCACTACGGAGTATCTGCCGTATGTGTGTGTGTGCGCCCTTCTCGGTTTGGTAAGCATTTCCCGCCCAGCAAATCATTGTTTCACTAGCTACACAGCAACAAGCCGCCCCATCCACGTAATAATACCCTGCTACCTTGCTGCCGCGCATGGACGCACCCGAGAATTTTGAGTCTCTGCTGTGGCCGCCGCCGCTTCACCGGCCTGAAATAGGCGTTCCGTTGATAAGGTTCCCTCCCGGCAGATCTCCCGCCCTCGAGGTTCAGCTGGTCCTGCGAGGGGAATCCAGGTGAAGGCGCAGCCGGACGTTTATCCCCACTGTCATGGGAGAAAGGAGGCGTATAAGCCAAGTTGCCATATAGACAAGGATAAAGGTACTAGCCGCCGCCCGCAGTATGCCCACAAGCCATGTCTACCCGGATTAGTATAACTATACATAGCACAGTGTTATTTCAACTGCCCTGCTACATTATACCCTTCCCACCAGGGTCGCTGTCATCGAAGACATCAGTGATGATCAGATCCACCCCTGCCGAGTCATCAATGGTATTTCGGCATATGGTAAAGTGTGTAACAGTTGTCTTGCTATAGTGCCTTAGAGCTAGAGCACATAACCATATGGTCCTTCGACGCTGGATTAATACACCTGAATTAAGCCTCTACTTTTCAAGGGCGATCCTGGTGTGACCGGCGCCCCATCCGTTTTCAAGATATATGACGGTCCAAATGGACATTATCAATTCGAAATTGGTATCCTGGTATCTAAAATGTGGCTTCAACGGCAAGCTGCAACCAGCAGCGGCGGCAATGGCAACGGCAACGGCAACAGAGCTGGCCAGCCATGGTGACAAACAATACAAACCAAGGGACTCCGATCGAGAAGCCTCCCTTCACGAGAGTGGCTGCGATTTGCAGACCTCAAGGACCAACCCCGAATGTTCTCTCCTCCGCGCCCTTGACCGGCCCATTGCCTTTGTGGGTCTTGGAATATCAAACCTGCCGGGTCCCCCCATAAGCACATTAAACTCAAACCCAATTTTGGATGTTGCTTCTCAACATTCACCTTGACTCCTGTCTTTTCCTCGTGTCTTCATATCTGAGTTTTCTCTTTTCGTCTGTCACTCCACATTTAGAAAGCAACACCTACTGATGTGGGTCGGGGACCTGGTGCTGCTATTCCATCCATGGGCCTATCGCGACTGCCAAAAGTTCCGGTTCGCGAGAGGCTCAAGCTCGCCGAATGGCCGCTCATGTTTCCAGAAGTGGACGAGCTGTCCTTCCTTCGTGCGTGCTCAGGTGGCGTGCTCCCAGGGCTCCAGGTGGATGTTGCTGTTCCTGTACCGGGGCCCACGAAAGGGTCTTCATCGGTCGAGTACACCGAGCGCGTCTGGCTCCGTGTGATGTCCGACATGGACCCAAAGCTGCTCCTCCGCCCAGAGAAGACGGCCGACGGCGGCAGGGTCTGGTAGAATCCATCGCGGTCGGTTAGTGCTCGCGGTGCGTTGGTCACGCTGTCGAGTGAGACGTCCCGCCTGTGCTGAGGCGACGGGACTTTTTCCCGGTCTTCCACGCCAGCGGGGAAAAGCCAGCTCGAAACACGCGAGAACGATTTCTTCTTCCGCAGTGGAGGTCTGAGGATCAGAGGTAGAGGTGGTGCGAGGGGCACGCCTGGGTCGACACTGTTGTCGATGATCTGGGGGCTGCGCCAGGGAGGATGGGAATTGAATGCAGACGCCGCCACGGGCCTTGGTGGTGCCGAGGGCGGAGCATTCTGGGCTCTGGGTTCCTCGATACTTTGTGTACGGTATTGGTTTCGTGGTGGTGGGGGAGGAGGGAAAGGAGCATCCATCTCAAATGTAGAGCGTGTCGAAGGTGCGGTCCGCGGGCGGTCAATGCTGAGGCGTTCCGCGAATGACGGCCCGGACATCAGTGGGACAGGAGGTATAGCCTCTTCGTCCTCTGTGGCAGCGTCAGTGTCTGTTCAAACGCCGATCCGACAGTCGCCCAAATTTTTGAGTCACTCACCATCGAGGCCAAACACAGACGACGGCCGGCTTAGGCAGAAGCTCTGTCGCTCCTTGACCGACTCGATTTCCTCCTCTAGCCTTTCTTTCTCTATCATCGCACCTGCGATACGCTCCACGATGGCCTCCACGCTCGGCGAGGTATAGGCCCGTGGTCGTGTGCGAGCGCGCGGTGGTATCCTTGGAGGATTATCTCCAGTGCTGCTGGCGGACCCTGTTGAGAACGACGCCATATGGTTCACAGGACGCCTCGGAATGGAGAAAGACTGTGACGAATCGCTCCTCGAGTGGGCGAGTGTGCTAGCATCTTCATCGAAGGTGTCCCTGGTGAGTGCCCGTGGAGGCGGTGATGGGGTAGCAGCAGCGCGGGTGAAATATGGCATCAATGGTGATATTTGGTCGTTTTGTTCGTATATGCTCAGCTCGAGAGGACGGAATACTGGAGCAGATCGAGGAGCAGATCGAGGAGCAGATGGAGGCAAGTCTGCCGCCAAGGTCGTGAAGCTGACAGCTCCCGTCCCGGTGTGCTGGAAGTTGAAGGGGTCCGATATCAGCGGTCGAGGCGCCTTCCTCTTGCCAGAGCGGAAGTTCCGGTCGACCCAGCCAATATCTGCTTGCTTTGCCGCGGACCATTTGCTCTCCTTCCGAGCCCTTCCCATAGACGAAGCCCGCCGCCTCTGGGCGCGGGGTGGCGCCATGGGTGCGGGTTGGTCATAAAAGACCTGGCAGTACTTCTCTCCTGATGGGTCTTCTTGGTTCAGTACTCGATGCCTCGGGAGAGTGTCGCCGGTGGGATGGATATCGCACACACCAGAGCCGGACTGACTTCGAGGTTCCTTGCCGTCGAAGCATGGGAAGAGTAAAGACTTCATGGTATCCAACCACCCGTGTGAAGCTTGCATGCCACTGGAACCCATATTTATGGTGATTATATAGAAAACCCCCTCATGCCGGCCACTTGTGGTAGGAAGGTAGCAGGCTGAGTGTGAAGAACGACCAGCGAACTGAGGGCATTCGAAACAGAGCAAACGACAGGAGGGTGAAAAAACGAACTAGATATTACGGGGTATGAGGGAGATAAAGAAAGAACGTTCCGCATGACCAGATCTGACGAGATCGGGCGGCGACTCCAACATAAGGGAAAACGGGAAAACCTGGGAGCTCAGGTGGCATACCTTATTCTTTAGTATTGCCGGCCAACCTGCATGACCCAGATAGGCCTCATCAACTTCCTCCAGAGACCCACGGCACCGCACCGCAGCGCGCCCATTGTACACGCCCATTACACACGCCCATTGCACACGCCCATTGTACACGCCCCTTGTACACACCCTCCCCGGACACACGAGGTAGGTCCAGGACTCTGGGCTGAGGCACGGCGGGCAACGCTGACTGTGTGGACGAAAGCAGGAGGAGTCGTGGATGGAGAGGTCTCAGTTTGGGCCATTTGATAGGCCGTGCTGGATTGGCCGAGGACCAGTCGGCGGCTACCGGCCAAGGTCAGGATGGCTGGCGCTACACCCCTGCTTCTACAAGGGCCCAGTTGTGTTAGAAGAACAATCAAGTAGAGCGAGTCGATGTCTTAGAATGCCTTGGTTTAGTGACCGTCAAGCGCAGCTCTCCAGGGGTGCCCGAGCGTTAGGGCTGGTACTAGGAGCACACGACAAGACTGAGCATGCAAGGCCCACCGGCATCTGTACCACGATGCCTGACCCTATCGATCGTCCTACAGAGCTTGAACGGCTTTCTAATAGGTAGCCATCCTGTCGGACCTGGCAGGCTGTCGCAGAGCAGAGGTCACCATCGTCGCGGGCCTGGTCGCGGGCTAACGTTTGGGATCCTGGGAGCTATGCACCGGGGGTGTTAGCTTCCTCCAGCGTCGCCACCAAATCCCGAAGAGATTGGCTCGTGGGACCCCAAGATTGGGTGAGAACAATGGGGCATCTGGAGCACCTGGCTTCGTGGCATCCTAGGGACACCCCCTCCTATGACGGAAAGGGAAGCCCACAGGGAGGCTGGTTGTCCAAAAGCAGACCGCGACGAAGGCAGAGTGCAGACGCATGCAGCTTCATTTCCACCCCGGCCAGGCCTCAGTTTCCTCAACCACGCGGCGTGTAGCTAATAATTGGTAGCTGTTGCTATTCTTTGCTGAAACCATGTCGCAGGCCCAATTGGCCAGCCTTGAGGCTAGGCACACCGTCTCATCTGGTGCAGATGAAGAGCGGCCCAAGACGGCGGCCGCACCGCTCACGAGCCAGCAGGCGAGGGAACCGGTACTGGGATCCGCCGGATGGTGGCTGGGTGGGTGGGCGTCGTCCTGCCAATCCCATTGCTGCCACCGCGAAATGGCAGACTCGTGTGGGAGCATGCTTTCCTGCACTCCGCACAAGAGGCAACGGCCCGCGTCGGCAACGTGCGCCAGCCACAGAGAGAAGAGTGACAGAGCAACAACAACAAACTCGGCATAGATTGCGCGGTCGGGATTGGGCGGCTTGCACAGCCATGGAATTGGCCGGTGCTGTGACCCGGGAGCGGTGGCACAAATGGGCAGGCGTCTAGCCCATTTCGCAGATGAGCAAGCAACATGCCTAAGATGTGCCAGCCCAGCGCCTTGCGTCAAGGCCGGGCGATGCGGCCGTCTGATTCGCCAGCTGTCACTTGTCATGGAGGCAGAGCAATTTCAAGAGTGCCTCTGTCTTCTAAGAATAGGCGACTTGGTACCACCACCAGGTTGCCTGCGAAAGTACCTAGGGAGGCCCGGCAGAACCGCCAAGCAACCACCCTCAAAGAAGGGGTGGGCTCATCGTTGCGCCGCAGCCCTGATGGTCTCGAAAAGTGGCGAGGACCGTCATCTCTGGCACAGGATTTGACCGGGAATCTGGTACGAAATGGGCCGTGGTGTTGTATTCGAACAAAGGAACGCGGCCCCTTGCCAGCCCGTCTTTAGATGTGGCCTGTGGGAGGCGCCGACGCCAACGGCTGAAATTACGAACACGGCGTCGGGGAGCTTTGAAAGAGTGACCTGGTGGGATGTCCTGAGTTGGGTCAACTCCTGTTGGATTGACTTCCCATGACGAATGGCGTGTTCTCTCTTGTGGATGAGTACAGCGACCAAGCACAGCGACCGCAAACCTGATTTGAGCTGAGCGTTAGGATGAATGCTTAGGTCTTCATCTCAGGAAGTATCCAAGGCATGCTCAGATCACGGTACGCCGCGGTAATCGACACACGAGTCTGCCGCTGTCATCTGTGAGGCAGGCGGCGGGTTGACTTGGATGTAGGCCTGTTGTGAGCGAGCTGTTGCGAGAATGAAAACGTGGCGGATGAGTATTCGAGAGCGAGCTTTGGTGGCGGAATTAACCAACGGACCGACCGACCGACCGACCGACCGACTGACTGCCTGACTGGCTGCTGACTGAAGAGTCTACTCCGTACATAGTAGATACTCCGTAGCATAACACTTCTGTGATGAGGCGAGAGGCTAGAGCAACCCGCGGGGCTGTTGCTGACTAACTAAGGTGGTAGACCGGAAAGGTACCAAATGCTACCCGACTCGAGACTGACGGGCCGGCCCCGGCAAGTTTGAAGTGAACAGCTTGCTGTTCGAGAAAAAGGCGCCAAGACACTGGCCTCCATCAGGACAGCTTGTTGTTCGGCTTGCATCTCCATTCTGCGATTCACCAGTGCAGTCAGTGCCTGGCCTCGCTCCCGCTCCCGCAACCACACACTCAGCATTCGACTGCCAGAGGCCAACACCCTCCCTTGAGAGGCCATCCACCCGTCGCCTTGAGCATTTTCCACTCTACGACAGTCAAACGCAGCAATCGGACAGCCCACGATGCAGAACCCCAATGGGCCACCACCGGGTGGCATGCCTCCACCTGGAGCCATTCCCGTCCCGCCCATGCCACCAGGAGTCCCTCCTCTGCAACCTGGCGTGCCACCTACCCCGGAGCAGATGGCTGTTATCAGACAGTTCCAGCAGCAGATGAGCCAGCGAGTCGCCCAAGAAGCTGAGAAAGCCGGCATGACTGTACCCGAGTTCGTCCAGCGCATGCAGCAGCAGCAACAGGCAATGCGAGCCCAGATGCTCGCAAGACAGCAACAGCAACAACAGGCGGGCGGTCCGCAGCAGCCAGGCCAGCAGCAAGGCCAGGGACAGCCCCAGGGTCCGCCCCAGCAGATGCAGGGCCGTCCTGCCGGCCAGCCACAGCCCATCACCCCCGGACCTCCCAACCCGGTCGCCATCGCCCTCGCCAACTTCCTGCGCGGCCAGGAACTCAAGCTCCGTACTTGCATTTTGAACGGCGAGCGCAAGGACATGTTCAGAGGTGCGACCCACACGTCTCTGCTACCGCTTGTGTCTACACAGTGCTGACAACGCAACAGTGAAGAGAGCCCTTCGAGCACTGCAGTCTCCGGCATACGAGAAGGCACGCAAGAAGAACCCTGCGCTACCCGAAATCACCGACCGCCCATCCCTCGAGAATGCCTTCAAGCTCCTGCCCATGTCGATGCTGGCCCTCCGCGTTGAGAAATCCGACCCGCATGCCGGTCACGCCCACTCTCCCAAGCGAACAAAGCGTGTCAAGGGTCTCTGGACAGTGCGCATTGTGCCGCAGCAAGACGCTGCCGACGACATGTACTACGTCTGGATGTACGAGGGAAGCCAAATCAAGCGCAAGGTCTATGCCGCCCTTGCCCTCATCGCCATCTTCATCATCGTCCTATACCCCCTGTGGCCACTCAAGATGCGCCAGGGTGTCTACTATCTCAGCTGGGGCTTCTTGTGTCTGCTGGGGCTGTTCTTCCTCATGGCCATATTCCGTGTCATCCTCTTCTGTGTCACCTACTTTGTCGTCTCGCCTGGACTCTGGCTGTTCCCGAACCTGTGGGAGGATGTCTCGTTCGTCGACTCCTTCAAACCCGTGTGGGCTTGGCACGAGGTAAGTCCAATCGACCACGCACCGACGTAGTCATGCTTCCGGATGACTAACCTGCGGCATAGACTGCGAAGAAGAAGAAGAGGACCAAGTCATCTGTCAGTGGAGGCACCGTGAACCCACAGGCATCGTCCTCTTTTGCAGCTGCCACCGGCCAGCCGATGCCAGCAAGTGCGACGACCACGGCCACTGAAACCCAGATCGAAACTGGAGGCAGCCAGCCACAGCAGAGGTCTTATGTGGCCCCGAGGGTGGAAGAGCTAGGGGACGACGAGTAGGAGCAGCTCTGGTCTTTCTTTTCCTTCCCGCGGACAACTTGGGCGAGTCGCTGTATTTTGGTATGGCCCACTGCAAGCAGAACTTTCCGTGCCATTAGCACACATAATTGCTTGTGCTGGTCCAGCAACTTGCATCTTCTCCATATCATGACCAGCCCGCCCAGATTGCGGGCACGTCTTAGGCGGGGGGCTAGAAAAATCGTCACTGCACTTTTGGGTGCACTGTGACATGCTCACGGATTGCTACTATTATGTATATTAGATGGGGAATGTACAAGGCGAGGACGCCGTTGATACCCATTTACAGCACCACGAGATGCCCAAGCGGCCATGGCCATTAGCTTGTTCTCTCATCATGCCTCTGAGCCAGCCGCACGCTCATAGTAATGGATAGCCCCAGCCGTCGTGGCACAGTTGCCAAGGCTGCCACCGGTCGCGTTTGCAGCCACCGGCACAGCGTCGTAGTCTTGCGGCCTGCCGTTCACATGGTGATCTGCGCATCAAGGTCAGCGCTGTGGTCTTGTATGCCCCCCCCCCTCTTTTATTATAAAAAAAAGAAGAAAGAAAAAATACTCACAGTACCAAACCTCGCTCAACTGCGTGAACCCATTATCCAAGCTCCCAGCCCCGGCCTCGGTGGCGTTGAACCGCTTGCCCGAACAACCAATGTACGGCACCTCCCCAAAGGCCGCCGTGAGCGCAGACCGGATGTCGGCGATGTCGTACGTCGTGGAGTTGCTGGGCGTGATGCCGGCCCCGGACAGCCAGTCCCAGGTGGGCAGCCCGCGGAAGTACTCGACGGCGGTGGCGAAGAAGTCGACGACCTCCTGGTGCTGGACGTACTGGGGCCCGTAGCACTCGACGTCAAAGGTCGAGTAGCACGTCGCGTGCTTGGAGAACTCGTGGCCCCAGAAGTCGCCGTTCGGCTGGCCCTGCGCGACCCAGTACGTGTTCATGTACGCCAGCAGGTCCTGCCGGCCGAAGGGCTCCAGGAAGGTGCCGATGTCCGGCCCTGTGTAGGGCACGACGGGCGTGCCCGAGGGGGTGCCCGTCGTCGTGTTCGGCGAGGGCTGTGGGTCGTACTGCCGGCTGAGATCGCAGTACTGAGTGTATGAGCCGTTGCAGAAGTCGGGCCATAGGCCGTGGAGGGTCCACGAGTCGGCTGGGAGGACCTGGCCCCGGGACTCAAAGCCTGTGTAGACGTCCCAGAACTGCGTGGCGAGGACGAGGCCGCCGAACGTCTCGGTGCAGCACGAGTCGGTGAGGCCTGGCTGGGCACCGGCCGAGCATGACAGGATTGGGTCATCTAGGGAGGGGATCAGCCACATGAGGTTCCCTCCATCATCGCGTCCCTACCGGATTTCTTACACAACTGGCACGTGTGGTTTGCAGTGCTTTCGTTGTAGAGACTGCGGCTGAAGACTGGCGCAGAAGCCAATGCCTCACGCACGATGGACGCGAGCGCAACTGAGGATAGAACCGAGCGATGCATGTTACCGGGTCTCGAACTCCTCAGGCCAAAAGATCGTCGGTACTGCCGAGGCCCACGGGCGCCCTGGGCAAGCAAACAGGAGGGCAGGACATTTCTATTAAATGTCAAGACATCTTTCGGCTATCTCAGCGTAGCATCCGGGAGCGCCTATCGCCCCCCAGTTCAAAATGGGTCTCGGGAGGCCGGCATCCTAGAAGCGAAGCTTTGCTCCGGGTCGATATACCCAAAGAGGAAGTTGGCGATGGGCAAGAGGCGCGAGGACGATCATCAACCCACGTGCCCGGGGTGACAACGCGGGCGTGCCCACATGCTCGAGCTCTCACCCCTGACAGGTCATCCAATTGGCGAGTGTGCATGAGATCCCCCAAGGGCAATCCTTTCTAGCGCGCATTCCCAGGGGCCCGTCCGCTCAAGGTTGGCCTAGGCCGATCCTCTATCTCCGGAGCTGGGATGAACTGGCGGGCAGCCGAGCGACATGCACCCCCTTGCTTGCTAGACACCATCATCTCAGCCCGAGTGGCTGGAGAGAAGCCTTGCTCGAGTATTTCGGTCCGTCCACTCAGTCACCACTTTATTTATTGAAGTGCGAACCCGAACCAGCGTTGCAGGAATCTTCACGACTGTACAGTAGCCCTGCCACTGGCGGCCGGAAATCATGGTTAGATGGTGTATATGTGGCGAGCTCTAGTAGGCACAGCTGTGGCTGGTATGGATTTCGTGAATGCCTCATGCATCCGCTGGAGGCAGCAGCACTGACTGCCAACAAAGCCAGTTAGATTTCCCACGAAGAAGAGTTGTCAAATTCATAACGACGAAACACGGTAGAACGATAAACGGACCATCTCAGCGCTCATCAAGGTAGGAATCTGTTCTATTGACGTTGTACTACCTAAGAGTGCCCGAGACGTGACCGGCCGCCATCAACAACCCGAATAAGACTATGTATCCTGTGGCCAAAGAGGAAAAACGAAAGAGGAAGGCTGAGAACAGCGTTTGAGCTCACAGGTTCAGCCAAGTGCCGTGGGGTGTAGGAGTGTCCCAAGGTCGAAATAGGAGTACCGCTTATGGTGATAGCCAAGCTGCCCGAGAATGTTAGGGATACTGTGCCTCGGAACCAACAGTCTATAGGAATTCTGACGTAGCGCGTATTATACCTGATGAGCAAATCCAATAGTCAGTCGGCTTGGGTCAGTATGGGCCACAATGTGGAACGTCAAGGCAATCAATCTAGGGACCTGTGAAGCTGGGGGTAAAGCCAAAGAGCTCCATCTTAGGCTACCTGTGAGGGCCGCAAAGAGAATGGTGGCTGGAAAATGCCACAGTTCGGAGCATTAGGACAACTGCTTGTCGTGTAAGGTTGTCGTCTCGACGTCTGTACATTATGAAGAACTACCTAAGCAGAAACGTACTCATGGCGGCCGGGCCCGAGACTGTATCCGACCGACAAACTGCTTCAAGATAGTTGTCAAACAGGTGGCACAAGGCGCCGGCCGCACTTTCCCTTGGGAAATATGCGCACAGCGACGAGAGTCGACCCCTCCTACCAGAGAGTGGCAAGACTGTCTTGGTATCCTTTGGCTTCAGCTCAAATTGCCACATCATGGCCCGCTCCCCAGTGGAACTTGCCTGAGTGAGCAGGGTCTCTTCTTTCCGCAACCGCACTCTGAGTCCATCTAATGCCATCCTTCATGCAGCTGGCAAGCATAGTGGCATATACTCGGACATCCAGAGATCCAGGCGCACAATCACTCAGTTCCCACCCTCCTAAGTATTGAGTGTCTTGTAGAGAAAGGCGACGTCTTTGAGCTCACCAGAGGAATTGAGGCTGTAGTTGGGAACCTTTCCTATCTCTTTGTAACCCAATTTCTTGAAGGCCTTCTCGGCAATGCTTCCGCTTTCCGTGTCGACCATCTGGAGGCCAGAGTCAGCGTTGGTCTGCCGGCAGCTCGTCAGGGACCTGAAGAGTGCTCACCAAAAGCGTCTTGCCCTTGAGTGTTGCTTGCGCATGGATGGCGTTCATCAGCGTCACAGAAGCACCCTTCTTCCGGTACTTAGCGGCGACAAGGAGATTCTCCACGCGGGCGCGAAACGGGCTCGACTCTGAGTGTGGGATGGCGAGCATAGCGACGCCAAGCAGATCTTCCCCCTTGACCTTGGCGGCGGGCTCTGCCTCGTTCAACAGGAGGATGATGACTCTCGTGCCGGCCTTGGCCTCGGCGATCCGATCCTTCCACCAGATGAGGAGCTTGTCGTTGGTTAATGGGGGGAGGAAGCTCCCGATCATGAGGTCACGAGTGATGCATTGGGCGTGCAGACCGGCCAGGTACGGCGTCAGGTGGGAATGGGAAGCGGGATCGAAGACGCTGGCCTTCGCTGCAGGCTGCGCTGCAGGCGCCGCAGTGGCTTGCATGTCGGCCAAGTGTTTTTCGGAACTTGACAGTCAAGGCATAGGGCCCCCTGGGAGAAGCGCTTCTGGTGTTGGGGCCTGCCTGAGAAGTCTCCTACTCGGCACGCCGTACGGGACGGAACAAGGACACAGGCCCGGGGTTGCGGCGATTGAGTGCTGGTGCTGCCCCGTGTGGCTGGGGACGGGCTCTTCCTGGATAAGAGGCCAAGGGCGACTGTGAGCGTTCCTGAATGTGTTTCGCACACTTTGGAGCAAAGGGAGAAAAGGAGGGCCGCGCTCCGGCAGAATCTTCAAGAAGTTATTGAGCCGGAGGACGCAATGATGTGGGAATTCTGAAGGAGGAGACAGGAGACCAGGCTGAAGATTAAATAGTTCCCAACCAAACAGACAAGAAAGCACAAGGAGAGGGCAGCCAGCCAACAAATGGAAGAAGTAAGTAAGCGATTGGAGGGATGCAGACGTTGTCTCGTGACGTACGAATAAGACTCTCAATGCTGTCCAACAATTACCAACCGTTGTCATGGAAGTCGTGGAGGGAGCACACGACCTTGACCTTGGCGGTTAGCGGGAGCTACAATAATGAGGCATGAGCTACATGTTCGTCTAGTGCCTCCTGCCTACAACTACCTAGTGTACCTTAAGTACCTAGGTGGGTGCCCAGGTAGGTACCTATATAGGTACCCAGGTAGACACTACGCTTGGCCGCGCCGTACCTGGCAGGAGGGATGCACACCGTACAGGGACCTCGGCACGAGACAAGCGCTGCAAAGACGGCAGCCCACGAGCAGGGGTAGCTGCCCACGATTGCACAGTAGCTCTGGATTAACAAAGGGACCCAAGCACCACAGCTACCTGGATAAGGCTGAGGCGTCCCGCAACACTAACAACAACATACAACATGACTGCTCCTGAGCCTCGACACAGAACACAGCTTCCCCGCCAGCCATGCCTGCCATGCCTACCTAGGAGGCTGATCCGTCTCACGCCTGCCTGCGTTGCTGGGGCACCCAGCCAGACCAGATAATTCACATTGGTACACTGGGTACCCAGGTATCTACGAAGTCAGGTACGGGCCAGGTATCTCTCTACACCCTCCTCTCAAACGCCCCCCTGTGGTTACACGAGTTTCAATAGTCATCATGCTTCCTCATTTCCATCAACATGACATGGAAACAAAACCAAACTCCTCCGACCCAGATGCTTCTTCAAATCCAGCTCCGGTGCCTCGTAGCCCACAATGACGCAGGGCGTCGCCCCCGTCATCGCCTATGCGGTGTGACTTGGATCCGTGGCCTGCATGTTGCATCCGTCGACGCTTTCCGCTTCCTGCCGCCACCGACCATGCTCTCCTGCGAGAAACTGTCATTTTCCCCCTCGATAGCTTGCAGGCACCATGAGACTCGTGATTGTTTATGCAGCGGCCCTACACCACTTCCGCCCTCGTGAAACCTGGTTGGATCCAACAGTACCTAGCGTCTTGATATTACGACCTCAACCGCCGGCCTGGCTGCATTCTTGTCGACGGGGCGGCCTGAGAAGCTCTGGAAAATCGCCCTCCTTCTTCAGCATGATACCCTTTTCAATACCACAATGACTTGTCCCGACTTTCGAATCTCAAACGGTGCACCTATGGCACAAGCTGTTTGTTTTCAAAGCAGCCACGTTGTAACAGGACTATTCACGAGTTACTCCTGATGCCTGATTACCGCAAGACATGGAAGTTAGCATTGGAAGCCAGCCACGGATTGGGAGAAACGGACCACGGCTCATCGCCTCCAATGCGACCAGAAGCTACAAGCCACTACGTATTTGTGAGCAGTGACGGAATTCCTGCATAAATTGGCTCCTGTACGTCGTCTCCCCGGTGACAGGTGACAGGGGAGAGTTCCTTACGGCTCTAATTGACAGCCCGGCATGTTTTCCTCCCGAAGGCCCTGCGGTAGGACCAACCGATAGCAGGAGACGAGGCGGGACCTACTGTCAGCGTCGCTTAAACAGGTGTCACGTAATCAGCCACCGGAGAGCTGCAGCTGGAGTTGATCTCTGCCTTTCCGATCACTTAGCTAGCGCCGGACGAGGCTCCAATCACGACGCAAACGACACGGATATCTCGCTTGCCGGCCTCAGTGGTATTCTCCCTACTCACAGGACAAGCATGGGTGCCCGCCTGCTCGCCGTCTTCGTATGGTGATGACAACTGTGGCCAGAATCATCCTCTCGGTTCTCGACAGAAGCCTCAGAATCTGCCAGTATACGGAGGATATAAATCTATGGTCATGACGCTGGTACAGGCAGTGGATACAATTGTAGGGGCTGCCCTTATCTTGGAAGCATCAACGACCACACGGAAGGCAACGAGCAAGAAGATGAGCGCCATCAGCACCATTGCACAAATTGTGTCGCTCATTTTCCCACACGATGGATGGTCTATGCCAAGTGATTCTTAGACACTGAGCCTGTATTTCTCAGTCCGCTCCCGCTATCCATCGTGATGACTACATGCAGCTGAGAGGTCCCTGAAGAACCGAAACACGGGGAAGACTTGGATCTCTCGGTGATCACAAGGAACATCAAGCAAGCGTGAAGCACAGCTGGGCAGCGACAATACCAGAACCGGCTTTTGTTTCGAGGAGACCTAGTCAATCCTATGATTGGCTCATTCTGCTTCACCATGTGTCGTCCTTGGGCACGGGACCGCCTCGCAAGCCTAGGTGGTAGCCTGCCTCACCCACGCCAACTTGACTACCGGAAACGTATACAAATCGATATTGTGACTACACGCAGATCATCACAAAGCTGTATTCGACATATCACATTCTCTTGGGTCTACAAGACTTCCTCGACGTCGAGTCAAAACGACCAGGACCAGGACTTTGAGACACTCATGATGTTGTGCCTGCACTTTATCCCATGGCATCTGCTTTGGAAATCTCTTTTGTACCAGTGGGCTGACGGGTCATGGAACCACGGCTGATAATAGTTTGCGCGAGAGACGGCAGGTTGCGCCAGCTCAACATTGCCTTTGTCGCCCAAGGGAACGGATGAAAAGCCCATGGGTGGTCAATTCGATCAACAGTTGAAACCTGCTCGAGGGACAAGGTAATTACCAGTCAAGATGCCATACTAACCAGAATCACAACTGGCATCCTTTTCCGAGGGCCATGATGTGCTTGTGGCAGCTCGGGTCTCTTGTTCCACGGCCGATGCTTTGCATTGTCAGCGCGTTCCGATGTCTCGGATAGTATGCCTTGTGCTATGTCTCACGGGCTTCCTAGGGGGGGGGGGCAGCCTTCCCGGCAAACCACGTGTTAGTGTAGAACGGTCATGTTCTGGAACTACCATCGGCTAGGTGGCTTGAAGCAGGAACATGACAGTTCAACGTTAGCAGAGGATACGAGCAGCTAGTTCGGGTTGGTCCTCACCAAATTTGCTAGGTTCCGGCGGGAATGGCTGCGTGACCTTGGCCGAACGAATAACTGCTCGTCGCCTTTGTTTTCTGACTACATCAAGGTGAAGTCGCCTGAGGTTCACAGCTTACTTGGCTTACAGCTGCGGACGCGTTCAGCCAAGTCGGTAGAAGCCATTGTTCCTTGTTAGGCGACGCCATGAATGCAGCCCTACACCATCGGCAACGGCTTGTTTCAGGTGCACCGTCGTGCCGACGTCAAAGCTTCGAGTCGAATTCAGCCAAGGGCGAAAAGGGCTTCGGATGGCGCGTCGAGCAGACACGCTCAGAGGACTGCTCCCTGCGTCTGACGCGTGAGGTCCTGGCGGTCTGGCGGGAGGACCCAGTCACACAAAAACTTGGACACAAAGGCTAGCCCTCTGGACCCTGCAGGGCAGTGACTATTATGGGCGCAGCGGCGATTTCTCGTCCAATCGTGTCTGTTCGGCCATCCAGAGCCACGTAGGCCAGCTATTTCTCAGGTAAGAGGTTGTACTAGCCGATCTGGCTTGAATACGCTCCGCGGTGCCCTCTGAGTGGCGGAAGGTTCCTGGAACGCATCAACCTTGCCGATACCCTCGACCCTCCCCCCCCGCGCGGTGCGGGTCGCTGTCGATTTGGGGAGTCCCGCCCGTAAGGGGGGCATCCCAAATCACAGAGCTGAAGGAGAGAGAGAGAGAGCTAGCTCCCGGGCCCTACCTGATCTCTACTGACGCTTGTGGCTTTCGTCGGAGACCCATTACTCGTTTACTCGGCCGACACGGACGCCTCTACATCACTTGGTAAGCTTCTCAGGGTCCGCAGCCGGGCATCGTGGAGACCCCCATCGTGGCTTTGCGTGGAGCTACCCCTGACTCTGACCTCACAGAAGACATCTGGACAGAGGCAGCCCCCACATTGTCTCATCGATCATCGAACCGACGTGTTTATAAACACGTCGTACATCTATCTGCCTCATCCCGTCTTATTCTGCCCACGCACGTTCGGTAAACTCTTCTGGAAATCCAGGGTAGCAAAAATGTCCATCTTCAAGAAACTCGAGCAGGGGCTCGCGGGCGTCTTCGGCTCTGACGAGGAGACGCATTCGCACACCCACGATGGATCCGAATGCCACCCTGACGCCCATGCCGAGCACGCGGACAACCGCTATGCATCTTTTGCGCCCCAGACCTCCGGCCACGTCAAGTGGCACGTAGATGGCTGCGCCTACTTCTGGGCGCTTTCTGAGGCCATCGAGGGTGAGATACCTTCCTGTCCCGGGGCTCGGTCTGCGAGGGCCATGTATGGGATCGTACATGCTGACCACGCCAAACCGTTGCAGAGGCCCAGGAGTCAATCTTCATCCTGGACTGGTGGCTGTCCCCAGAGTTGTTCCTGCGCCGGCCTCCGGCGCAGCACAACAGGTACCGCCTGGACAACATGCTCAAGGCTGCTGCAGAGCGAGGAGTCCAGGTCAAGGTAATTGTGTACAAGGAGGTGGCCCAGGCCCTGTCCTGCAACTCTGCGCACACCAAGCACGCCTTGGAGGCACTTCACGAGAACATCAAGGTTTTCAGGCATCCGGATCACATACCCTCCACGCAGGACATCAACGATGCCTTCCACAACCTGACCCTTGGCGCATTCGGCTTGTCCAAGCTGTCCGGAGACAGCCTCAAGAACCTCTACGGTACTCATGACGATACCGTGCTCTTCTGGGCCCACCACGAGAAGCTCTGCCTGATCGACCACAAGATCGCCTTTATGGGGGGTCTTGACGCCTGCTTCGGGCGTTGGGATACCAACAGTCACCCCATCGCTGACGCCCACCCTGGCAACGTAGACGCCGTCATCTTCCCTGGCCAGGACTACAACAACGCACGTGTCTACGACTTCGAAGGCGTCGACAAGTGGGAGCAGAACAAGCTTGACCGATCCAGGTACTCGCGGATGGGCTGGTCGGATATCAGCATCTCGCTGGTTGGGCCCATCGTGAAGAGCCTGGACCTGCACTTCACCGACCGGTGGAACTACATCTGGACCCAAAAGTACAACCGCGATGGGGACGACAAGTATCAGAAACTGGAAGACAGCGAACTTTCCCACGCCCCGCCCAGCCGGAGCCTTCTCGAGCAGGGACAGTACGGGGCGGGCCAGATGTTTGGTGGCCTCCAGCGACACTTCACCAGGAGCCTGAGCCGCGCCTGGGGCGAGGA
The DNA here is from genome assembly GCA_002270565.1 of Stenocarpella maydis. NCBI lineage: Eukaryota > Fungi > Ascomycota > Sordariomycetes > Diaporthales > Diaporthaceae > Stenocarpella > Stenocarpella maydis. Next base: position 33,781 of record NQMI01000004.1, read on the forward strand.
GCCGGAGGAGCAACGCGAAGACAATGAGGCGCACATCCAGCTGGTGCGAAGCTCTTGCCCGTGGTCCTCCGGGCACCCTACAGAGCACTCTATCGCGAACGCCTACATCGACGCCATCACAAAGGCAGAGCACTTCATCTACATTGAGAACCAGGTAGGCTTTCCCAACGCCACACACTCTGTCCCACATAAAGGCAGGGTTTAACATTATACCGCTTTTAGTTCTTCATCACTGCCACCGATGACGAGCAGAAGCCCGTGTACAACAAGATCGGCGCGGCCATCGTGGCCCGTATTCTGCGCGCATACCAAGAGGACAAGAAGTTCTCGGTCATCGTCGCCATGCCGGCTGTTCCCGCCTTCGCGGGTGACCTCAAGGATGATGGTGCCCTGGGAACCCGTGGCATCATGGAATTCCAGTACAACTCCATCAGCCGTGGCGGCCACTCCATCTTGGAGAAGCTGACGCAGGCCGGCGTTGTGCACCCCGACAAGTACATCAACTTCTACAACCTGCGCAACTACGACCGCATCAACACCTCGGCCACCATGCAGCGTGCGCAGAACGAGTCCGGCGTGCGATACGACGACGCCCGCCGCGAGTTCGACGACCACGTCGAGGCCGGGTACGACGGCTACTCCCGCGACGACGAGGTCGAGGGCCGGCTGGGAAGCCAGTACCGCCGCTACCAGGAGGCCGCGCGGCGCCAGGACGACTACACCTGGGACACCATCTCGGCGGCGTACATGCACAGCGGGCCGGACCTGAACTCGGTCCCGTGGGAGGGCGACCCGGAGGCGGAGATCGACGCGTTCGTGTCCGAGGAGCTGTACATCCACTCCAAGGTGCTGATCGCCGACGACCGGCTCGTCATCTGCGGGTCGGCCAACCTCAACGACCGCTCGCAGCTGGGCACGCACGACTCGGAGATCGCGGTGGTGATCGAGGACCCAACGCCCGTGCGGTCGCGCATGAACGGCGAGGAGTTCACGGCGTCCAGGTTCGCCGCCAGCCTGCGGCGGCAGCTGTTCCGCAAGCACCTGGGCCTGCTGCCGGACCAGCGGTGCGACCGGCCGGACCCCAACTTCCACCCCGTCACCCGGGGCCCCAACGAGTACGACTGGGGCTCCGAGGCGGACCGGCTCGTCGAGGACCCCGTCAGCGACGAGTTCGAGCAGCTGTGGAAGAACACGGCGCGCACCAACACCGAGGTGTTCAGCCGCGTCTTCCACAACGTGCCCAACGACGTCGTGCGCACCTGGGGCGACTACGACTCCTTCTTCACCAAGTACTTCATCATCCCCGGCTCCGACGAGGACAAGAAGCTCCAGGAGAAGGAGAAGAAGCGCCTCAGCCAGGCGGCCGACCGCGGCGACGAGGCCAGCAACGGCGAGGACGAGGACCACAAGGAGGACAAGGACAAGGACAAGGACGGCCGCGGCGACAGCGACAAGCCGGCCAAGGTCCCCTACGGCCACGTCGTCAAGAGCGAGTTCCCCGGGGGCGTCCAGCAGGTCAAGCAGGAGCTCTCGCGCGTCAGGGGCACCCTGGTAGAGATGCCGCTCAACTTCCTGGTCGATGTCAAGGACATTGCCAAGTCTGGGCTGTCGCTGAACGGCTTCACCGAGGAGATCTACACCTGAGGGTTTTGGGATGAGATTTGAGCACGGACTGGATCTTGTGCACCTGAAGTGGCGTTGATTTCTAGCCTTGCTCGTCCGGATACTTAATGGGTCAATCTGGATTTCCACTCGCGTGATGTTTTTGTGTCACTAATGTGTGCTCCTACTCTCGTTCGTTCCCAAGTGAAACACCAACAACTCCGACAATTCGCAAATGCCTGACGCAGCCCGCATCATGACCGTGATTCAACGAACCAAAAAGGAAATGATATTAGTATGCAACACTTGGCCCTTTGTCCTATCAGCCTGATACTCCCCCACCTGAGCCTGCCCGCGCTGTCCCTTCAAGCTCCAGACTTGAAGCATGTATGACGCTGAGCCCGCCTCCCAGGCCAGTCCCTACTAGTTCCCAAAAGCCGATTTGTTACGCCATGTGTAATGACATGCGCAGGCATGAGGCTCTGATATACATATTTTATATGTGGTCGCCATTGGCCTTTTCGGTCGCCCTGGATCCTCTTTTTGCAAGGTCTTGTGCTACCCAGTGCCCTCCTTTGTTGCACGAGCCCTTTCCCTTCAACTCAGTCCGTCTTACCGTTGATGTTGGAGCCAAGAAGAGGTGCTTTGAAGTCCTCGCTAAGGAAAGGACGGCCATTTCTCCTCCTGTGGCGACCACGGAACCATGATGCAGACCCGAGTATCAGACCAAAGATACAACCCAGAGTCAGGTATGGGTGCTCGGAGAATGTGACGCGCATGTCAAAGAAGATCTTCTCGAAGCTCGAGATGGTCAGCTTCGGCTTGAGCTTTGGAGGCTGCGCGGTGACCTTGTTGACAGTCTCCAAGATTGAGGTGCGCGACGGGACAATGTAGTTGCCCGTGCTGGTCTGGTCCCAATAACGACGATTCTGAGAATGTGTTAGTATTCACGCAGCGGTCGCACCACACGGCAAGTGGACTCACGTCTTCGTCATTGATAATGACCCTCTCACCATCCTTCACATCGATACCATACGTGGTACGGATCCACCTTTGCCAGAATACCCCATCGACCCACGCAAATGCAACCTCTTTCCGGTCCGCTCGGTTCATGTTGACCTGTTGGCTCTTGGCAGCGCGGAGCGCTCTCTGGTCCCCGCGATCCTCGGCCTCCTCGATCCGCAATTGTTTCGCATCACGCAGCTCTTGGCGCTCTAATTGGAAAAGCTGGATTTGCTTGTCCATCCATTCAGTAGCCGCGCTCTTCATTTCTCTGATAGCACTGGAGAATGACTCCTGGTCCTCCCTATTGAGGATTCCCAGGACCACTATCTTGCCATCCATGATCTCACGAGCGTTTGATGCGGTAAGCTCAGGGATGATTGGCAGCCAGACTGACTTCATCCACTCAAGGACCTGGCGAGTGTTCCGCATCTCATTTGGTGTGAGAGGGTTGTAGTAGGTTGGTCTTCCTTCCCGGGAAATGATGAGGCGTGGCCAAGTCGTGATCTTGTATCTCTCATATAGCCTGGGATCCTTTGTCTTGACCAGCTTGGCTCTGCCAATGAGGCTCAGTGGTAACCGCTCGAGAGCCGCAAAATCCTCGCTTGTGGTGGCATGGTCGTAGAAGTAGATGAAGATGACCTCCTCCTTCTCCTCCATGGCCGCAAGAGAGTCAGCGTCAACGTCGCGAACCCCGTTGGAGAGGTCGATGGCCTTCTCGGCGTAGCTAACGAAGTCGCCAATGCCTCGGAGACCCTCATATTCTACCCGCTCGCCGCCCCTGAAGAAGAGGATGGTCGGGTAGCCACGAAGACGAGCATCCTTGCAGAGACGCTTCTCGGCCTCACAGTTGACCTCGCCAATGTTCAGCTTGCCCTTCATTTCTTTAGCAAGCTGCTGCCAGTTTGGCGCCATGGCTTGGCAATGATGACACCAGGGGGCATAGAACTTGATGAACCACGGCTCGTGCGTCATTGTAACCATGGTCTGGAAGCTTTCGGCCGTCAGAGGAACAGAGGCACCGTTCGGGTTCGGTGTCTTTGTGGGCTTGGCCGGTTTCTGAGGCTCAACTTTGGCGGGAGCAGGAGCCTTGGGTTCCTCAGCCTTGGCCTTGTCGGCCTTGAGGGTCCCTAGTTCTTCGATAGCAGGGGCTGCAGCCGCAGGGGCCGCAGGGGCCGCCGCAGCTTCAGAACCAGGCTTGGTAGGCTCCCTGAGCTCTATCTGCGGTTGGGCATCGGGTTTGGGAACCGAGGCCAGCTTCGAATCATCAGCCGCCTTCGGGCGAGCCGTGTCGAGGGGCTTGGGAAGCAACAACGTCTTGGGCCTGGATCCGGGCCTCTCGCGCTCGAGCATGGGTTCGATGGCGTCGGTCAGGAACTTCAAGCTCTTAACACCTCTGTAACTCTCGTTCTTGACGCCATCTACAAAGAGCATCGTCGTTGGGTAGGACTGGACGCCGTTCCCGGCGCAAAGATCGTAGAATGCGACACAATTTATCATTGCAAAGCGCCAGTCGTAGTATTCTTCAAACGATTTGCCGGGGCCTGGTGCCCGGTCGGTGTAGTAGAACTCGTAGAGAGTGCGGTAGATTGGCGCATAGTCCTGACAATGAGGGCAATACGGGCTGGGGCATGTCAGCAGCACTTCCAGGCGTGCTAGGGCACCAGCGGGGGCCAGAAACGCACCTGTAGTGCTTGACAAGCATGTATTTTGACTTCTTGATCTCTGTATTGAAGCTGTCCGGGGTGAGTTCGAGCATCGGGGGGACCTTGATACCATCAAACGTGGTGGTTTCCAGGGACTTGTCCTCTGGTATTTCATCGTCTTCGACGTCGTTCTGGGCGGTCACGCGGGCAGCAGCCCCGAGGAGCAGGCCCCAGGCAAGAGACGAGAGCCTCATGGCTTATATCCCCAAGAAATACGCCGTAGTCGAGGGTTTGGACCGTGTCGGGCGATGGATGGCCGATAACGACACGGGGCGATCGGGTGCCTGAGCACGCCTGCGTCTGTCGCGTATGTAGTCGGGCAGCAGCGTCACCTAGGCATCGGGCGCCACACAACTGATGAGTCCAGGGAAACCGGGTATCTTGAGTCTTGCAAGTCGGGGGCGATGAGTGTTGAAGGGTCAGGAACGGGCGACGGTGGCGATCAACGCGGGAGTGACCTGTTCGGCCTGCCACCAGGAAAGGGGCGGGTGTGCAGTCGAGCAAAGCGTCGGGGGCCGGCGCAATGGCTCGGAGGGAGAAGGAGGGAGGTAGGCGACGGTCGACGCAAGGAGAAGAAGAAGAAAACACCGAGGTGGATGCGGCGAGGACGTGGAGGATGGTTTGGCCAAGGCAGAGACAGCGAGCGGATGAAGCGAGGCTAAAAGTGGTCTCTATCGAGCAAGTTGGTGCAAGCGCAAGGTGCAAGTGCAGGAGCAGGGGCAAGTTTGGGCAACTTGCAGAGATGCAGAAATGCGCCATGTCACACGAGTGCCAGATTGCCGCCCCGGAGCCTACCAGCCAGCCCAGCCTACTAATCCGTACCCAAGCAGCCAAGCCAAGGCGCCGTCTCGAACTCCTGCTGTGTGTTTTGGCCAACAGAATTACTGTGGTAGATACCTGTTACCTGGGCCATAGTGCAAGTACCTACACTAGGCCCCTTGGGTAGTCTACCTACATAGTCTAGGTTCCATACTGTAACTCGGCCGGCCCAGCCAGGCTCAGGTCCCGGAGATGGCCCTGGGGATCTAGTGTACGGGTCCCCTGTCCCAATTTTATTAGGAAAGAAAGACCCAGACCTGTCTACGGGACACACTACTCTAAAATAACAGCCCATGTGCCCAAGTGCCGAGGCTGCCAGATCCGCACCAGCTCAACCTCCCCAAGGGAGGCTCTCGTCGCAATCTGGTGTGACTGACGGTCTACGGCCCGCTCACCCAAGAGGTTTAATTCTGTTTCTTGGCAGAGAGGCTCTTCTCGTTCGTTTCCCATGATCCCCAAGCTGCGTCAGAACGCTGTTGACACGGACCCTTGTCGGCGAATCAGCAAGCACCTCCATGAGTCTTGATCAGCTTGAGTGGAAACATGGAGCCTCCGCCCAAGAGGCGCCGTCTGAGTCTTGAGCCGGGTGAGGAGCATGGCACAGACGCACCACGACACTCGACTCCTCGCTCGCTCAGCCTGCCCGTCAGTCCTCCCAGGAGGCGACGGGACCCTCAACCAGCCGCCCAGTCTGAAAGCGACAAGGAACACGCACAAATCACACCTGCAACTCCTACCAGTCAGACCTTCAAGTCACCCTTCCAGCTTACCTGGGTTCAAGACCTCCCTGATGCTGCCAATACTGACGCGGTCACTCTGCGAGACATACTCGGTGACCCGCTGATAGCAGAATGCTGGGAGTTCAACTATCTGCATGATGTCGACTTTCTCATCTCCCATTTCGACGAGGACATAAGACACCTAGTTCAAATCCATCTCATCCACGGCTTCTGGAAAAAGGAGGACACAGGCCGTCTCATGCTTCAAGTTTGTCCCCTCGTCCTGAACCCCGGTGGTGGTCCTGGCCATGTCCCATTCTCAACCAGGCCTGAGCCATGTCCGCTGACAAGAGCTGCAGGAGCAGGCTGCGAGGCACAAGAACGTGACGCTTCATTGCGCTTTCATGCCTGAGATGTTCGGTACGCATCATTCCAAGATGATAATTCTGATCCGGCATGACGATACTGCCCAGGTCATCATCCACACTGCAAACATGATAGCGAGGGACTGGACCAACATGACGCAGGCGGTCTGGCGCAGCCCCCTGCTTCCGCTCCAAGAGGGCCCCGTGGGTAGGAGCGCGGGGGCTATTCCGCCCGTTGTTGGCAGCGGCGAGAAGTTCAAGGTTGACCTATTGAACTACCTCAGAGCATACGACCAAAGAAGGACCGTCTGCAGGGCAGTGGTTGAAAAATTGGAGAAGTATGACTTTTCTGCAGTCAGGGCCGCCTTGGTTGCATCTGTCCCGGGCCGCCACCTTATTCATGACGATTCTGAGACGCGATGGGGCTGGGCGGGCTTGAAGCAGGCGCTGAAAGACGTGCCGGTGCAGGAAGGTGAGTCCGACATTGTGGTTCAGATCTCGAGCATCGCAACCCTGGGACCAACAGACACCTGGCTCCGCCGAAGCCTGTTTGACGCCCTCCGGGCCTCAAGGAACGCCACCCAGAAGCAACCCAGCTTCAAGGTCGTTTTCCCTACGCCCGATGAGATCCGGCGGAGTCTGGATGGCTACGATAGCGGAGCCTCGATACACACCAAGATCCAGTCAGCCCAACAGGCCAAGCAGCTTCTGTACCTGAAACCCATGTTCTGCCACTGGGCGAATGATGCGCCGCGGGGACAGGAGCTCAAGTCCGGCCTGCCCCGTGAGGAGGCGGGTCGGAAGCGAGCAGCACCTCACATCAAGACGTATATTCGATACGGTGAGAAATCGATTGACTGGGCGCTCACCACATCGGCAAACCTTTCCAAACAAGCCTGGGGGGAAGCAGTCAACCCGTCTGGCGAGGTGCGAATAGCTTCCTGGGAAATCGGCGTCCTGGTCTGGGCGGCGCTCTTCTCTGAGAAGGCGAGAATGGTCGGCACGTTCCAAACAGATAGCCCGGTGGGAAGTACCGACACGCCGACCGTAGGCATCCGCATCCCCTACAACCACCCTTTGCAGGCATATGGCGCAGATGAGAAGCCCTGGGTCGCCACGGCAAGCTACCATGAGCCTGACTGGAAAGGCCGGGTGTGGTCGGAGCAGTAATCGGCGGCAAACCTGGTCGCTTTAGATGCGTAGAGATGCGGGAGACACGTAGACTCGTTGGAACATTACATGTCCAGTAGCAAATCAACTCGCAACGGATCATCACTCTCGAGCGGGTCTTGGCAATATTTCTTGCGCGTATACCTAGTCAGGTCGTCTCTCGCCCTTCTATTAGCAGTGTGCGCTTGCATGTATTTGTATATATCTGTGTGCCGACCCCTTCCTCCACCTGGGGTGTGACCCAAGGGCGTTTCCTCCGCTGCCCGCCGGGAGCCCTAGTTTAGGCGCCGACGGCCTCTGGCTCCTTGTTCTCGTCGTATCCGCACTGGGTCTTGAGCTTCTCGACCAGGGCGACGTATTGCTCCTTGGCCTGCTCCTGGGTGAGGTCCTCGTCGACCTTCTTCTGCCACGCGTTCTTCTTTGCCTTGCCCTGCGCACCGGGAACACGCACAGAGTTAGCTGGTGCTCTTGCCTACACGTACTGGGGGGGTGTGGGCGGGTGGCTGCCTCCTGGTGGGCCGTGGGGCCGGGCAGTGCGTACCTTCAGGTCGAACATGCCGGGCGCGGGGGCCTTGGAGATGTCCTCGCCGTTGGCGACCTTGTAGAGAGCTGCGACGCTGTCAGCCAGGTGATCAGGGGGTGACCAGGATGGTTGGGGCCCGGCGCACCGTAGAGCTCCAGCAGCTCCTCGTTGGAGGGCTTGGAGGTGAGCTTCTTGGAGTCTGCGACGGCCTTTTCAAATGACATGATGGGTGGGTTTGGGTGGTGGGATGAGGAGGGGTGGGGATGGTCAGGATTTGGCAAAGGATTGGTGTTTTCGTGCTATGCGCTGTGCGTGGCCGAGATGTTGAGGGAAGGGGGACGGAAAGTGTGACGTCCAAGTTGTTGAGAGCTCTACACTCCCGTGTTATGGGAATCCCTGGGGGGCGGTTTGGCGGGGCATTGATCACCTGGGCCTGCTCCGGCCTGCTGGGTGCTGGGCAGGTTTGTGGAGGGAGGGAGGGGTTCAGCGTCGTGGGTTTTGCACGTCATTGGACCTACCAGACCTGACCTGCCGAGGTGGGCTCCACCGTCCATCCCATTGACACTAGTGATATATCAATGCTCCAGATGTTGGCCTGCTCTTGGCAGCGCCCTCTGCTCCTTCAATGTTGTCTCTTGTACGATGGGCCTATATTGACATTCCCGCCATGTTGAACGTCTCCCACGTCTTGTATCAAAATCGCACCCTGCTCAGCAAGGAGTAGGGGTTATCGGACAAGATATGAATACCCAGGTACGTACCCGTAACAGATGTAGTCGCGTTCAAGCTCCTCATACCCTCTGACTTCTTGGACGGCTTGACGAAAACCTGCCCACAGTAATGAATACATCTTGATGTCTAGCACAACGCCATCTACACGTAGAATGCAATTATGACTTATCTAAACTTAGACGCAAGCTTTACCCTCGAACCCTTGGTTGCTTGTACATCAGGACGTGGAAGTGCGTGGCTAAGTATATTCAAGTACCTTTCCCAACCGTTACACCCTCCATGGTGGTAGTCCAAAACCCTATGGCAGGGTTAAAGGTAGCCAGTCTCTGGTCTATGACGATGAAAGAGTCGAGTGTATGGGCGTACCTGGATATTCCAAGATATTCCAAAGCGTCTCTGATATGTAGATGTGTGTCTTTGGGATGCCACCCACCATCCCCCGCGATGGATTTACCCTACATCCCAAGGTGAGACGGATGAACTCAGTACGGACATCCAGCCTGTCGCATGACGGGGCAAAGGGCAGTGTTCGTATTTCGGGACCGAGCCGGCGGCTTGAGGTGCGATCAGCATCCGACATGTGCAGTCATACACCAAACTATAACTTATATTACAACTGGTCCCCTGCCGCAGGAAGTGTGACAACAAGGTTCAGCAGCAGCAGCACCAGCAAGCTTCGATATGACGGGCTATCGCGAACACCAACCTCTCTGACACTGCTTTTGTGGTCCTCTTCCCAATGACCCCTTGCTCCATGACAGCCACGACTGCTACGTATGGGTCCGGAAGCTCACCACTCACGGCACCCGCGCAGGTCTGGGAGCTGGGGGGGACCACTCGTCAGCTGTTGACCGAGCGCCCCTTTTCGTTTGTTAGCCCGCTGTCTGAGCAAATTCGCCAGCCCGAGGTCGAGTTCACGGTCGATATCGAGGTCGAGCACTGATTTCTCCTGCTGCTCCTCCAGGTGCCAATCAGTGCTCCCATTTCCCTCCCTGGCCCCATTTGTCATCCTGCAATCAAGAAGCATTCATCCCATCTCTGCACAGACTCATAAGAAGGGTGGCAGCCTGCAAGGTACACCACCGGAATGTTTCCACATGAGCTTCCCCAACACATTCTCCGGCGTTTGAGTCTCACAACCGGACCCTCTTTCTCTTGCTGTGTTGTCTCTCGTCGTGACCGTTCTCTTCTCTGCTTGATTTAAATCCAGCGGCTTACCTCCCTGGAGATCTTTTTGGCCTCTTATTCAGACCGACTTCAGCCAAATTCTAGTGAAGGGCTGCGCGTGCCAATCTGCCCAACCTCTCATCTGCCCGACATGGCCAAGACAGTCGTGATCTTGGGGGGATCCTATGCAGGCCTTCATGTTGCCCACTACCTGCTCAAGCAGAAAATTCCTGATGTCAAGGTCATCCTCGTGTCAAAGGTACGAAGTCCGCCAAGCCGTGCGTGTGCACGACAAGTACAGGGAATGCATATGCCCTCGGAAGGCGCCAACACACAAACACAGTAGTTCCATCCAGAGCTCCCTCAGGACTCGTCTTGGCTGACAAGGAGGCCGCCTGTGCCAACAGAGCTCGCACTTCTACTGGAACATGGCGTCGGTCCGCGCCATCGTCCCAGGCCAGCTCACGGACGAACAGCTCTTCCAGCCCCTCTCGGCCGCCCTCGAGCGGTACCCCCAGGAGAGCTACGAGGTCATCGTCGGCGCGGCCGACAAGGTCGACACGGGCTCCAAGACGGTGACGGTGTCCCTGCCGGGGTCCTCGCGGTCGCTGGGCTACGACCAGCTCGTGGTCGCCACGGGGTCGCGGTCCACGACGTCCACGGTGCCCTGGAAGATCCTCGACAGCTACGACGAGACGGTGTCGAGCCTGGACGCGACGCGGGACCGCGTCAAGGAGGCCAAGCACATCGTCGTGGCGGGCGCGGGCGCCACGGGCGTCGAGGTCGCGGGCGAGCTGGGGTGCGAGTACGGCAAGGACAAGGAGGTGCACCTGCTGTCGGGCGGGCCCTCGCTCCTCGACGGCGACTCGGTCGGCCCCGCCGCGCTCGCCGAGCTCAAGAAGCTGCACGTCCGCGTGCGCTTCGACGCCCGCGTCGCCGGGAGCCGGGAGCTGCCCGACGGCAGGACCGAGGTCTCGCTGCAGAACGGCGAGACCATCACCACCGACCTGTACCTGCCCACGATGGGTATGCGCGCCAACAGCGAGATGATGGACCAGCAGTACCTGACGGACAAGGGCTACGTCGCCGTCGACGAGTACTACCGGGTTAAGGGGCTGGAGAAGGAGGGCGTCTGGGCGCTGGGCGACGTTGTCAGCGTGCCGAGGGCTGGTTTCCTCTTCACGCAGAAGCAGGTGAGTTCTCTGCTGTGACATGCTGGGCCTAATCGGCCGGACGTGTGACTGACAGTAAGCGTGTCACAGGCTGCGGGCGTAGGAAAGAACGTCGAGCTTGCCCTCCACGGCAAGGAGCCGCAGCCCGTGAAGCTGATGCCCGTGGATATCATGGCCTGCGCCGTGGGGAGGAATAGGGGCGCGGGCAGGATGGGACCCATCAAGATGCTTTCTGTCATGGTATGGCTGGCCAAGGGAAAGACGTTGGGTATACAGCGGATACCTGGATATATGAACGGCAGCGTTGCCTAGGAATGGGTCCCGTTTTTGTTTTACACGTCTCTAGGTCATAATTCTCATTCACGGTACGGCGGATACCTCTTATAAGTTGATAGTCGAGGACGCGGTGTACGCCTTATTTACAAAGATAATTGCCGTGTGGCTAGAACGGAACCAAATAGGTATCAACTGCAGTCTCTACCATGGGCTTATGCTGCTAATAGGCAGGCAGTATGAAGTGCGCTGCCCCACTTCTGATCATCGGTTCGCCTTCTCGTCCTCGATCTCCCGCCGGATCTGGTCCAGCACCTGTTCCCTCGACCTCAGATGCGCCTCCAGACCGTCGACCTGCTCCTTTACCGTCTGCAGGTCGTCCCGGATGCCTTTCAGGCTGTTGCCACCGCCCCCCTTGCTTGACCCCCCCTCGAGCTCCCGCAGCTGCTTCCGCTTGTAATCCAGCAGCTGCTCCAGCTCCCTCTTCACGAGCGCGGGCTTGCTCTCCCTCTTCCCAGTGGACCTTATCTCGGCCGCCGACTCGACCCTCTCGATCTTGGCCTCCAGGTCGGCCAGCTGCTTCTTCAGCCTGACTTCCTCCCAGTCGTCGGTCTTCTCGCTAGAGAAGTCGGTGCCGGCGCTCTTGAACCCGCTGCGCCCCAGCCGCGTGAGGTACTGGTCGCCAAACTTGGCCTTGCGGCCCGTGGAGGTCTCGTTGTCGGCCTTGACGGCCCACCGACTCTGCGCCGCGGTGCGCTGGTTGTCAATCTGGTAGTCGATCTGGTTGCGCTCAAAGGACGCGCGGAGCGAGGCGGGCACCGTGCGCGGGATCCGGTAACCCTCGTGGCGGTAGTTGAGCATGTGCAAGAAGGCTATGCAGGCATCTTTGTTGACAGTGGAGGCGGCGGATGGGTTGATTAGGTTCCACGCTGAGCGAATGTCGGTGTCGGGGACGTCGAGGCTGTCGTAGAGGTCTTGTAAGGCACCGACTGTTTGAGACCATGTGTTAGCCAACTTGCCCGCGCCAACATGGCAGGAGAATATGTCCATGGAGCTTACAGGATATCTCCCCTCGCATGTCGCGGTTCTCCTGGTATATTTGCTCGTACTTTGACCTATCCTCAGGACTGATGTACCAATCAAAGCTATCCTTCAGCCCCAGCTCATCCGGATCGTCGTCGACTTGTTCAAACTGGGCTGCCTTGCCTGTGAGGGCACGGTTTGCTTGGACAAGGTGTGCTTTCGATTCTGGGACCATCCAATCTGGCAGTGTGGCGGGGACGTCCATGTATTCCTAAGAGCAACGGTCAGCAAACTCCGGATTACCCCAACGCCAGCACGGTGGTTGGGCTCAGGGCGCACGCCATTGAGGATGTCGAAGATCAGCCTCATTCCGACACAGAACTCCTCAAAGTCCAGGTTGCCATCGTTATCGACATCAGCAAGATCCCACACCCGCTCGAGTTGGCTGTCATTGAGGCCGCTGTTTTTGAGTACTGGCGCTGCTTGTTCTCCTGTGAGGAATTGGCCGCCACCAGTCCGTGCCGAGAAGATGTTCCAGTATGTTTCGATTTCCTGAGCTTCTATCCGGGGTGCCATTGTTCAAGGGGCCCGGTCGCTGGAGCGTAGGTATGGAAGATGCAGCGTTCGTTGGCTCTCGTGCCCTCTCGGTCGAGTGGGGGGGGGGGGGCTCTCTCTGGGTTGCGTCAATTATGTGTATGGAAGGAATATATAGATCGGAAGGCTGGAGAGAAATTATGGGTGATGAATCCGATAGCAGAATGGTATTGATGCCTAAGTAGTTACAGAGTGAAGTCCGGTTAATCACAGGGCAAGGCTTGGGTTCAGGGGAGGATGATGCTATTACATTGGCAAGCTCAGGAGCCTAAGTGGATGCAGCCTCTCTCACTGCCCTCGGGTGGGTCTGTGCACGGTGCTCCGCAGCAGGGGGCTGAAGTGAATGAGGTCCAGCTTCTGGGCTTGATTTCAAGTGAATACTCAACCCTCCCCTTGCAATGATCATCAACACCAACAACACTTATCACTGATACCGGCGGCACGATATCATAAAGCTACTCACTATACTGCAAGTGCGTCAAGTGTCAAAATTCATTACTCTTCTACCTGGAATTTGCATAAAAGATACTCATGCCTATTGACGAGGGACCTCCTGTCTTCTTGTCTCACTGTTGCGAAGTGAGCTTTGCTCTTGTGTCACTTATCCATACATAATAACTCCTCCAAGACTCCTCCTATCTCATCCAAAGAACCACTGAAGAGTGCAGTGTAACGACGCCAGTGTCTGCCAAAAGCTTGATAATGGCACCATTATCCTGAACAAGGGCTCTCGTCCGCAAGAACTCCGCGCAACTGCGAATCAAAAAGTACTGTTCATCGTGTCCTGCCAAGCAAGACCTCTCCTTCTAGCTCATCTGTCAGGCCTCTGCCATCCCGTTGCATTAGGGCTCCAGCTCAGTTTGCTCATTCAAAGTCGTGAACTCGCTGGACGAAATGTTTTTGAAGGGCCCATCACCGCCAAATGCCGGCTCCGTCGAAAAGTTGGCTGTCTCTGCCTGACTCTCCTGGGTTTCAGTAACCCACTGGTTATGCGCCAACTCTTTCCAACTCCTAGCCTGTCTCGGGGGAGCCACAGGGCTTGAGGGGAGTCTCGACTTCTTTTGAGCGGGCTGCTGGCCAGGGTACAGTGGCGAATCCCACTGGTGCTTTGCTGGGCAAGCCGGAACTTCATGGTCTTCTTGACTTACTGGGTATGAGCTGAAATCTTGCAGCCCTGGCTGCATATATTCGCTGTGAGGGCCATGAAACCCCCCAGACGTCACGGATGCAATGTGCCGAGGGCCTGGATGGCTAGGAGCTTTCTGCACCTCTGGCACAGGACGAGGAAAAGGCCACTGCTGTCGGGGCATCGCATAAGGCGACATCAGTTCGGAAGGCGTGGTGGACCCTTGATTCAACCCCATAATAGGAGAGGCCCTGGCACCTGAGCTCTGCGCTCCATTGTTGTATGAAGAGACGGGCTGGCGGCGCCGAGACGCAGTTGGCGAGTCCATTGGTGCCCTGCGTGCTGAAGAATCCGGGGAGAAGCCCAACATGCTCTGATGATCGGAACTGCTTTGTCCAAGACCGCCCAATGTGCTTAGATCGCGTTGGACGGACAAATACTGAGCTGGCAGGGGCAGGAAATCCATAGAGACCGTTGAGCCTGAGTTGCTAGACAGGGATCTCGGTCGATCAGTCTGCGGCCCCAGTGACGTTCGATCAGTGGCCAACGGAAGCATTTCCTGAGCCATTGACAAGTTCAGGCCCGAGGCAGTGGTGGGAAACTCGCCGCCGCCAGGGAGTTCATTCTCTGCCGATAATACACCTGCACGGGGAGGTGTGTGGGGATCCAGTTCAAGTGGCATCGACAGTGCTCCCCAGGAAGGGGCCGCTCGGGGGGCAGTGTCGTATAGTCCGGCAGCGGACCTCGAGAATCGTGTCACTGGCGTACCCGGGGAAAACCCAGGCGCTGCCTTGTGTGCTGGGGAAACCATTGGGGCGAACGATGTGTCGACATAACGGGAGCCTGCGGTACCGACTCTACCAGCAGAGGCCTTCTCTGCGGATTCGGGAGTCGGTGTACCCGTGGCGGCAACAGCAGGCCCATTGCGCTTAGGTGTAGAGGCTTCGCCCTTCTTTCTGTACTGTCCGCGCCCCTTGGTCGGGGTTGGAGTTTGGGATGTAGGAGCCGCGGGAGTGGCAGCTGTGGGAGTAGGACCTGTGGGTACTCCCGACTTCACCTGGCGGGGTGTTTGCTTCTTGCCGACCGGAGTATCACCCTTCTTCTGCAACTTCTTCTTCTTCTTCGGTGTGCTACCATAGTCACCGTCCTTCGGATCCTCTTTCTCGGGTGGGAAATCGTCAATATTGGTATTATCTTTGTCACTCGGAAGGTCTCCAGCCATGGCTGACTGCTTTCGCTTGACCACGGTCTTTGAGGCTGCCGGAGCAGAAACCACAGGACTGGGGGTCGAGACGTTGCTTGGTGCCATACTAGGACCTGCAGCCTGAGCCTCCTTGCTGTGGGCTTTCGCCTTGTCCTTGAGTATTCGCTCCGCCCTCTCTGGGAATGCATCCAGGTCTGCTTTTGTGACGGCCCTACACTTCCTGTTTCTCCGGGTGCAGCTGCTACATGGCCGACCACCAAAGCATCGGGCTCTGACTGTGAAACAGCTATAGCACTTCGGAAACGTGTCGACTTCAATTCCGTTCTCGCTGAATTTCTCAGAGTCCTCTGGATTTTGTTCCACCGACTCCGCATTCTCATTGACTGTTTGGTCCGGAGCGGGACTGGCGGTGACACTGTAGTCATGTGTATCCTCCTCTGCCAGTTTCGGATCATTCGGCTTCAGAGATGTCTCTATGGGTAGAGGGGCCTTGTTGTGAGGCGTGGCACTCGAGTGATTGTCCATCCGCGCCTGTAATACTTGGCCGCGGCTTGAAACATAACCCCCGGTGTGTCCGAGAGAAGAAAAGGCAGCAGCGGTGTTGTCTGCGGGTTGCTCGATACTCCCACGAGGCTGAGAAGAGAGCGAAAGCTGAACGAATGGCGGCGCGCAAGGCGAAGGAAATCTCTTGCGCATAAAGCTTTCGCGAATTCCCAGGCGTTGCTCTTCAAGGAAGTAGGGTGTGATGCTGCTGTTGAATTGAGGCATCTCAGAGGGAGGTTGCATGGCTGAACTCGTGTTGAACAGCCGTGCATGGTCGTTACTGAAATCCCTGCCCATTCCCCGGGGCGCCCTCTCGCCCATTTGACGGGGTTCGTTGTTCTTTAGTCCATCAACGCTGCTGCTGATGCCGCCAGGTGACCCCTTACGCGTTGGACCCTCCGCTCCGTTCTTAGATTTGACATTGACAAAGAGACCGACAGGCGCAGGAGTTTCGTCAGGCTCAACATACCCCAGGCCACCAAACATACCGTCGGGGACGTAATCGAAGAGCCTCTCATTCGTTTCAAGAGGACTGATTGGGGGACCTTTAAGCTGGTCAGACATGGCTTGAGACTGCTGCCATGGCAGGTATGACGGGTCCTCGTCTTGCTCCGGGTCCTGAGGAAGAGCTTCCATGAGAAACTCGCTCTGTGCAGGGCCCTTCTCGAACTCCGGAGTCGGTCCTGGCCATGCGAACTCGTTGCCACTGTAGAGCGCCTTCTCGGCGTCTTCAGCCGAGAAGATGAGCTCGTTATTCTCGTCGAGAATGCCCGGGATGTCACGGAACATAGTTCCCTTGCCGAACCACTCACCAAACCGGTCGGCGTAAATCTGGAGGCCGACGAAGGTCAGGTAGCTGCGGCCACTCCCAACGTCCTCCCTGGAGAAGCTGTCGGTAACGAGTTCCACCGTCCGAGTAGCTTCATCACCGAGATATTGCTGACCGGGCTCAGAGTCGCGCATGAGATGATCAACTTCAGCCTCCGTAACTGGTTGCTCGGCTTCGTCTTGCGCACCGTCAAGCTCGAAAAGTCCACCAGAAGTGTGAGTGGGCTCGTCCTGGTATGTGTAGTCATCCCACAGCGCCTTCTCGCGCATGTAAAGGTTGACAAAGTTGATGACTTCGTCTAGATTGAGTCCAAGCAGGTTTGCGGCAGCAATGATGCCATCTTCGTGGTCATGTGCCAGGTCGTAGATCATAGCCCACTGGACATTGTGACCGAGAGCTGACCAGTTCTGGGGCAGCAAGCGCGTTAGCCTCTCGCATTCATACGGACCAGCACGAGGATGGCAATATTGTGGGAGGTTGGTGTTTCTTGTTTCTCTTACCTGGTATTCTGTACTGGGATCTGGACGAGTCATGAGTGGCTCATCATCATCGTCCTCGAGCTCAAGCATCGCCAGGTTTGCCTCAAACGCCTTGTCGAACTCATCTTTGTACTCGACGGAACCAGCGGCAGGCTGTGTAAGATCAGGGCGGGCGACGGTGGACTGGCGTCGCAGATGGGCGACGGTAGGACGAGGCGGCTCTGCGGGCTGTTGAACTTGGCTGCTATGAGACGGCACGATAGGCGCGCCGAACACATCCCGTGGTTCGCCCTGCTCCTGCCACTCCTTGTACAGGGCCTCGCCTGGGGAGGGCTCGTTGAGCTCGAGCGTGCGCCACTGCACAAACCTTGCGCGGTCCATGTTGAAGACGGGGTCCTGGTGGACGAATATCGGGCGACCGGGGTCGAGGGGCTCAAGGTCGTCGCGGTAGCGGACAGGACGCTTGAGGCGCTCCGTTTTTCGCAGGTTCATCATACTTCTGACAGTTGTGCTGGCGTCAAGGGGTGGCCCCTCGTCGTAGGACGAGTAGTCGTAGGACGAGTCCGAGTCCAAATAGTCAAAAGCCATTTCTAGTGGCTGCGATGATGTCGTCGCCGGGGTCGGGGCTAGTTGACGTGGGGCAGACGGGGATGGGCAGACGGGGATGGGCAGACGGGGATGGGCAGACGGGGATGGGGCTCACGAGGGTGCCAGTCGGGGTTGGCAGACGGGGGTGTAAGTAGGATGGATCAAGTTACCTGGATACCTCATAAGGCATGCAAACAGACGACCCAAGTGAGGCCGTGACCAGAAGATGCAAAAGTGTGGATCAAAGGGCTGGGTTGGGTGATGGACGGCTGAAGTGGATCGAGGTTTCGGTGATCATAAAGTCAACAATACTGTATCGACCTCAGTAATAACAGTCAGGCTGGCCTTGACCTTGTTGCTACCTTCTTCTGAAGCAAAAGCTCTTTGGTCAGGTAGAATAGAAGGATAATGCCCTCTGGCCAAGTGAGGGTGACTCCTGTGCTGAATTTGGGAATTGCCACAGCAAACCAGGGCACGGTGAAGTCCTGGCCGTGGGCTCGGAGCTACCTAGGCAGGGAAAGCAAGTTCCTTCAAGGCTCATGAAGGCTCTGGGGACAGACTTTCAGAGTACTAGGCCTCAGTTCTGCGGCATGAGACTGGCTGCCAGCTACTTGGGTGAGCCAGGATACCTAGGTATGAATGCTTTCTGTCCTCGCTCCTATGGTGTCTTGTAGAAACGGATGGTGGACTGCTACATTGTGAGAACCCAGGTCGAAATTCTGACACCATCCCACTCGTGACAACCAACAGCAACACCTACAACATCACTCATATATGCATGAAATACATACAAATAACGCCTATTTCCAGAGCACCTAAATCTGCAACTCTTATATCTATGCTTGATTCTGAGGTAAAGCTGCACTTTGTCATGTATACTGGGTCTGTGGATTGGGTCTGTACTTGATTAAGCCCCCAAGTGTGCGATACTCTGTGGTAAGCTATGAGAGCGAGGTATAGATGTACCCTCTTTTTTTGCTGGTGCTAATGTCCAGTTGCTTTTTCCAAGCCAATGATGCCTGGTCAAGATTAACTCCTTTCCATCGGTTTTGAAGCGGTGCCTTGAGGTCACTTACCGTTGAGGGACTACCACACGACTTTCAGTGATTCATGCTTTCCCTACATTTGCTCACCCCTTTCCAATACCTGCTTTTCTCAGACTACTTGATGAAGAGCCAATTTACGTCTCAATGTAACAAAATTTAACAGACAATAACAAAATGCCCGAGTGTGAAGTTATTATACATGCAGTGCCATGTGAAATGATGCTGGTCACGCGAACAGACGGACAGCGGTTAACTCACTGAGTACAGCAATCACAAGGTGGAAGTGGGTGGAGAGCATCTGATGATTAGAGGTCATCTTGGATTCATGGCTCCCTTATAACAAGGGCCTTTGATCAGAGATCTAGCTGTGCTCTTTTGGTGCCTGTTTGATGTGCGCCAGGCATGTAAACAATCCAACAACTCCAGGTTTCGGCTTTCTGTGCTTCAGCAGAATATGTCGCCTAGGAGTGCCTACCCATTATACTGTGAGAATGGGGTATCGAAACTATTCCAGTCAACGCCTAAATAAAGGGGGGGAAAGAAAAAGAAAGAAAGAAAAAAGCCCCACCGTCAATGATCGCTGCAGAAGTTATCATGCGATGCCGTTCTCCCATAACTGAAAAGTGCCTGCAAAATCTCAAGCCGCGCTTGCCATATAAACACGCTCGAGGCCTCCTGCCATTTGTGATACAATGGGATACCCAAAGCCAGTGCCCTCCGTGAAGCTGTCGAATTTGCGCCGTTCGTGGCGTGCATAGCCTAGCTCTGCCTGTAAGGCATGAACGCAGCCCTGTCCTCATAGCGGCTGGCGTCCATCTCGATGTCGTACTGGAGATCATGCTCATCCATGGTATCGTCGATTCCTCTTTTTTTGGGTGCTGGTGCAGGGGACGCCGCGCCGCCAAAGACAGAAGGGACGCTAGTGAGCTGTTGGGCGTCTGCCAGCTGAGACCCCGTTGATACCATCCTCTGGGCCTCGAGGATGTCGCCGAATGACCGCAGCAGGTGCTTGGACTCCTCATCAAAGGTGGCGCAGAAGCGCTGAGCCGAGATGAACTGCACAGTACTGACCATGTTAGTGCCGTAGATGGCCATTAGGTAGGCCGCCACCACCAGTGCGGAGCGCTCGTTGCCGGTCTCACAGAAGACGAGGACCTTGCCCCGCCTGGAGGTGGACGTGTCGATAGCCACGTTACCGGCGTCGTTAACAGCCTGCAGCTGGCTCCTGTACACGCGCAGGAGGTGGTCGTTGATCTTGGCGATGACCTTGGGGAGGTCGTGGATGAGCTGCCCCCGGCTGGCGACGTCGAAGTACTCGCTGGACAGGTTGAGCTCCGCGGCGGCCTTCTCCACGGCGAGGAGGCGCAGGTGTGACATGGAAGCGTCCCGCACGGCAAGGAGCATGGTGATGCCCTTCTGCCTGAGGAACTCATGGTCTCGGACCACGGCGAGCGGGCCGAGGTAGAGGAAGTCAAGCACGGGCTGGGCTTTGCGCCGGTCTTCGTACCTCCATGTGCTTTTGTAATTGTCAGGGGCCTGCTGGGTCTTCCCGCCGGTGATGATCTCGAGGTCCTCGGGGGTCAGATTGCGAGGGTCAACGCAGGCATAGGATGGGGTCAGGGTGAGAGGTCTGTTGTTGTTCTCTGCCTGTGGCGCGGGGATGTGGATGTAGGGTGGGCTGGGAGGCCGATTGGTAAAGGACGACGTGCGGACGACGCCATCAGACAGCGCAGCCGCACGCACAGCCTGTGTGGTAGGCATGTTGCCAGAGTCCCCGCTTGGGAGACTGCCAATTTGAGCCGAGCACCCTTGCCCAAGAGACGGGACGTGTTGGTGGTGTTGAGGAGGTGAGCAGTGACGACTTGTCGTCAGAATTGCCGTCGATAGAAGTCATGCATGTAGGCCGTTTTCTCTTGTTGCTGTTTGGCGGTTTTAAAAATGCGCTTATTCCGTAGTAGCTGGTCCAGTCCAGTCGTTGTTGCTTGGGGAGGGGGGGGGCTGATGGAGAACAATATGTCTGTCCTGGGTCTTTGTCTCGAGCATGAGGGATGGGGTAAACTCGACGGGGAGCCGATCCGAGGAGTATAATCTAGCAGTCGAGTAGTCGCATTGTCGACCAGGCACCTGTGCCCACTGCCTGCCCTGCCCACAGGGTCAACTGGTAAATGTGGGGCGAACTATCAGCCACTGCCAAATGTCAGCTGCAGGCCCGAGCCTCTGGAGCATACCAGGGGCCCCATGTGCAAATCCCAGGGGCAGCTTCAATCTTGGAGAGAACAATGCATTGTACTCTACGTGGTACTCTCGTTGAGCAGCTAGAATACCACACCCAACCAGTACACAGTGCCTGACGACGGGATGGACCAACTGAAAGACCTGGACTTGTGGTGTCGCCGGGTTGATTTGATATTCACATTTGTGACAAGGCATGAAACCTGCACAATTGGGGCCATCTAAATTACCGCATAATACATGAGAATATCTTACTCGCCCCAGCTCACTACTAGACTACACACCAGGCCGCCCGAAACTAAGCTGGATCCGACGCTGATTTTGCCCGTCGGTCGCTCCCAGTACCGGACTCAGTTGGCGTCATGCCACTGACACTGCTTTCCCGGGCCAGTGGTGACAGGAATTCAGGTGTGACGGATCGAGACTCCACGCCCGGCCTCTTCCCAGATTTGGATCCCGAAGATCCCAGGGCCTTCTTCCTCTTCTGCGAGGCATCCGATGACCTCCTACTGGCATTTCCTTCCTTGACCTCGAGCGTCGGTGTCGGGCTCCGGCTGGAGTGACCAGAAATGCTGCCGCGGCGCACACTCCCGCTCCGCGACCGCTTTCCTTCCCGCTCAACCACCGAGAGCCTGCGGTGGTGTGCCTTTTCGTGGTGTGAGTGATGTGGCTTCTCGACCACTGCTACCGGTTTCGCCCACGGTGCCCACCACAGCCAGCCAAACTGCTCTCTGCGCAGGCGGCGGTCTCTCTCCTGAATCTTGGCGCGGAACAGGGCCCTCCTCTCGTTCTCCCGGTCCCAGTACTCGGTCCTGTACAGCTCCCAGTTCTCGCGGAATGTGGGCGAGAAGGGCTTGGCCAGTAGCAGTAGCTTCACATAGTCCCCGCCGGGGGCCAGGTCCTCCTCCCGGCCAACCTTGTCGTCGTCGCTGGTGACAGATGGGAGGACCGGGTGTCCCTTGCCGGCGAGGTCCAGCTCCTTGTCCACCTCTCGGAGTATGGCGGGGTCGACGAACTGGTACGAGGAACCCGCCGTATGGGAGAACAAGCCGTAGGTGAGGAACCAGCCCAGCGTGGACAGCGCCTCTGCATACCATGGCCTCTTGACGAGCACGAGCTTGAGGTTGAAGGCCCTGATGCCGCGGTTGGTGATGGCAAACCACCTCCTGGGCCACCTGACCCCACGCTCCCATATGCCCGTAGCCCACACGAGGGCGGCAGTAATAACACCGCCCATGAAGCACAGCTTCTCGATCATCTCGACGCCCCAGTAGACGGAGCCGCCCAGCCCCCTGCCATCCTCCCTCGGGGCGAAGAACAGGGCATAGCCGAAGCCCACGACCCAGACACTGAGGATGGAGAGGAAGAAGGTGTGGTGTCGCCTGCGGGCGCGGAGCTCGAGGTACTGTGCGCGCAGCGAGGCCTCGAGGATGAGGAGGTTGAGGTAGATCATGGACGGTGAGGAAGGCGCGTGGCTGAGGGGGTCGCCGGGCTTGCCGCTGGAGGGGGTGACGCCGGAGGTGCTGGCAACCTTCTCGGCAGCCTTCTCGGCGGGCGGGGCGGCGGTGCCCTTGACTATGGAGTCGAGGTCGTCAGGCATGGCTGCGATTGTCGACTGTGGCTGCGGTGGGACGAGGCGGCGGAGGCGAGGTGTCGCAACTGAAGGGGGGACGAGGCGACGAGGCGAGGCGGTGCGAGGCGGTCAGGCCGGGAGAGCCAGCCGCAGGCACGTAGGACGGGATCGGTGCTCTCTCTCTCTCTCTCTCTCTCCCTCGTGCGGTGTGAACATTCGCATGCGGTACTCTCATATGCCTGTCTTGTTGGGCGCTGTGCACCAAGTACGCGTAGCCAGGCTCCTGGTGAGCTGTTGTGGTCGGCCGGTCACATGCGCTGAGGCGCAGCTTCAGTGGCAGCAGCTGGGGAGGTAGGAGGGATGGCATCTGACGGAATGGAAGCCATGTCTAGACACTGGCAGCCCTGCCCTGCCCTGTGGAAAAGCAGCCAGGGCCTCGGTTCTATCCGTTTGCTGGGCTGGGCTCTCCCCTCCGCCCCGACCGCCTGGGCCTGTAATCCACAAATGTAGTGTATGTACACTAGTGTACCTGAGGTGAGCTCCCGGGTCTGCTGCGTCATGGCCTGCTGCACGCAATACGACCTGGAGTTAGCGGCGACAAGAACCGGAACAGCCACCGGTGCAATCGGAGTACGGGAGGATTCTGAAGGCCGACTCGGTAACAGGGCATGTATGACGAGACTCGCAAGTTATTAGTGCAAGGCCTGTCGGGGGCCTTTATTGCCATTCCCGAAGGCATTCAGTGCTGTCCAAGGCCCGTGGCGCTCCTTAACTCCGTCCCACCTACAGGTCGAGGATGCTGCACCGGGCTGGAAGGCAACAGCCCCGTCCATGCTGACGACGTTGAAACACCCGCCGCCGTGTCTCGAGGTTTCCCCAAGTTGTTGTTAATAAGAAGAGGACGCGCCCTTGCCTTTCCAGCCCAGGAAACAGGAGGGATGCCGATCACCAGGCCCAGTGGTCATATATTGTCCGTCATACCTACTAAACCCGCGTCCATAATAATATCCATACCTAGGTCGAGTCTATCCCTACGCCCACTCCCCCCCCCCCCCTTGCCTGCTACAGTAATAGCAACACCGCTTCCTCCCCCCTGCCGCCGTCTTCTTAGTCTTGCAACCATGTCTACCGCCGCCGCCCTCCCTCAACAACCTCAACATTTCCCACAGCCCGGACTCCCCCCCACCTCCACCTCTCCTCACCCCTCCTCAGACTCCTCTAGGAGATCCTCCAGGTCAGACTCAAGGTCTAGCAAGCAGGAACAACAACAGCGCGAACTGCAGCGAATGTCGACGTATTTTCCCTTGGGCTACAAAGAGGCCGCCTACCAGTGGGTAAGTCGTCCGTCTCTTGTCTGTCTCATCTGTTCCCTCTGCCCCGTCTTAGGCGAGACCCACCACGTCACCAAGTAAACAACTGCTGACTGTTGCCCTCTCAAACCAGTGGACAAGCCTCTCACCGGCTGCATCCGAGCGCAATGTCCTGAAATATGTCCCCTACCTCAGGGACGCCCTCTCCGACTCCGCCAACCCCCAAGGCGCTATCTCCAGGTCCGACCCCTACGGCCCACGCGTATGGCGGTCCACCATGGTCGCACTGTCCGGCAAGAACAGGGCCCTGAACGAGTACTCTGTCGAGCGCGTCGGCGACTCGCACGATGAGACCCTCGTCATGCTCCACGGCTACGGCGCAGGCCTGGGCTTCTTCTACCAGAACTTTGAGCCCATCACAAGAGTCCAGGGATGGCGCCTCTACGCTCTAGACATGCTGGGCATGGGCAACTCGTCGCGGCCGCCCTTCCGGATCAAGGCCAAGGACCCGGCCGAGAAGATCCAGGAGGCCGAGAACTTCTTTGTCGACGCGCTCGAGGAGTGGCGAAAGATCCGGAGGATCGAAAAATTCACGCTCCTTGGTCACTCCATGGGAGGTTATCTGGCGACGGCTTATGCGCTCAAATACCCTGGTCATCTGAACAAACTGATTCTTGCGTCTCCTGTCGGGGTTCCTGAGGATCCCAATGCGACAAGCGCCGAGCTGCCCGAACCCCAGGACTCGACGCTGGCGCAGGAGTTCACCCAGAGCCAGGAGAGCATTGTCCACCAGGATAGCGACACCAGGTCCACGGATGTGCGCTTAGGAAACAACAAGACGAAGCAGGCCCCCAAGGCCCCGCGGAGGCAGCTCCCTGGCTGGCTTGTTTGGCTCTGGGAGACCAACGCCATCTCGCCATTCAGCATCGTCCGCATGGGCGGTCCCCTTGGCCCCCGTTTCGTGTCCGGCTGGACATCCCGTCGTTTCAACCACCTTCCGCCCGACGAGGCCACCGCCCTCCACGAATACTCATATAACCTGTTCCGCCAAAAGGGCAGCGGTGAATTTGCTCTGACCTATATCCTCGCGCCCGGTGCGTACGCGCGAAACCCCCTCATCAACCGCATCGACGAGGTTGGTCGCCAGGTTCTGAAGCCGGCCTCTGAGAACCAGCCAGCCAAGCGCGAAACCGGCTTTCCCATCGTCTTGATGTACGGAGATTCGGACTGGATGGACGTTACGGGTGGGTTCGCTGCGGAGGAGAAGATCAAGGCACGAGTTGAAAAGGCGCTCATGGAGGGCACGGAACAAGAGAGGAGAGACGAGAACGGAAGCGCAAAGGTGATTGTGGTACAGAAAGCCGGTCATCATCTGTACCTGGACAACCCCGACGCGTTCAACAAGTACATCATCAAGGAGCTGGAAGAGACGAGGGACTACAACAGGAGGAGAAAGGGCCTGCCTGTCTAGATACGATTTGGCCGAGGTTGTAGTTGCGCACGTACATGACTCAAGGGGGCCGGGGGTGTTAGTCCTCCGCACATTTGCGTTGGCTAGGCGTTGGGACTTGAGATTTAGAGAAGACACGCATGGGCAGGAGTGTCTCATTCTGGGGGTCGAGGCCGGCGAGCCACGTGCGCTGTGGGAACAAGACGCAGCATAGAAAGACGGAACGCTTCCCTAGAGTGCTATACCACGATATCTAAAGCTTAAATATTTCGATGAATAAGTCTATACACATCACCCGAGTAGTCTGGCTTGCCTGGTCAAAATGACACTGTATCTGCGCCCATTCGCAGACTCCTTTCGCGCCACCCTCTCAAGAGCAGATCAGCCCAGCATCGTGGCCATAAGACACGGAACTCGCCAAATGAATCAGGTCCCGCTCAGGTCTATACCACTAGCATGAGGTCTAGAGCCCGCACCGACGCCAGAGTCCCTCATAATATCACGTGTCACGAGGTCTCTAACGGGAGGTAGCCTGGTGTTTCCCGGCAGCCGGCCGGGCCAGGCCACACGTCCTGCCATTCCAAACCGGCGATTTTTTTTTTTTTTTGGTGCTCATTGTAGGACTTAATGGTGCCCTCGGTGGATGTTTAACCATGGCGCCTGCATGCGAACCTCCGAGCTCGGTCTTGCTCGTTGCCTCTGGTGTGGCAGCCCGGGCACGCAGCTGGCGGGAACGTGGTGGTGAGACACATTGATGCTGATCACAACCCTAGCAATACAGGTCTCGCGTGTGAAACGGAACCCAAGGCATTCAATGGTTCGCGGGTTTTTCTGGGCTTTACAGCGCCCGTTGGGTGTGCATGTTTGGATCAGCGAGTACATCGATGCGTGCGACCTGTGATAGTGTCAAATGCAGATAGACAAGAGGAATAAGGCCACTGCGTCCGACGTGAGACGAGAAGCAGCATTAATGCTGTAGCCGGGACGAGTCCCACAGAAATCTCAAAAAGAAAAGAGGAGCGGGGCAAGAAAGGCTACGAGCGTGTATGCTCTGAAGATGATAATATGAAATTCATCAGGGGGTAGCTTCTGTGCTCAACGAAGGCCTCCTCCGAGCACTTCTCAACGATGTAGGTGATGCCGGTGAAGGTCTCCCCACTGGAAAGCACAGTGACCCTCCTTGTGCGGCTTCGATACTCCTTTTCTGCCACCAGCGCAGCGCGTCACCCGAACTTGAGGCCGCCGACTTACTATGTACACCAACAGAAAGTACTGATTAAACGAGTTTAACCCAGGAGAATTCCATGCGTCTATTCATCATCACCCGCCTCCCCCGACACAATAGCCGCCAAGCTGCTATCTTTAACTTGGCCCTCCCATGTCTTCCATCGACTCTCGGAAGATGCTCTTCCGACTGGGAGCCGGGCTGTTACTCGAACGGGGGGCTTGGGGGCCGGGCGGAGGGTTCAGCGGGACGACAGGCCCGCCGCTGCTCCTCGCGCTGACGTAGTCCTCGCCGTCATGCTCGTCTGTCGTTGGCGGGCTAATCACCGCGGGCGACGTCCCGGCGGGTGGGTTGCGAAGGGTGTTGAGCGAGCCCTCCTCCATGATTGGTGGGCTCGCCACGCGGCCCGTCGTCTGCTGCGGGCCCAGTGGTGGCGAGCCGACCAGCGTCCCGTCCATCGTGCTGACCGTCGCAGGGTCACTGATGTTCCTCAGGTGCCGCTGGTCTCGCTCGCTAAACGCTGATACCCCCGATTCGCCCCGCGGAGACTCGTCCTGAGCCCCCGACGCGGCTGTGGGGTTGTTGCTGCTGTAGCTGGAGGTGGGTGCCGGGAGGGGCTTCCCGGCGATGGGGGTGTGATCGCTGCCATACGGGGAGGTGGCTGGCAGGGCAGGTGAGTCCGGGCGCACCGACTGCTCGGGGCTGAAGGGTCGTGCTGCGGGAGGGTTCCTCGAGGAGGGCCCCGCAAACATGGCACCTCCTGAGGCGGAGTTGCTGCTTACCATGCTTGCGTGGTCTGTGGCAGCTATGGACGAGTATGCCAGCGACGGGTTTTCCAGCGGGCTACTGCTGCCGCCGGCTGAGCCCAAGTGTGTGTGTTTGTTGATAATTTCCACCGGTGTCAAGGGCGTGTCTGACAGTTCGGCGCGGGGTGAGGTGTCTGCTTGCAGTCAGTACCTGGCGCTATAGATGTGAGCCCAGGATCCAAGGGAGGAGTGGCGTACCCATTAGCTCGGCGACTTGAGTGTCGCCCATCTCATGGTGCATCTCATGGTACATCATCTGTTGTTGTAGATACTGCTGCTGTGGATGGGGGGGATGCAAAGCGGAATGCTCCGGGTCTGGGCTGTAAGGCCCGTCATCGCTGGTGGTGACGGTAGGTGCCTTCGCGTCTGTGCCGGTGGGTTGGCCCCGGATCCAGGACATGATACGGTGGCCGTTCTCGTCCGTTATCTCGCTCATGCCGCCGTTCTTCTTCAGGTACTTGCGACGGCGCCAGAATAAGAAACCCAGGCCGACAGACGTGAGTAGAATCAGACCCAGGATGACACCAAGCAGTGGGGGCAGGAACCCTGGGACTCCACCTCCCGACTGAGCACTGTTGGTGGGCAGAGCTGACCCGCCAGTGGCAGCTGGAGCGTATGGGTAGTACGACGAGAGTTTCGAGGTAGGATATGGCGTGGCAAAGACGGCTGCCAGCGCCGACGTGGCCCAGCCCGTTGGTCCGGGAGTGATCTCGGTCGCGCCGCCTTTCTCGTCGCCGCCGATCATTGCGTAGATCATCTCTGGGACGTGGTACTGAGACCAGAGAGTCGGGTCGTAACTCTCAACCCATCTGGATGAGCTCAGATTGAACAACTGAATGATGCCACCATTGACGCAAGTGAGAGCCGTGCCGGCCTGCGCGGGATAGCCTCCAAAGACCATCATCTGATCCGGGTATGGCATGAAGCACTTGTGCCCCGCACGCCCGTAACCAGCACGCCCAGAAGCCACCTTCATCCACATAAAGGACGGAAGTGAAAGGATCCAGACGTCGTCCTTAAAGTCTGACGCATCGGTGGCATGCAGCCCATCGTATCCACCGTAGTAGTAGATATTGAAACTCGAGTAATCCTGCGCCGGCTGCATGACAACACAGCCTCTGGTGAGCTGTGAAGGCCCGCCGACAGTCGGTTGTGTGTACCACTTTCCGCTTGCGATATCGTATATGTCGATGTTTGACATGAACGAAGGGCTAATATTTTCCTGTGCCAGTATCAATATCCCATCAAACAATATCCAAGTTTGGGTGCATTGTACTCACACTAGCGCTCTGGTTGTCTGAGATATGTGCAGCATTGACGAATTCAGGGTAGACCACACCCCCCATAGCAACCAAAATCCCTTGTGCGCCGACAGGAACCCAGACAAGCTCAGGATTTGCGCGGCCAGGGATGCTGTCAGGCAGAGTCTGGTTAATCCACCGCTCCTCGTCCTGTGTCGCCATGTCAAGTGTGATCAAGGTGTTAGAGACGTTGATGGCTGTAAGCGAATCGTTAAAGCCGGGAGCATATATAGGACCCCACCCGGGAGCGTGCAAGCCTGAGAAGTAGAATGCCTTGTTCTCTGAGGGGGCGTTGGCAGCACCTCCATAGGCGAGATATCTGGTTAAACCCTCGGGCAGCTCCTTGCTGATGTAGCCTGGTATGACATCCTTCTCGACATCGTAGCTGGACTGCTGATACTCCATGACATGGTCCGCGTCCGGCTCAGAGAATTTGTCGGTCTGCCTCAACAGCCCGCCGTACATGAAGAACTCGTGGTCATTCGCAAGAAGTGCTCCGTCGAAATGGTTCGGGGCTAGGTTGCTCGCAGCACCGACAGCCTTGGGCTTCTGGCTGAAGACTTCGCTGATGTTTTGGGACATGTTGAAGGGCCTGCTGAAATTCAGAGTATAGACGATACCCAGCGGGTTGTCTGTCGGACTCCGTTAGGAAGAACACAATGATTGAGCAGGCATCGACCTACTATCCTGGGTTGCTGGGCCGTACGAGCCATCAGCCATGCCTGGAATCCAGTACAGGTACCCGCCATCGATATAGACCGTATCTTGCAGAACAGCAGCTGCGACAATCAGTTCAGAGCTCCCCTCTAAAGTGATGGCTGCACATACCTCTTGGTTGTTGCCACATACACATGGTCGCATTGACCTGATCAGTCTGCCATCCGGACTGTTGGGCCACCACTACGGACGCAAGGCCCACAGCTACCGGAAGTGACCACATCGTTCGAGCCAAGACACAGACAGTAAATAAGAGAGAACGTAGACCAGCCGCTCTTCAGACTTCTTCGTATACGGATCCTGAGCGACAAGAACAGGAAAACTTATTTTTTGGCTCGAGAAATTCTGTTAGGTACACATCATCCCCGGACAAGCGTCGTGTTGGGAGGATGGCTAATCGAACATGTCCTCGACTTTGAACAAAGCCGAATCCGTTGCCTCGTGGGCTAGAATGCGGAACAACAAGCCGTCCAGTGCTGTTGTTGACGTTAGGCACACAAAGCAAGAAGAGGCACGCAGCCACAGACGGACAGCGCGGAACCGATGAGGAACCACATCTGGAAGAGGCCGGGATCCAGTCTTTGTCTTGAGAAGGGATCAAGATCTTGGAACCAGAAGGGCGGAATGATGCAAGCGAATAGGCAGGGCCGGTCTTACCAAACTGTGTGGGTTGGGGCGCAAAGCCGGGAGAACGCTGATATTCCTAGGCGGAGTCAAGCCCCGAAAGCGTCGAAGAGAACTATGGTCTCTCGGCTAGGATACGATTTGTGAGCTGCAACGTAGAGTTTCTAAGTTGGCTCGCAGGGCTGATGACCAGCGCCGGAGGGAAAGACGGGGCTGCAGGATGGGCTGCTTGACCGATACACCTCGATAGACGTGTTCCTCTTCGGATGCACCACGTCCCCCCCCCCCCTTCAAAAACAATGGACTGTAAGCGGAAGGGTCGCCATGGCCGGGACTGAGCCTCCATGGTCGCCCAAGGTGGAGAAGGCGGATCAGTTCGCCTAGGCCTGAAGAGGAGAGAGACGGGTGGTTTCTGCATCCTGCATGCGCGAGAAAGACATGTCCTGCTGATTGGGCATCTCATGGGCCAGACAAGCAGCGAGGTTGCACGCTTCTTGTGGGTGGATGGCCCGAAGTCCTTCGTGGTTGGTGCTGCGCCGCACTGGGGCAGGAGGGCACAACATTAGCGCGAATACATATGGCGAGGAAGAAGGGCTCTGCGGCTGAAGACCACTACAGGGACATTCCCTTCCTCGCCCGGCCTGCCCGTGCACCAACAATCCCTGCAGGTAAGGCCGGTGAAAGTTGCGGTGGTGTCAACCCCTCTTCTCGTCTTCGAGATCGGGAAATATCAGGTGGCCCCACCGCTGATGACCCACAAGAGCATCACGCCTCGGGACGTCGTCTAATGATAAGCGTTAGATGGGACAATTAAATATCTTGTTCCAAGCTCATAGCCCACAACAGCTTATTGGTGAAGGTCGTGTACCACCGAGTGAGGCTTCAGGCTAAGCGATATGGACATGCTGCGGGCTGTTTGCTGGCGTCGTAGTGTTGACTGCTGAACACCTCGCTTGCGTCTGTGGCCGGCAGCCAAGACATTTCAAAAGACGGCGGAGTTATCGCCAGAGGCAGGCATCTCAGTCATCAACGGAGCCCTACGGCCAATGAGCAGAACGACCTTTGAACCGCCACCAAGGTGGCTTCCAGATCTTCGGAAGCAGGCTGGGGATGGTCTGACAGGGCCTCAGCCCTCATGGAGGCATGTCTAGAGGATTGAACTAGTAGTGTAGCTTTCAGACTTGTAAGCTGAGTCATGCGTGGGAGAGCAAAACACCCCTGGGGCCCAATCTAGGATGGAATATGGCTTAAAGACTGCGCACCAGGATGTGAATCATAATATCTCAGCCGCAGACATTCGATGCTACGGCCCTATGCACTTCCAATTCCAGAGTGATCCAAGTGCTCCATGAGATAGTACTCTAGAAGAGGCATTGGAAGAGACCGTAGTCGTCAGGCTAATATGTCTGGCCGTGGGCTGCAATGCAGGCGTCGTGTCGGCAGACAAAGAGTAACTGAACAGCTTCTCAGGGACGAATGGTCGTTTGCGCGCTCGCACCTCTTCCGGGCTGCATGCCAGGCTAGAGAACGAAGTGGAAAATCGTCACTTGAATTGGCTATGGCAAGAGAGTTGAGTGGTGTGACGGGCGGAAGCCATGGAGGATGTCGAGTCTTGCTGTTACGTTGCGGACGAGGAGAATACCTGGTGCCTGGATGCTTGGGTGGGCACCTGGACTGGTCTGCCGTACTACTATGTATAGTACCTGCTTACCTATGTAGGTAGGTACTTAAGTAGGTACTCCGCACTCCGGTACACTACTTGACTCGCACGGACCTTAGCATTAGCGCTGAATCCCTCAAGCTCCACCTGCCAGAAAAGCGGGTTCAAATGCTGTCAACCTCCCTCTGTCAACTGGCTTGGGCCCCACGACACTGATTTGAGAACGCCAATTGTACCTTCAGACGCCAGATTATCCGGTCACGTCTCACAGGTGACTAGTTGCATGCTGTGTTATAATACGAACCGACAGGTTTGGCACTGCAGGCAAGATGCGTTGTACCCTTCACGACAGTATTGTGCCCCCGAGCCTTGCTAGGCACTGTCCACTACCTATTGTATATACGTACACTACATAGTACAAACCTTTGGTGGCGCACTCGCGTCGGGACCAACTCGTTGGCTCCCGCTGTTGATGGTGTGGATCTTACCGACCTCCCGTCCGAACAGGCTTGAGGCCTGTGGCTTGTTCACCTGGAGGAGTGTGAGCCGAGAAGGTAGGGGGTGGGAGGGACTGCACTAGCTCTCTTATCGATTGAATCTAACCGATCTTAGGCCCAACGGTCCGCCTTGGACCACCCAACTGCATACCAACCCAAGCCTTGATCCAATATTGGACACCTACGTGCAGTATCCTCACCAACCCCCACCTCCTTCCTCTCTTCTCCTGTCACCTCGTCGCACTCGACCACAACCACCCATTGCCTCTGTCTGCTCATTCGGTGCCTACCGATGCTGCCGAGGTACCAACACCAACTCTGTACCAACGCCCAGGCTGCCGGGAAGGGTAGCACCTGCAGACACGATGGAGGGACGGGCCCTGCAAGGGAACACGACCAAGCGTATGAACTGCGGCACGCTCCACTTCTCCTACCGTAGTGTATACTGCGTGTGAGTACGCCCTCACGCTCGTCAAGTCAACCCATCTTTTCGACGTCCGCGTTGGGTAATCTATACAGTGCTCTCTCATGCAGAGGCATCCACATGCGGCACATCTCGAGCATATATCTGTCTTGCCGCCACCTAGGTCACGTTCTCA
The DNA here is from genome assembly GCA_002270565.1 of Stenocarpella maydis. NCBI lineage: Eukaryota > Fungi > Ascomycota > Sordariomycetes > Diaporthales > Diaporthaceae > Stenocarpella > Stenocarpella maydis. The sequence continues at coordinate 66,457 of NQMI01000004.1, forward strand.
TGTGCCAGGTGCCGATGATCCGGACCAACTCCCATACCCAGCGAATTGGCAAGGCCACCAATTCTAGTTTGTTGCAGGTAGGAACCAGCTCACCATCGTGCAACCCCAGCTCCTCCGTACTTGGACGGTGAGCACTAGGCTGGACTATTTGTTGATCTACCTAGCCACCCCATGTCATGCCGTGCCACACGACCTTGGGGTTACCTAAGTCGGCTCCTCGCCAGCCTTCTCTGGTAGCACAAATGCACCGGGGGGCTTTCCACTTCGGCCAGAGCGTGGGCTCTGTCTGTCTTGTAAGACTGTGATAGATGGCAGCCCGGTTCGATCGGTGATGGATCAACATTGCAGGTTTTCTATCACGACTGGGCGGCAGCAAGGGTGGCATTCGGCGCACAGAAAGTATTTTTCTACTCAACTACCTTCGCGCAAACTGAGATCTTGCGGATGCTCAGCTGTGCCATGATGCCAGGCTTGGTCCACCTGCCAACGCAGATTTCCAGTTGGCTGGCTTGGCCGTGTGAACCAACCTCCGAATCCATCGGCGAGTCATCTCAGTAGCGACCACGGTCTGCCATGAGTCTGGTGAGAATTTACACTCAGCTTTTCGGCCCACACATCCACGCCTTCGGCCACGGACAGCCTCTCGGCGGGTCCCATCCAGTGCGGCCTGGTCGCGATAGCTCCCCACCCGGGCTGACTTTGCCAATGGTACCTGGTCCTTGTCCCTGAGCTGTCGACAGGGTAGCTCCATCCCTTGCAGCCTTGCTGTAACCTCCTCCAATGTCACCCAGAGGGCTGGGCGAAGGACCAACATTCGGGCAATTCTCCACCATCAGGATCACAGGCTCGCGGGCTCGGGGGCACGACGAGCGTGTCAACGTCGGCCAGGTAACCTGAAATTTCTTCCAATGCCTTGCACCTCACCCAAGCTTGCGACATGATCCACCCGCTGGCCCAAGATGGGACCTGGTGCTGGAGGTCTCCCACCTGCGGACGACGCGGGGCTGGTGTCTTCGTTGGGACGTCTTCACGTTTTCCTAAGTTCGCACAAGTGACACTGGGTATCCCTGGAGCGAGGCACACCATCAGCTTATGTCATGGTGCTTACTACTACCCACCGAGCAATTCAATACATAATGATTGACGACGCTGATCGTCAGCCCCATGGGTCTCGAACCTTGGATCCCTGTGGCACAGGGTATGGGATCCCGTCATCGTCAACAAGGAAGCATACGGTCCACGAGGTACATCCGGTATTCTGGGCTCAACTTCGTTGTTCATTCTGCACGAACCAGGTCTAGTGGCACTCCACCCTGCAGAGCCCGATTTGTGCAGCTCGGCCTCACATGCATCCTGCGTGCAGGCTGCCAGGCAGTTGGACTGTAGTGCCCCTACAACCCGGCATCCGTGGATTTCTCTTCTGTCACTGGTTCTCAACACAAGTGTGTGTGGGAGATTGCTCGTGTTCACTTTGTCGTGGCCGGAACTGCTCACGGCTCGCGAGTGGCCTTGCGGTTGTGCCATCAGCGCAATTTCAACGCTCCTTCGCGAGAACGCTCTGCTCGGCACCGTCCTGGCACCCAAGACCATCTGCCCTGGCCAGTGGTGTCACAGCTAGACTAGAGATCAAGGTAATCTCGGTTGACCTGCGACTTTGCCGTTGGCTCACCCACCGGGGTGGTACTTGAAGCTGGGGCGTCCTCTGCTCCCTCCAGTACCCTGGTCGATCCACACTTAATTGGCAGGTACCTCGCCCTCCACCCGTTGCTCATATCACTCGCAGCTCCGCGTGCTTGACCGCAGGCTTTACTTTCTGCAACTCTCTCGTTTTTGCGCCGACCTACCAGACCTTCGTTTGCTCTCCGGGCGGATAGGGCAGCAGTCGCATTTGCGATCTTGAAAGATGGTATCTTTCCGCGGGCCACGGGCCATTGCGGTGCTTGGATGGGGCGCATTCACCGCGGCTGCTACGTATCCGAACGGTACCACCTCGAGCATTTGCGCCGATTGGTGTTGGAAGACCATCACGGAGACATTGACTTACGCACAGCCCACCACGGTGTATGAGACTTTAACCACAACTATCGGCACACCTGGATATGGAGATAGCAGCGCCTACACCGTGACCTCGTGGAGGACATCCACGGTTACGGTACCTGGGGAGTCGAGCAACCAAACTCTGACGTCGTGGCAGACATCTACTGTCGTTAGCACGGAGAAGGATAGGACGACCGAGAGGACGACAGAAACAGCCTACCAGAACTCAACTGTCACGTAAGTTCCACCACGAGGCCGAGTCTTGAGGCAAACCACGCACCATCCTGTCAAGTTTTGAGACATGGCTGGACTCCCGTCTACGCCGAGGGCGGAATTCGCAAGATAACTTACTGATGATGAGATTAGAGCAACCGAATTGACTACAACTACGGTTGTTTCGGTAAGTGCCCCAGTATTATGCGGTTGCTCTAATATGATAGACACTCATTGCATGCCATCAGTCATATGTGGTCACTACGACCAACTACGTCTGCTCTGTTGCCTCTCCTGTAGTTTTCAACGCACTTGCGGTTGATGATGCGACCAGCACAGTCTACACCACGGAGTACACAACTGTCACGAGCTGTGCTCCGACAGTCACTGGTTGCCCAGGAAGTTCGGCCGGCGGTGGTTATCCGACAGGTAGCTACCCGACCTCCGAGCCCTCACCGAGCAGTCATGCCCCTAGTAGTGAGCCTACGACCATTGGTTGCGTAGGAAACACAGTGACAAGCTGGAAGACCTTTACAACGGTATGTCCTGAATAGCTTTCTGCTTTACCCTCCCCGCTTCACCTCAGAACTATCGGGCGTGGTGTGAGAATCACATAACAATTTCTCATCTGCTGTCACTATGCGAGGCTCGAAAGTGCTCTATAAAGACGGAGTGTGCTTTTTGTTGACGAATACTGACTTTGTAATAGGTTGTCCCGACTACTGCTGGCACAACGGTCTCGACTACTGTTGATCACACAACCACAGAGCTGTCTCAAACTACAGAGAGCGTCACGTACGTCTCAAAGCTGAATCCCCTCCGTTTAAACGGGGATACGCCTCCTTCATCAGGAGAGGGTGTTTTTATCAAGAGACGATGCTAACACATAGATAGGACAACCGAACTGACCACGACCACGCTTGTTTCGGTGAGGCCTTCCTTCATTGCACTGGCTCGTACACCCTCCCACTCCGAGGCTAACTGGCATTGCAGTCTTACCCTTACACTATCACTATTTCCGCATGCTCTTATGCGGTTACTCCATACCATGTCCTAGCTGAGAGCACCGTCTACGAAACATCACTTACCACAATCTATGAATGCCCTACCGTTGTTACGAGCTGTCCTTATCGCACGAGTAGCACAGCCAATTCTTATCCAACCGGAAACCCAATTGGCTGTGTTGGATCGACAGAAACGCGCTGGGCCACTGTGACGAAGACTACGGTATGTGCATGACTGTCTCTTATTTCGAACCCTCCCTGCGTCAGCACCGCAACGTACGGTCGCTCCTTCCTCGAGTGCGTCGTTTCCAGGTTCTGTTCCAACCTCTTTTCACACCTTGCTGCCTTTCTCTTGGAGCAAATTCGTCTCAAGTCTAGACTGGATAGACAGTATGATTTGTGATTTGTAGCTGTGTTTTTTTCGTGAGCGTCCGGAGCTTTTCATGTTTGGAGTGACTTTCGGCCATCACTTCTTGCATATACTAACCAGATTCTAATAAGGCCGTTCCCACAACTGTTCCGACGACAATCACGCGTGAGCATACGACTACTCGGGGCTATACTACCACAAGAGAGCGTACAGTGACAAGAACCTCTGTGACAACCTGTACCGAGACCTCTACTACTACAAGGCTCTCTACCTATACGGTACGTTTCCTCCGTAGCCTTCCACCGCCTACAAAGCCCAAAGGCCCTGCATTCACATTTGAAGAGCCTCCTGGGCAACTCTTTGAGATGTATGCTCTTGCACTCGGTACTAGGAGCCGCTGGAGCCAAGCCTCTGCATCTCTGCGTACCTGAGACGAGGAAGCTCGAGGGCTATGAGTACACGCGCCTTCAACCGTGCTCGAAGAGTCTATAAGTTGCGCAGGTTTTTTTTTTTTTTTTTTTTTTTTAATTTTCCGAGGAGATCATTACTGACTCGATGTGAAGACCACGAAAGTCAAACCGACGACTATTACCGTTGACCACACTCGCACCTCTATCATTTCGGAGACTTACGTGGTGACCAGCGTGTCTACTCTGACTGAAAAGTCGACATACACAACTGTCAGCTCCGTTCCGTACACGGTAGGTCCACCAAACTCAAAGCCCATTTGTTACACCAAGGCCCGCGCGGTTGCCTGTTTCTAAGGGAATCCGTTCCGGGGTCCCATATAGTGCTACCACTGCCATGCAGGTTGTTCAGCAGGGGCTCAGCCTCCTCGCCAATTTCATAGTATGGATCGCGAGAGGAACTGACCAGCATCTATTGCAGACTACTACCACAGACTATGTACCTACGACCACCACGGACTACGAGCCTACGACTATCACGGACCTCGTGCCTACGACGACCACTGATTACAGCTGGACGACTTCGTACATTACAACCACGTACTCAGAGAGCTATCCGGTGACCACGACTATCGATCGAACGGTCGTCAGCACAATTTGGATCACCGAAGTACTGATAACTACTTCAACGCTAGTCACATCTGTGCCCTTCACGTTGACAGCTACCACTTCTGTGCCAACGACAATCTACTCCACAGTTGTCAGCACATTTGTGAGTAACGCTTTTCTTGCACTTCAGCATGGGGGTTTCGAGATTAGTCTCCAAACTAGGCGATTCACTCCCGCTATTATCTTCTTGCCTCCGTCGCTATAATCTAAATGCCAGTTATAAGACTAATTTTCCACTCTTTACTACAGGTGACGACCTACACAACAGCGACGCCGACCACTATTATTTCCACTTCAGTCACGTCACTCAGCTATCCAGTGACAGTCACGGACAGTACCACTGTATTCACTACTGAATACAGTACTCGGGAGACGACTTTAACGACTTCATTCGCTTATCCTGTCACGTAAGTCCCCATCTCCTAACATCACCATCTAGTTAGGGCAAAGGCATCTTAGCTGGTGCTGTGTATTCAAGCCTGCCCTAGCCTTCGTGGTCATTTAAAGTAGTACCCAAGTCGGGTGCACTGCCAACCATAAGTGTGTGACCTTGATATATTCTGACATCGTACTTAAATAGGGAGACGTTGAGTTTCACTAGCATAGTCATTACCAGTCTACCAGGCACTACAATTACTAGTACTCTACCAGGCACTACAATCATCAGTACTCTCCCCGGGGTTCCTACAACCCTCACAGAGAGCTACGCGACGACGACAAGTATCTCTGGCAGCCTGACAACACTGACGCTCACTTCCACGAGCGTTTCCACAGCTCCAGGCACGGTTATCACCACCACTCTTCCAGGATCTGTGACCACATTGCCTGGGAATACATTGACCCGGACCGAGCCAGGTAGTGTGACAACACTTCCGGGAAGCACAGAGTTACAAACTGTTACCCTCCCAGGAAGCACCGCCACGAGGCCAGGGGAGACGATAACACAGGTTATTACCTCCGTAGTACCGCCAATCACAGTGAGCTATACGGAAGCTGGCACGACCTTCACCGAAACACTCCCGCAATCGACAGTGCTACAGACACAGACCATCACAGCTCCACCTGAAACTGTGACATCACCTCCGGAAGTGGTCACATTGACTTCAACTATTGTCCAGAGCCAGAGCGTGAGAACTTGCCCGGCCCCTACTGCTTTGCCGGCCGCCCCTACTCTCGATCCAAGATCGGATTTGACCTGGAACTGCTCGCCTGGCTATAACTGCAACCCGCAAAAGCCGTCAGGATGTGACATCTGGTCTGATTTTCCCGCAGACAACTACCAGTGCCCACCGGAGTCTTGTCAGCCCGTGAAACCTTTCCCCAACGTCACATGGCAAGAGGGCAACACTAGCTACTACCCAATCACAGAGGGTTATTTCAACCTCAATCCTCAAGCCTTTGGCCTGAGCTACGACATCTTTGCGGAGGAGCTCATAATCAAGAAGATAGACGGCTACGAGGTGACTTTCACCACAGGAAACTGGGCTTCGCAAACGTCACTATCAGAGCTCACCATCAGCACAACCGCCTCGATCCTACCCAAGAGATCGAGCGTTGCAAAGCCTAAGCGCATGTTCAGCGGCAAAACTCACATCCAGGGTGTCGCTCTTCACAAGCGAGACACAGTCACTTCGACCTGTCCAGCCGTTTGCTTCGATTCATGTAACAACGCTTACCTGGAGGCCCAATCAAGGGGTAAGGTTCGTTCGCTTTGTGATCCTGATTCTGCCTTCTACTACTACTACCAAGGCTGCAATCTGTGTATCACCAGAAACCAGGACCAGACAAAGCTCAGCGGCCGTCAGTATATCGAGAATGCTTTTTCGCAATACCTCAACTTCTGCAAACTCACCGACGCTACGACCCCCAGCAGCTCATCTGCTGCTGCTGAGCAAACTGCGACGCCCACAGTTGGGACCTCGTCCCAGGTGGAGACCTCCGGTCAATCTACGAGCTTCATCTCCACACCGACAGGCAGTTCCTCTCGCTCAAGCTCGTCCTCGGCCTCAGAGCCTACCGCTACATCCTCGGCCTCAGAGCCGGTCACTACATTCTCGGAAACACAAACATCGGGCACCTCGTCAACCTTGAGCTCTTCTGAAACCTCCGCCAGTACCGGCCAGTCGCCAAGCACTGGTCCCTCGGTAACAGGGTCGGCTTCAGTCAGCTCGGCTCCGTCAGCTTCCAGCTCCGGCGCAACAACAGCGGTCCCTGGTACGAGCGAATCTGGTGGCACGGGTACGACGGCACCAACCACAAGCACCACGGGCCCCGTCCAAGCTGCCGCCGTCAAGCTTCGGAGTGGAGGATTTACAAGTCTAGGTGGACTGGTCTTCCCGCTGTTGGCCTGCCTTTTGGTGTTATAAACATGTCCGCAACGGATTTGCGGGCATGACTTGCGATAATTCCCCCTTCTCCGACTTCCAACCACTCCTTACGGAATTAATGTTTAACGCATATTATCTTCGGAGGCAAGCGTACATGAAATCCCGACACTCACTTAACGACGAATCACGACACTCATTTGCAACGACAAAAATCAACGAATTCATGGCATTCGACGACATTCGACGACATTCGACGACACTCATTACTACGGCATAGTTGGTTGGCATTTTGAAGAAAAAAAAAAATAAATAAAAGGTTCCATGGCATATAAATAATGATACCCGTCCACGACATTCATTTAATGAAACACTCCCACGACAGTGCCACTTGATTATGGAATTGGCCTACGTGGATTTGAGACGGTGCACCGGCAGACTGGACCAGCGGTCTGAGCTGGAGCAGGGATATAGACACCTGGCGTCAGGATTCAAACGAGCCTTCAGGCATGAGCACTTGGTGATGCAAGGGGAAGGCAGGATCTGTGAAACCTCAAGAGGGTCACATAATGCAGTTGGCGAGAGTTTCTGTTCGGCAGTCCGCCTTATACTGTAGCTCGCGGTATTGAACTGAAAATTTAATGATGTTACTTTCCACAAGCTGGTTTTTCATGTAGCGGCTTGCATTTGTGTCGAACATCCTTCCTTCATCGGGCAGTGAGGACTGTTAAAGTCTTGGTATAGGAAGCTGCAGCTTGGTGAATAATTAATTGACCACACGGCCGGGCCGCTGAGAAGACCCCTGATGGCCGGGAAAAGGCCCGTGCGTACATTCTTGACCGCTTTCCTTTTTGTGTGCTACCCCAAGAAACTTGAGCGGCAGTATATTCTAAAAGTTTCCGTCCAAAAACCGCTGCCCATCAATGGCTCCAAACGTTGCGACCCTGCCCCGACATCTCACAAGCACACCCATCATGTCTTCCAAACCGTCCAAGAAGCGCGATGGCGCTTCTTCAGCCGTCAAAATCAAGGACTCGCGCTTCGCCAGCTTCGAGACCGACCCTCGCTATGCCCTTCCCTCCAAGAAGAAATCAAAGACCACCATTGACAAACGGTTCTCGCGCATGCTCAAGGATGACGAATTTACCGCTGTCTCTCGAGTCGACAAGTACGGCCGGAAGATCAAGTCCGACTCCAAGAGGAAGGCGCTTCAGAGACTGTACCAGGACGAAGACGAGGGTGAAGACATCGAGGTCGAAGACGATGATGTCGTGCAGCGGGAGCTGGAAAGGGCTGGCACGAAGTATGATCCTGCGAGAGGAGGTGGATTCTCTTCGTCCGAGTCCGATACCGAGTCCGAATCAGAAAACGACGAAGGCGAGGGCGAGGGCGCGCAGGCGCAGGCGCAGGCCGACGCCGCGCCCGATATGCAGAAGTACCGGACACAGCAGGCAGAGGTCGAGACTGGAGAAGTCACGAATCGCATCGCCATCGTCAATCTCGACTGGGACAACATAAATTCGGTTGACCTGATGGCCTTGTTCAAGAGCTTCGTGCCCTTCGGGGGTCGCATAGAGAATGTTGCCATATATCCCTCGGAATTCGGCAAGGAGAGGATGCAGCGTGAGGAGCTCGAGGGTCCACCGAAAGAAATCTTCAAGAAGGGCAAGGGCGCCGACCAGGACACAGACGATTCAGAAGACGGGGATGAGATCCCGGGGGGCGACGGCGACAATGCAGAGGACAGCGATGAAGAGGCCAAGAAAGATCTATTGAAAGAGGGCAAGGACGAGGATTTCGACAGTGACGCCTTGCGGACGTACCAGCTCGACAGGTTACGGTACTACTACGCCGTCACGGTATGCTCCGACAAGAACACGGCACAGAAGATCTACGAAGCGACGGACGGGTCTGAGTATCTCTCATCCTCGAATTTCCTGGACCTGAGATTTGTGCCCGATGACATCACTTTTGATGACGAACCCCGAGACGAGTGCGATAGTGTCCCAGACAACTACAAACCTGTGGAGTTCGTGACGGATGCACTCCAGCATTCAAAAGTAAAGCTCACGTGGGATGTGGATCCTGAGGAGGTTAAGCGCAAGGAGTCCATCAAGAATGCTTTCAGCGGAAGTAAGGCAGACATCGCAGAGAACGACCTGCGAGCTTACCTAGCCAGCGACAGCGATGACGAGGGCGAAGACGAGGAGGATGCCGCAGGCGAGGCTACGGCTGCCACAAAGCTCAGCAAGAAGGAGCTCGCGCGAAGGAAAATGCGGGAGGCTCTTGGCCTGAGCGATGAGCCCGCGGGCAGACCTTCCGGTTCAGGCCCCGTGGGAGACATGGAGATCACATTCACCCCGGCATTAACAGAAGGCCCTGGTGGAAAGAAGAACCCAGAGGAGGAGACCACAGCTGAAAAGTACATCCGCAAGGAGCGCGAAAGAAAGGCCAGGAAGAAGGCACAAGCCGCGGCCAAGGCAGAGGACGCCAGCAAGGGCACTGCAAAAGAACCAGGGGAGGACCTCGGCTTTGATGACCCTTTCTTCATCACCGAGGAGCCAAAACCGGCCTCGAAGGCCCAACTACACAAGGAAGAACGCCGAAAGAGGCGGGAGGCCAGGGAGGCTGAGGAGAAGAAGAGCGCCGTTGACAGGGCGCAGCTAGAATTGCTCATGGCAGACAACCACGACGAGGAGACAGGCAATCTTAGGCACTTCGATATGGATGAGATCCTGAAGGCCGAAAAGAAGAAAAACAAGAAGAAGGCCAGGAGGAGCAAGAAGGATGAAGAGGACGCAGGAGGGCTGCAGGATGGTTTCAAGATCGATGCAGGCGATGATCGCTTCAAGGCCTTGTTTGAGGAACACGAGTTCGCCATCGACCCATCAGATCCCAAGTTCAGGGCCGGTTCTGGAATGAAACAGCTCGTGGAGGAAGGCAGAAAGAAACGGAAGCACGGGGATGTTGTTGACGGCGCCGAGAAACCAAGAGAAAACAAGCCCAAAAAGGCCAAGGGTGGCAGCGAGGACCTGGAGGGTTTGGTTACTTCGCTGAAGAAGAAGGCGGGCAGTCAGAAGTAGGCGGTGCAGCGGAGATGATAGATACCCAAACAAACACTCCAGGCCCAGAAATTTTTTTTTCTTTTCCCTTTTTTTTTTCGTTTCTCTTTTTTTTTTTTCGTTTCTCTTTTTTTTTTTTCGTTTTCTCTTCAAAGCATTCTTTCTGCTTTGGTTCAAGGCTTTTTTACTTTGTTGGGGTGGGGGGACTCCCTGCCGCATTATGTCGGGTTACACATCTCAAGGCTGCTGCGTGAGGCCCACCTCGTTGACCTGCTGGCTGCCTATTTATTACCCAACAAGCATTCCCCGCCTCCTTCATCAGGACTCAACTCCTTTCCTTCCTGTGCAAACGGTCATCCACAACACAGTATCAGCGACAAAAAGCCCGTCATGATGAACGCGATTTGGAGGCGAGCAGTGGCCAGCCTCACGGCCGCCAAAGAGGCCCTCTCTCCTGAGAACCTACGCGCCGCCCTGCTCGCGGCCCAAGAGAAAAGCCAAGAGCTGGTAGAGGCTGCTCCCGGTGCCGCTTCCCAGGCAAGTCCTCATTCTAAACCTCCGCCCACACTTTTCGCAGAAGCTTTTGCCCCCAGAGGGCCAAGGCACACAAAGCGACGTGGCTACCTTCAGGCAAATGCAGGGTATGTCGAGACGAAAAGCTGACAGGTCTCCATCGTAGGCCGCCGGTTGGGTCTCTGCCAACCCTGGAACCGCTGCGTGCGTCGCCGTCGGCACTGCAGTCAGCGTGCCCCTCATCGCCGCCCCGATGGCAGCAGCTGCGCCTGTTCTTGGTGCTGCGGGTTTTGGTTCTAGCGGTATTGTCGGAGGTGAGAAATTGCAGAGCCCCTCACAAGCGAGATTCTGCCGTCCTCGATTCGCGTTCACGCGTCCATCCGCTCACTGACAACTTTTTGACCAATCGTTTAGGCTCTATCGCCGCAGGCAGCATGGGGGCAGGTGTTGCCGCGGGCAGTACCTTTGCTACCCTTCAGAGCGCTGCAATGGGCGGGTACGGCGTCGCTGCTGTGGCGGGCGTCGTGCAAGGAGCTGGGGCTGCCGTGGCTGGGACAGCGGTTGGTCTGGCCGCTTGGATACAGAAGAAGTTGTGAGCGAGGGTTCAACACTGGCAGGACAAAGACGACAACTTTGTTGACCATGCAGTTCTGAATGGCAGTTCAATCTCAAGCGGGGCAATTGCACCGGCGTAGGCGGGAATACATTAAGGCAATGCCTAGTTATCAACATTTCTGCCCGAATATTTACAGTGTAATCCTAACCGTCTTCGCCACAGTCGTCACTCCTGTACTACTGACGGCAAATAGGTGGCGGTACGTACATAAGTACCTTGGGATCAGTCCCGCTGTCGGCAGGAAGTGTCGCCGTGTACGAACTCCCACTGACCTGAAACAAGTGATTAGACCTTCTTCTCGTCCAGGGCTAATGAGCACATGCAGTTATATATGCGTGGGAAAAGACGCAGTAAGGGATTCCTGGCCTCTCCACTTTATATGCAGGTACCATCTTGAGCTTGGGAGGAAGAGGAGGACACACGGGCGACACCCGATGCCTACCTAGGTACATATGCAGTAGTTCTATACTAATAGTATATTGGCAGCGAGAGTGAAAGCAGTGCGCCGGTAAAGGAAACTGGGCGCCTGTGCAGTACGCTGCTTCCGAGGAGGTCTTGCAAGCTTGGATACGAGAGACACTGATGACGATTTACAGGCCTTTTTGCCTCTCACGCTATCTGCTCCACCTGCAACACTTATACAAAGACGGCCACACCGTTGTCTCGGACGCCCAGCTGGATGGTTCTGCTCTTGGACCGCCCACGCAATGACAACTTAGCCCCTCGCCAATGGCGCCCGTCCTGTCTGTTTTGGGATGGGCGTGCCTATTCCTGGCTTCAGCGTAGAGAATATCCGCTTGAACGGTCTACGTCCAAGCCTCCTGGCAGCCCGTGGAGATGGACAGTAACCGGGACGCCAAGCAGCGGTAGTTGACCACGGGCCCTCGCATATCGTGGCCCAGGCATTACTATTCGGATGTCGGCAACCTTGATTATCATCCAGGGGGTCCAACACACAGATTAGCTGCATGTGAACCTTAAACATGCCATTGCAACATTCATGAGTTCCATGCTGGGTTGAGAAGTCTTCCGGATCGAGGGTTGCCAAAAGCCCAGACGGGCCGATCCGCTCGATGGCAGGCCCGTGCATGGCAGGGCCGGGTTCAGGTCTCTTCACTTTCGCAACAGAAAGCGTGACATTGGGGGAACTGGCAGAAGGGTGCCTGTCTGCTTAGGATGAGTGTTAAGCTGCAGTACGGAGTACTGTCAGGACTGGGTGTGAGTAAGGGCGGCGGTGTCAGTGTGTGACGGCATCCGGATCTGCAGTAGGCATCAGGCATTACACTAGTGTACTGGCTGGCTGGTTGGATGGCTGGCTGGTATGGGGCCGGGGGGTGGGGGGCCAGCAGATTGATCGTCTACAGCACCCCACATGCGGGTTAGTGTGTGCTGCAGTGTGTTGCTTGTCTCGAGAGCCCACATGCAGCATGCCAGGCCCTGCCCAGTCGGGACGTTTTCCCTCCTTATGGTCTGTGAATGTGTGGTGTCAGACGGCCGATCTAAGTATGGGGGAGCTGTTGAATGGGCCGGACCCTCCAGACCCTTATTGGGCAAGAATGGGTGGGAGCCTGGAGGAGACCCAGTGTATTGTGTGTTGCTGTTTTCTCCAGCAGATGTATTTGCACGCAGCTTATGTTCTGAGTGACGTCGGGAGCGGCAGGGCGGGAGTGGCTGCTGACTTGGTTTTAGAGTATTACGCGGTACCTCACTATGGGGATGGTCTAACTTGGTGCTACACTAGTGTACTACACTAGTGTGATGTACAGCTCTGGCTGTGTGTCTGGGAACCCCTGCCAAGTATCGTCATTTGTTGCACCCAGTGGAGCCAGCTGTGGGAATTGAAATGTGCAATCTGCCCTGTCTGCTGGCCTTTTCTCTTTTCCTTCTCCTTCTCTTTCTCGTGACAAGGCACTGGTACTGCATGGGGGGGGGGCGCATGACATCACCCTCCCAAATGCCCTGGCCTGGCAGGCTTTTTTGTGTTTTGAATAGCGTTAAACTAAGAGAAAGTAACAGACAGGCTTGCTAGTCAGCTAGTAGCTAGCAAGCATAGTGTGCTCTTGGGAGCATTCTTACACTAGAGTACACTAGAGTACAAACCCCGGCCCTCCGGTCTGTTGTGCTGTGCTCTTTGCCTCCGACCCCGATAAAATTCACCGTCCGCCACACGACCGATTGATCCCACCCGCAGCATCCGATGATGCCCTCCTCTTGAAGGGGACCCCTACCCCCCATTTCTTCTGTCCCTGCGAGGCACAATTCATCCAGTCGACGCCGGCACAGACTCGACAACAGACAGTCGTAGCTTTGACCTGTCCATCTCCTGCCAGCATCTCGTCCCGGCACGACTGTGCTCCAACTCGCACCTTACAATGAGGTTTAGAACTGCCCAGGACCCGGACGCCCACGACGAGAATCCATACTTTACTCCTCAGTCCCACCACCAGACCCAGATCCAGCATGATCCACCACCTTCAGCCGAGCCTAACACGCCCGCGCGTGAACGCCCTCCCCCTGTCCCAAGACCATCTCCTTCCTACAACCGCGGCGGCGCGGTACGCCGTCCGCAGTCATCTATCGGCCTCTGGAGACTGGGCGTCCCATCACAGCCTACTGGCACAGCTCCTGTAGCCACAGACTGGGACCAGCACAGCCAGGACCACCAGGACCCACCACCAAGTCATGGTCAAAACGACGACTCCCACGGCACCGGCGGACGGAGACGCTCCAGCTCTGACCCGCATCGCCCAACCTGGCTCACGAATCCCTCCCGGGACGCCCAGGGCCACGCTGGCGTCCGTCACTTGCCCTCGGTTCCTGAGCTGTCCGAGAGCAGGCTGAACGCCGGCCGTGCAAGCCCAAGGGGCTCAATGTTTCTCCGGCCGTGGAGGAATCACCAGCAGCAGAAGGAACAGCCTCAGACGGGGAAAGAAGCCGAGTACGACAGCAGGATCGTCGACCTCCTCGATGTCCTTGACCCCGAGGTGTCCACCCTGACTTCCATCACCAACGTCCAGAACTCGCTGTTTATTCCCTCGCTGGGCCGGTGGGTCAACAGACGGCCAACCTATGAGGTCTCTGGTATGCGTGGCCCCGCCGGTCGGGATTTAAAGGAGGACCGCTCGGAACAGCAGACGGCTGCTGTGCAGGAAGACCCTCGCTCAGGGCTGGGTCGCGCTTACAGTATCTCCTCTAACCTCGACGACACCCACTATGCCGTCCTCCCACATGGGCAGTCGCTTGAGGGCTGGACCCAAGAAGAAGTCGACATGCTGAACGACCATGTCAGGCACATGCTGCACTCACGGCGATCCAAGTTCAAACGCAGCCTCAAAGGCTTTGGTAGATATGTCAGGCGTCCACTCGGCTTTTTCGTCACGCTCTACGCCACACTCATCACCCTATTCGGCCTTGCATGGGTCCTCTTCCTCATCGGGTGGATCTCAATAGGATCAAAACAGAACTACCTCATCAACATTATTGACTACACCCTCGTCGCCCTCTTTGCCATCATGGGCGATGGTCTGGCCCCGTTCCGTGCCGTCGATACCTATCACATGATCTACATTGCACGCTACCGTAAGAGCACGCTGCGCTTCGGCCTCGTTCACTTTCACCCGACTGACAACATACAGACCGTCTGAGCCTCAAGATGCGGAAGAAGCTGCTGCTCCCGAAGCTCCGCGACCCCAATGACTTGCCTACCGAGCCGGTGATCCAGGACCTCGAGGAGGCCGCCGCAAACCACGAGCTACCGGACATGGAGCCTGGCGACGATTTCGCCGTCCTCTCGCCAAAGCAACAGGAGACGCTCGTCCATCATCAGACCAAGTATGCCAAGTCGCACACATTCTATAAACCACACGAGACAGAAACCCACTTCGCCTTCCCACTGCACATGATGATCACCATCACGTGCCTCCTCGACCTCCACAGCTGCCTGCAGATTGCACTGGGAGCCACCACCTGGGGCATCAAGCCCGAGAACCGACCGTTCGCGCTGACGACGGTCATCCTGTGTTGCTCCATCACCGTCAATGCCACCGCCGGCCTCCTAATCTGGATAGGTGATCGGCGGACCCGGAAGAAGGACGTGATCGAGCGGATGACAAGACAGGAAATGACCGAGGAGGCAATCCACGCCCTGCAGAAGAAAAAGAAGAAGGAGGAGGAGAAGGCCGCGCGGCCGTCGACAGTCGAGCAGCCGAACGGGGATGGCGGCTGGAGGGAGAGTTTTTCCCTCCCGAGGTTGAGCCTTGACAAGTTTGGAAACTCGCAGAAAAAGGGCGAGAGCTCTGCGGCCCGGGCCAACGGCCAGAGTCCCCGGGCCTAGGGGACAGGATCTAATACACATGTTTAGAAGCTCTAGACCGTAAAGTCTCTTACAAGAGGCGGTTTATCTCTACATAAAGATTTTCTATGACATTTTTAATATCACACGGGAGCACGAGATACCCAAGATAGCGACAGTTTTGGAAAGTAAGCAACTAACGTAAGTTACACAAATATCGCACTTGGTCGTTACTAGACATTTCTGACATATGCTTCCTCTTTTGAAGACTTCTTTTACACAAGGCATGACAACCGATGGTAGCCCGGTTGATAGACACTGCCAACATCGTCCTGCCAACAGCTGGACAATCTATGGTTGTCCAGCTGACAAGAGTAGAACTGTGGGAGCTAGGAGGCTACGCCAGAGAAATAGAATTCAAAAGCGCCAAACTAGCAGCCAATGTGGATGCGAGAAGCATGAAGTCGGCTCAACACCCCTTCCGAGCTAGCACGGTCCCGGACTTTAGCAGCAGACCGAACCGGACCGCAGCGCGGGGACCGGGTAGCACAGGGCGGGCTGGCCTAGCAAATAACGGGCACGGCCACGGACCACTCAGGCGGCCGTGCAACCAAACCGGCTGGGTCTTAGACATGAGCTGAGGTGGTGCGTCGCGCGACGTTGACGTGACGCTTCGTCCGGAAACATCAGTATTTCTTAGGCGTTGTGCCTGGAGATAAATAGATGCTTCGTCTCCCATCGAAGAGTGTCCCACGGGACTTTTAGTATACTTCCCAACCAACGCTTTCTTGGGGATTTCTATCTCTTGACCCTACCACCCCGGCTCACACTGACACCCATCTATAGCCTACCGGTACGACATCAACATGATCGACCATACACAGCTGTGGGTCCCAGCAGCCGACCACAAGGCCGTCGTCGCCTTCTACGAGGCGGCGCTCAAGCCCCTGGGGTACAAGAAGCTGATGGCCTTCGGCCCCAACGAGGAGGCGGTCGGGTTTGGTGACGGCGAGCTGGCACACAGGTAGGTCTTGCTGCCCACACAGGGTCTTCGAAGAGGCGCCTTGGTACTCAGTATCAGGGGTGCCCTCCGTCCGTCACTTCTTGGAACAAAAAAGAAGGCAAGAAGGAAAGAAAGAAAGGGGGCCGCTGACCAGGGCCGGACAGTCCAGCCAAGACCGACTGGTGGGTCATGGCCTCGCCGGCGACGCCCGGAGAATCGCACCACGCGTTCCGCTGCAAAGGTTGGTGATTGTGAGAATATTGGAGTAGTGTCACGTCGGGAGACTGCTGACGCTCCAGCACGGTAACATAGACCGGGCATCTGTCGACGCCTGGTACGAAGCAGCCATAGAAGCGGGAGGCAGGGACAACGGCAAGCCGGGCCTCCGCGCTCATTACCACGCTCATTACTACGGCGCTTTTGTGCTGGTGAGTGGCTTTGCGGCGCCTCCCAATGAAGAACGCTGGAGATGAGAGGGACCCTGGGCTGCTGTTTCAAAAGCCTTGGGCCAAAGCTCCTCGAGATATCTCTCTGACGCGGGAACTGCCACAGGACCCTGCTGGTAACAACATCGAGGCTGTTTGTCACGAAATTGTCGAGTAATCAGTGAGCCTCACCTCGCTCGTGCTCAGTCATCTAGTAGTAAGAATCAAAGATGACAAGCGTCCGCTATGGAAGTTTGGACATCAGGATGTTACCACTGAATGAAAATCATCAAGGTGGCATGCCGAAGCCACGTACCGTGCCGTCAGATAAAGAAGAAACTTCAGTCGCGCCAATTTCAGGTATTGCTACTCCAGTTCTCGGACACACACTCTTCAATATTCCGGCCCCGTATCTTCCATGAGGAAAGACTGTTGGCTAGCCGTGAACTACGGCAATGCATCAAACCTGAATGAACGCGGACCTATACGAACATACCTAGGTACTCTGACTCTTCCCGCCACGGGTTGTAGTAGCTCTGGCAACTGCCGTGAAGCCAAACGCCGAGGATACTTACTCCCGTATTGCGGAAACCATTGTTGGGGGTGCTTTATTGCCATACCCAAAAGGTCTGGATTAGGTTTGGTAGTTGGCAGGTAGCGTTGTTGATTTTAAATTTGTCGGATCCCGGACTGAGAGGAAGATGACGGTGGACGGTTCCAAAGGTCAGTCTTTGGTTCGTATCTACCTGGGGTAATCCATATTGGAAACTTTGGTCCTGCATAAGGATTGAGAGCATACTGCAAAAGACACAGGGTGGAGTGCTTTGTTTTTTTACCAGGGGAAGTAGCAGAAACACGCCACCTCCCACACCTCTCACGGCCTGAGGGCTCTCGAACCGAGCAGAGATTGAACAATGCCTGACAGCAAGAGTGATCAAGACCAACTTTGCAATTTGTACTGTAATATCCACGATTTGTGGGCTACATGCTGCTGGCCAAACAAGAGGCAGGTATTAGACAGTTGTGGGATACGGAGATGTGACGGTATCGGAGTCACATATACGGCACCCCGGCAAATCAGCATGTCCTAGCTAATGCGCCTGCTGCGACAGCATCATGAGGGCGACGGTTGTAGTATCTCGTGTGGTGTAGCCGAGAGCTGCAGGCGGCATCCATTGAATGACGATCCTGTACGGCCTGGGCCTGATGTGCGCGGTCCGAGGGCCGCGCCCCACCCGACGTAGATCACTGGCGGCGGTCTCCGACCCAGATACCTGCCGGAGGCCTTGATTTGTTTCAGGCAGAGGCCTGCAGAGGCCCGCAGGGCCAGCAGTTGCAGAGCTGCGGGCGGCTGCGAGGCGGGCGGCCGAGGTTTGGGCAACAATCACCGAGGCCGTGGCACTGGCAGCACGACCCGGATGGGCCAGGATCATGTCTCGGGCAGACTTTGACCATGTCTGCAGGGCTGTGGCTACCAGGGCAATATTGGCTAGGGGTCAAGACATGAGTTACTGTCGCCTGCTTCGCCTGGTGCGTCCTTCGGCACCGACCCGGGCAGTCTGCATCCGGTTGGCTGTTGGCAAGTAATAAGCTGAGCACTCTCTTCTCACAAAGCCCGGCGGTGAATCCGGAAGGGCGTGTGCGCGCAGCTCCTCTGCAGAGCGGTCAGCCGGGTGAGAGAGAGGGCATCCAACAGAAACACACTCTGGGACAGGGTGAGCCTGTTAGGACTGCAGTATACCGAGTTCTGCAGCTCTGATGGCCCCCACACTCGTATTCCTCCGTCACCAAGACACACCGCAGTGCAATCTCGCCTGTCTCTCTGCCTCTTTCTTCTCTCGTCCGCGCGCGCACACACACACACACACGGTACAGATACGTGTCAGCCTCTTGACACCTGCAGGATCGGGAGACCTGGTTGGTCTGGGGGATGCAGAAACCATAGAGAGAGGGCATGGTCGGCCCACCAGTGCCTAGCCCCGAAGCCAAGGCACTACCGACCCGTGAGGAGGCCCAATTTTAGCATCTTTTCTGCTGCTCAAGTTCGGCGTATACGAGGACTGCCTTATGCACACACTCATGCAGGCCACACCTGCACCGCTCCTTCGTGATTGCCATCTGGTCCGGTGGCCTGGTGGCCCGGGGTGAGGTGAGGCAAGGCGCACACACACACACACACACACACCCCATCATGTTCCTCCTACACACAGATATAAGCCGCATGCGACCAGTGATATTCATAAGCATGCCCTGCCCCTCCCTGCGTGCGCGCAGTGCAACCCCGTGGCTTGTTGGCCTGGACATTAACGGCTGCAATTGATCTCAACCTCCGTCAGTCAGTCAGTCTCCGTCTATCCCGACACGAGATACCGGGCGTGCCGTATACACAAGTACGCATATACAGGCACACACAACAGTCACGCAGCCACCCTTGCATGCTGAGCTGAGAGTGCAACAATGCCTTCAGTCCGTCTCACCCTCGTGGCACGCGACTCGCCATCGGGTGAAAACACAGGCTCGGTCACAAACACATCAACGCCAGACTCAACCCGGGTATTGGTAATACTCGCAGCCGTAGCCGCACTATTAACGCTTGGGGCCTGCACCGCATTGGTCGTCATCTCATACTCAAGACGGCGCCTCCTCAGGAAACAGCTCCATGAGACTCGGCGCCGGGGCTCCGGCTTCTCCTGGGAGGAGCCCGCCAGAAAGCGGAAGATGACCGCAGAGGACCTGGAGCTGGAGGCCGAGTCCACCCGGGCAGCCATCATCCGGAAGTCACTGGCGAGCAGGTCGGGACGGACGGCATCCTTCGCCACATCCAACCGCTCGAGCATGTTCGGGGGTCCGGAGAGCAGCTCCGCAGACCACCCGCCGAGGTACGACTGGAAGGATTTCGAGGCGGCCATCTCACGGCACAGCTCCGTCGCCAGCCTCGGGAGGTCCACGCCGTCACCTATGCCAGAGCTGCCGGCGCCGGCCCTCTCCCGCTCCTCGTCGCCGAGCAGGAATCCACTGCTCGCCGGCAGGTCGGAACTGCCCCCGCCGCTGGAGCAGCACCCGTGCATGAGGACGTGAGCAACCCAAAACGCAAGGCGACGGCAGGGAATGATATAGCGGTAGCAGCATGTCTCACGACTCTTCTTTATTTCTCTTTCCTCTTAACGAAACCGCTCTTTGAGCGTGGGGCGTTACAACTCGGGCCAGCGAGACATCTCGGCTGCTCGGAGGGAATCGAATTGGGTTTCACCTGCAGATATTCATTGTATTTGAAGCGTTTTCGGTGCTCATATATCAGCTCCTGCATATCACCAAGCCTACGTTTAAGCCGGCCGAGCGATACGAGACAAGACAAACAAACAAACAAACAAGCAAGCAAACATTCAAGAAGCATACAGTATGAAGCAAAAACAGCTTTCCTCTTCTCAAACACCCTTCGACTTTCTGAGTGTGCCCCACACAGTGTTATTCTACTACCATTAGGCACTATATACACCACAATATGTCCGTGTGATTACATTCCTAACCTGTTAGTTAGGTAAGCTGATGCAAAAGATTAGATAATAGAGCTAGAGCTTACCATCAGAGCTCTGGGCCCTCGACAGCCCTGTGGATTATCGTGTTCTCAAGTATTGGTCCCCCGCCCTCTTGGATTGCCGGGAGAGGATCGCCGTTACGTAGGAATCAGTCATTGGCGTAGTCAGCGAGGTCCTTATGGGCCGAACTATAAGCTTGTAAGGACAAGACATTTGTCACCCTTTGAAGTGACATGCTACTTGTGGCAGTGTTACCAAGGACTGACCCGACCGATCTGCCACGCTGGGACGATGCAAGCGTGGGTACATGTGAGCCCAGGACAGCGCGGACCATGCCACCGATGACCGGGTGAGGCCAATTCCAAGCGCCGTGGTGGTGTCGGCCATGATCTCTTCGCTGCGTCCTGATAATAGAGCCTGAAGTATATTGGCAGCCTCACGAGCATGGGGGATCAAGTACTCAGGCCAGAAGAGCCCATGCTCATCTACAAGCCTACCTTGCCTGTTCTTTACCCCCTGCCAGTGTTTGGTCATATTGTCGAAAGTGATCGGCAAGAGTGACGCCCAGCAGATCTGGCAGCATTTGGTCAAGCTGGCTTCAGTTGAAGGCATATGGGACGATCAAAGGAGTGGTCTTCACGCCGATGCGGTTGAGAATTGTAGTCATCCCTAGTGTCTCCCTGTGCGGCTGTGACCCCGTCGACCGAGCACTTCACAACGAGCATTGCACGTGTGCCCTCTATGCACTTTTTTTTTTTTGAAGGAGCTCGGCTGGTTTTGCCACTAGGTAGATTTTATCGGCGTCTAATAGCACGCCAGCGCAGTTCAAGGCAGCATACTCGCCGAGGCTATGATCCTCGACGGCAGCAGGTACAATGTTCCACGATTCCCACAGCTTCCCCAATGCTATTTTCAGACAGGTGTTTGCCATTTTCACAGTGGCAGGCGAGAATGCGTTTATATCTTGCTCAGCATCGGCTTATATAACAGGTAAAAATCGAAAGGAAGCCCACACCCTGGCAAATTTGATCCCAATGACTCACCTCATTTAGGAAGAATCCAATATTGGCCAGCAGCTCTTTGAACATGCCGAGAAACTGTGCATCCTAACCGGTGAACGTGAAGGGGAACTTAGGGCCACATTTTGGCCTTGTCGCGCCAGCGCTTATCTGAAGGACCGTCTCAATCTGTGTGCAAATCTCTTCGACACGCGAGCGAGAAAGCATGACGCGGTATTGATGATGAATGTGACGTGCTGTGCTTGTGTGCAAAAGTTGTCCCAAAGTGACACCCTGATTTGCTCCAAGTACCAGGGCAGGCTCCCCAAGTTACCTTGAACTGAGTTGCCACTCTTAGCTGAGACGGAAACAAGATGAACGCTTCTTGTGTCGGATTCAGTGCACTCCGGCATTCTTGGCACGTCTTCCAGCAAAATAGCCGTGTTTCCCTTTGAACTACATGTGTAAAGGTAAAAGAGTCTTCCAAACTGTATCCGACCAGCACACTGTTCAAAGATCTGGAACCCCCTATCTCCTGTGCAACGTGGGAAACTCACCTAAATACCAAGTTCTGCCCGTAAGTCAGAAACCGTCGCAACTTCATGAGAGGAACGTGATTGACCACTTGTATGGGAATCTCTGCTATCAAGCACCCGATGCAGGCATCGACGTACGGCACGCAACGTAGAGAGCAACATCCCACCGTCACGAGGCCGGTTATAGAAACCATATTGGCTTTCCCGTTCAGATGGCCAGCATGGCAAAATGACAAGCGAGAGCTTAGCTCTAGTTGATACACAATCGGAAGACTATCTTCACCAGCAAATGGATGCACCTTTTTCAACCGGGTAGCAATAACGAGACCAAAGTTGCCTAGTGCATGCGTCAGTGCCCGTTTAGGGAGGGTTGGGAGGAAAGGTTATCCACGGTAAGTTTTGCCATTAGCATTATTTACTACAGAGCTCCAAGATACCCAGGTACCTACTACCTAAGTACGTAGGTAAGTACCTACGTAGGTTTACGTCAGTTGTATTGCCTGATGAGGACATGTGGGGCCGAATCCGTGTAAGCTGAATGGTCAGTTCAGCCGGGCTCCAACCTCCGACCGTCGAACTCTACTCGCGACAGCCAGGAACATGTCCCTGACCAACCTGCAGGAGAAACTCAAGACCGCTGTATCTAGCTGGGGAGTTCATCTAAGGCATTCAAACCACCTCAATTAACATCCAATTTCAATATTTGCCCGTGCATATTTTGGCGTGTAGAGACAGACTCTATTAGACACATCATCACCCCAGAAATAATTCGCTACAGCATCTTTGTGTCGTTCCTCCGAAAAGTTCACTGGTGTCATAAGCACCAAGCTGGATGATAATTGAACATGGCTTCCATCAAAGAACTTGCCAAGAGGACCGCCCAGAAGCTAAGAGCGAGTATTCCCTAAATATTAGTCCGCTTATTCCTGTCTACGCTTGTCCCTGGTATACTATTCTTAAAGCCATCCTTTCCACCTTCCTAGAAAATACCAACCCCCCTAGCTGGCAACTTAATGAAAGTACAGCGATCTTTTGTATTTTTTTGGAATCTTAAATATATTGTGATCTGTTGCAACATATCCTACCGAGTTATCTCCGCTAAAGCAGGTCTGGCAGAGGTCCAAGTTAAAGCTATCATCCGCCATGGGGGCGATCAATTGGATAATACGCGAATTTGAAAACAGAAAAAAGGGATCTAGTAAAGCATACAACGTTTCCGGCTCGGTGATTGCGTCTGATCCTAGAATATTCTCCGTGCGGCTCAGTTACTCTACTGGCTCTAAGTTAAATGTTGCGCCTAAGGTCGCGGTCTTGGATGAAGCCACTCGAATGCAACCAATCAATCATGGCAGGGTGTACCAACTCCTGTCCTCAAGTTCTTGAATCAGAAACAACAGAATTTGGCGCTGGAGACACTTAGATGTCCTCGCCAGGAGCCGCAGATGCTGCCATTTGCTCTGTATGTGCCAGAGACCTGCTGATCCGTAGAACTATGCCAGGTGTGCATCTAGGAAGCGGAGGGTGCGCTCAATGAGAAGCGTTTCACCTCTTGCTCATAGTTTTACAACTTAGTCGGTGCTCAAAGATCCACTCGCTCCGGCAAAGATGGCGGGAGTCCTATATTGCAGCCAATGGCTGTGCCCACGATCTCGAGAGACTGTAAAATGGCGCCCATTATGTCAGTTCAATGTTGTCAACTATGTCCAACACTACCAAATATTTCATCATTACAGAGACTCTAAGAATTGGAAGATTAGGTATAGATATTGAGGTAGATTATACAGATGTCAGGCTACTTTCTGTGAACCCGCGTCATGTGCCGAGAAAACGAGGTACTGGCAATGACAAGGTTCTTTTGCGTGCGATCATCTTCGGTTTTACCACTCTTCCTGAGGGATATTGACCTTCGGGACTCCACGAACCCCGACAACTGCCTCTAGCAGTGCGGTTGGTAGGTATACCAAGGAGACATTCTGGTAATGGCTCGAGTCTCAACCTGAGATTATTTGTCACTCTGATGCTCACATGACGATGACAGTGGCATGTAGCGGCTTGTTTGCTCTTCGCATTGTTGACCACGGCTTTGCAGCCACATCTAGCAAGTTCAAGGGCGCAACCACGACCGATCCTTGCCTCGGGCTTTTAATCAAGACCGCTTTTCATACAGAGATGCTGTTGGAATCAAGACTGGCTGAGAAGGCATGATGGACGATGTAGCGAGTCGAGGCAGATCCACCGGCAGTAATCGGACTTGATATCACATGGAACAAATTACTGCCAATTGAAGTCTGGTAAGGGATCGGGCCTCCACTACAGAAATGAATTGAGTATACTTAACCCGGATCCCATGACTCCACGTGAAGTAGATTTATTGTTTTCATCTGCGGTGTCCGCGTGGTTCGCCCAGAGGTTTTCCACCCGATGCTCTCTCCGGGGCCGAGATCCCGCTGCCGAGCTCACAAGCTCGACTGAGCTCCCTCAAAAGTCGGCATTATGGCGCCCCAGAAAAATGATTATATGGAATGAAGGGATTGACTAGGCTAATATAGAAACTAAACTCTTCATCCAAATCGGCATTACCTGAAAGTAAAACCAGAGGGGACTGCTAAGCTAAAATCAGACCGGCCGCCTGATGACCATCAGACACGGCAGACAACTTTGCTGTGTAATTATGCATGAATATGAAATCATACAGGCTGGATTTGAGAAAGTGACTCACATAATCAAAATGAATAGATTATTTGAATCGTAATATGTATTCAGACGAGTCTAATCCACCAGCAAAAAGCCAAGTCGTGCAACATCATAACCAGGCTGAGGCGCCACGAAACGGTGCTGAATAATCACAGCGGCCAGTTCGTAATATAGGTACCTAGGTACCTAGGTACGTACCCCGGGCAGGTCTGGTCTGACTCAGCGTCCACCTCTTAGGCAGACAGCTAGCCTATTATTAATCCCCACTGAAACCATCAGTCAACTTTCATCATAGGCCACTCCAAAGCCTGCCTGAACCAACCCAAACATCATCTTCTCTCCTTACCGTCGTCAATCGTTCTCGCCCACGAGCCCATCACTCGCACTATCGTCTGCCATCCCAGCGCTGTCGATCTTGCAGAGCCTGTGGTCCGCAGTTTCTGACCTGCTTTTCCTTCTCGACGGGCCCCAAGCGCATCAGCCCAGATCGCATTGTCGTTCGTGGAGGACACCTTCACTGGTTGCAGATAAAGCGGTCGGCTACAAAGCAACAAGGCGCACGAGCCTCCCTTCTGTCCAACATCTTCACTTCATTTTCGTCGCTTACGGCGTTATTCTGGTCCATTTTCCTTGCGACCCCTTGATTGGCGACTGAATCACCATAATCACGTATCCAAGGGTTCTCCACCTCGCCGAAGGCATCACACGACAGAGGTGGAGGAGTCGACAAAGATCATCTAGAACCAAGCGTCAGGGCCGTCTATAAGGACGCCCCGGAAAGACCGCCAAGACGCATTCGCCACTTTTCCGTTCAGTTGCGACCAACCTCCTCTCTAGACGCACGGAAGATCTAGCGGACACCCACGTCGTTCAGGCAATCAAATCGCATAAATCAGAGCTCAGGAAAGAGAGGAGAGCGAAGAAGAAGGTCCGCCTGGACGAAGAGCACAACATCCACATTGCTCGGAAGAGGGAGGCCAAGACTTTACGTCCGCAGCGAACATTCAGCCAGTCCTTCTCACACTCGAAGCCGGTCGACCACGTAGAAAAACAGGCGCACAGTACAGTAGGAGGGAACCGTGAGGTGCTTGCTGAGGTTCTTAACGACTTGCCTCCGTCAATCACTTCCAGCACCAGAGCCATGGCGTCCACCTCGCCCGCGACGATTGCCGGGCGGTCCAACAATGACTACAAGGAGAACGATCAAGTCTCCCACATCATGATGTGCCCCGACTGCAACGAATTCCCGCCAAACCTGACGGAGGAATTCAGCAGTGGTGACATGGTTTGCGCAACGTGTGGACTTGTCGTAGGTAGATCCCGTGCTTGATACGGCGCACACACTCATGCTGACCGAAATCTGTTCAGGTTGGAGACAAGATCGTTGACACCCGTTCCGAGTGGCGTACGTTCGCAAATGATGACACCAACAATGATGATCCATCCCGTGTCGGTGACGTGGGTAATCCCTTGTTCGAGGATACCGTTGCGACTTTGCAGACTTCGATCGGCAGCGAGGGCAGCAACTCGTTCCACCTGATGAAGACACAGCAGAAGACGGTCGAGAAGGGAGCGAAGAATCTCAAGGAGGGATTCTCGCAGATCAAGACTTTTACGGATGCTCTTCAAGTTGGAAACAACGTTCGCGACACAGCGATGCACATCTTCAAGCGTACGTACATCGTTCTTTGGGTTTTATGAAATGTTGTGATGTGTATCGCTCACCCCAGATCACAGTCGCCGACGAGAAGAAATTCTTGAAGGGCAAGCCACAGGAGGCCGTCATTGCCGGATGCATCTTCGTTGCGTGCCGTCAGGGTGGTGTCGCCAGAACCTTCCGAGAAATCTTCAACCTCACCAAGGTCTCCAAGAAGGAGATCGGCCGCGTTTTCAAGCTACTGGAGAAGTTCCTGGTGGATATTCAGAACGAAGGCGACAAGACGGGCCACAGCGCTGTGTCTACGGTCAGCGGTTTCGAGACCAAGGGATCCACTAACGCCGAGGACCTTGTCCGCCGTTATGTCTCCCAGCTTGGCGTGCGCAACCAGTCCGAGGTCGAGTCTGTCGGCATGCTTATCGCCAAGAAGACCGGGCAGGTTAGCACCCTGGCTGGACGGTCTCCCTTGTCGGTCGCGGCAGCCTGCATCTTCATGGCCACTCACTACTTGGGCGAGGCAAAGACATCCAAGGACATTGCCGTGGTGGCTGGTGTGAGCGATGGTACAATCAAGACCGCCTACAAGTACCTCTATGCCGAGAAGGAGTCCTTGCTTGATGCAGAGGCTCTCCAGAGGAGCCGAGGCCGGGGTAAAATTGAGAGGCTGCCTTCGGCATAGGAATGTTGACAGGGCAATCCTCGCTCACACACCACTCATCAACCGTCCTTTGCCTCGTACTCAGCCTTCCACCGCCGAGGAGTTTCGCCCGCTTGTGGTTCGCATCAAGGTCTCCAAGCAGGCTTTGTGGTCCATAAGGGGTGTCACCCAATACTTGACACCATTGGCAGGCTCGTCACCTGGCGGCGGGCAGCCAGTCGCCCAGTCGAGCGCGGGTCGATGGCTTTTTGGCTGAGGTTTGACATACAAGTCTCCGTGATACGTTTGTCTCTTACTGCGCTGGGCCCTCTATTATAATGGCTCTTTTTGTGGAGGGTTGCCTAACCCAGCCTAGTTGTCCTTGGTGGGTATACGAGGAATGATCAGGACTGATCCAGAACAGAGGTTAACTACACATTCAGGCATAGGGTACACGCAGATGAATGACTCATTTAGCAACACCTGTGCTCCTGCTTGTGATTAACCTGTGCTGGTGCGGTCATGCCGTATGGAGCTCCAGAATGGACTGATCGCTGTGTACTGCTAACTTGACTCTTAGATAATTCCTGATGGCCTGAGTACTTGAAGGCCAGGTAAAGTATCTCTCCCTGAAACGTAGGCTCAACCTTGTTTAGAGACCCCAAACCAAATACGAATAAAGCATGGATATCACAGATCTGTCTGTTCTACTTGTGCCTGAGTGACTTGAGCCGTCAGACCGAAGTCTTTGATTTTGTCTATTCTGGCAAAGTGGCCAAATATAAAACTGGTATATACCGAAATCTTGTTACTGTTTGCTCTTTAGCTTGGCATGGGTGTGCCCCTTGCCTCATAGATAACGCGTCTGATAAGGGAGAGTGGGTCCGCAAGCCACAAGTGACTGGATGGGATTGGACAGCCTAAGGCCCCAAAATTCCTAGGCACTTTGGTCGCGTCCAACCTCGACGTCCGCTTGCCTGCCATTCCTAATCCCGAGATTTGGCATGAACCTTCAATCCCAGCGCCTTCTTAATTGCCTCTCACCTGTCGCACTTGGAACCAAAATCAATCCAGCTGAGTACCGCGCCTTTGTATCAGGATGTCGGGTCGAAGGTCAGGCAGAGCTGCTGCTAAGCGCGCAGCCGCAGCACTGGGTAAGTCGTTGATGGGAGCACCCCAAACAACCCCAGCTACCGGCTCCTCTTTTCCTTTCCACCTGCCGGTGGACAGTGTCGGTCGCGCATTTCATCTGCCACCATTCACCTCCACTGCAAGCCATCACTGGTTGGTCTTGTCGAAGGCTGCTCCTCCCTGCTACCTGGACCACGTTATCGGTCGCGAGCCGCCCGCAACATACGTGTCTAACCGCGTCCCAGAGAACACCCCCAAGACATGGAAGGAGATCGAGGACGACGACGAGAAAATGCCCGACGCCGGACCTGAAGATGAAAAGAAGGCGGAGGGAGATGGCGATGGTACCGATGGCGAGGCTTCCGCCGTTGTGGACAATGCCGAAGAGGAAGTAGAAGACGCGCCTGAGGACAAATCACCCAGCCCGCCACCCCAACCAGTCATACGTCGGAAGAGGCTCGGCCGCCCGCCCAAGGTCAAGCCTCCCGGCTGGGACGAGGGCATTGAAGTACCGCGAGATGAGGCGACCCCCCGTCGTCGCGGCCGCGGGGGCTGGCGCGGCAGGGGTGGGCGCAAGGGCCAGCCGGCCCCCGTCACGCAGCAGGCCATCGAAAAAGATGGCCCAATGTACGATATCATCGAAGACGAGCTCGCTCTTCCGGAGGATCCTGAGGGCGAGACCAGGGTTGACAAGATGGGCTATCTGCAGGGTGGGCGTGAGTACCGTTGCCGAACCTTCACCCTCCAGGGCCGCGGCGACCGCCTGTACATGTTGTCCACCGAGCCGGCCCGCTGCGTTGGATTCCGAGACTCGTACCTGTTCTTCACCAAGCACCGCCGCTTGTACAAGAGCATTGTGACCGACGACGAGAAGCGAGACATGATCGAGCGCGAGCTGATACCACATTCCTACAAGGGCCGGTCCATAGGAGTGGTCACGGCTCGATCGGTTTACCGCGAATTTGGCGCCTTGATTCTGGTTGGTGGTCGCTGGATTATCGATGATTACGACATTCAGCGCTCGAGAGACGAGGGCCATGTTGAAGGGGCGCTCGCCGACCCCAACGACAAGTATAATCCCAACGAGCCGTACAACAAGAACCAATACGTCGCATGGTTTGGAGCCAGTCAGGTGTACCATACCAGCGCCCCTATCGCAACAACCCAGGTGGCGGAGCTGAAGAAACGCCGCGTTGCTGTCAACGACGTCAACTGGATGTTTGAGCACGTCCGCGAAGCTGCGTCAGTAGGATGACATCCGGCCTTGATGTATCTTGGTGCTAACGTTTGTTTATAGGAACTTCAATGCTCAGATCAACGCGATCCGTAGGCGCAACAACAAAGGGGTATATGATGTGCACACTAACATTGTGCAATATCCTGCCATTATGCAACCTACGCAAGCGCGCATCGAGCCAGTCACGGCCCCTGACCCCGACAATGTCAACGCCGGGTCTCAGATTTTCCCACCCCTGAGTCCGAGTATCCCTCGTAACTTTATGGTCACAGATACATACTTCGAAACCCCTCCCTCAGGAGTTGCCGCAGTCACCTACGACAGCGCGCCAAAGGGTTCAATCAACGGCGACAACGGCCCAGACTTCCTGGGACCGTTCCGCGGCCTGGGGGCCGTCAGCGACGAGATCAAGGACTGCTTGCCACCAGAGTGCCGTGAGGCTTTTGAGAAGGCCGCCGCGCAGGAACAGAGCTGGCATGCTAAATGGGGCGTGGAGGCAAGCTCAAAATCCAGGCGGGATCCCATCATCGACAAGGCGATCGTGCCGTACAGCGCTCGGTAAAGTGAGTCTTGACAAGTCCAATGCGCTGGTCGGCGGCGATTACAATCAAGTGGCTGTTGTGGCGCGCAGTGGGAGGCTGACCGAGTGCCCTACCTCACTCCTCATGAACTGGGGAAAGGGGAGGTATTTTTCTTGGTTGGTG
>NQMI01000004.1:96536-327714 GCA_002270565.1 Stenocarpella maydis
GGGGGGGGGGGGGCGAGCCGATGCAGGAGAAATCACGTCTTATCAATCGATCACATCCGGTGAGGAGGTGGTCGACGGAGGCCACTACACTGATCTGTTGCTTATACTCGAGATGTGGACGTCCGAGGGTTTTTTTCTGTAAGATGCAGCCAGGCAGATGTCGGCTCTTGCAGCCGTGCCACATGTATATCAGATAGATACCCTTTTCCTCGTTCTTGCCGGACAGGCGTTGTGAACCAGGAACCACTGGGAGGAGTTTAGGAATTATGATACTGACGAGGACGTCTTTAATGAATTCAGGATGGGGCACTGCCTAATAAAAAACTAGTCTTGCACTGTCCAGGCTTTTCTGGTATCTTGGGGCACCGTTCCGACATCCAGCAAGTAGCCCGTTCGTTATGAAGCGGATTTGGGGGGGGGGGCGCATCGTGAACATTTGACGATCATCATTATCTTTTATCTACGTGAGTGAGACTTGAATTTGTCCGCGAAGTGCCCCTTACCCTGGGACAATGCCGTATCACTTATTTCCGATGATGATGCATGCCCATTTCTGTCTGGCATAGAAGCTACCTCACCATGGCCGGGTACATGAGCGTCCCGGGAAAGCTGATTCAATCCGCTGATGGAACGAAGTTTCCGAGGCGGTCCAGGATTTGGAAGTGGAGCAGTGTTGAGAGGATCGGGAGTGTATCATGCCCGCGAGACAATGTCTATGAACAGCGAGGGCTTCGTATTCCAGGGATTTTGGCAGCATAGAAATTTCCAGATGTCCGGACGACATGGCCCTGGCAGACGCGAAGGTGAGGTCAAGACAAGACAACAACCAAGAGAAGGCCCCAACACGAGCGAGCCCCATGGTCGGTGCCCTGTCCGCTCCCGTCCCCGACCAACAAGGGCTCCCAGCCCCAGCCCCCCCCCCAGCCCCGTCAACCGCCCGTTCGGTCGGTTGACCTGTTTCGAGCGAATGTCCCACTTGGTTTGCTTTGGAGGGTGGGTATTCTGCGTCGCATACGCTAGTGTTACTGAGGAGGGTCGATCAGACTCTCCTCCTCCCGGCCAGGTATCCAACTCTGGCCGAGGCGGGCTGGCGAGCCTGACGTCCACCGTGCAGGGGGAATGGGCTGTGTCGCCGAGCAAGATCTGGCCGATCCATTCCTGAGAGTTGCCAGTGCCACAGAGCCTCATCGTCCAGAGTTTTGTATGTACCACAGCCCAGTGGCGTGGTCTAACACCAGGCCACAAGGTCAGACTCGGTCATCCAGTTCTGGCCCGTGATCATTCCTCTGCCTCTGTTGACATGCCGATGGCGTTGCTACTTCTCCCCTGCGCCTCCCAGAGACCCCGTCCGCGAGGAGGTGCCCTGGGCGTGTGGAATGGACCGTGGTCTGCGTTGTGAAGGCCTACGCAAAAGTCTGAATTGTTGCGAGCAAAGAGCAAAACCCAAGGGTCCAGTGACGTCACGGGCGCCTGACAGGACCTGCCCGGCTCCCCGGTGTTTTGGCAGGCAGTATTGTGAGCTGACTGGGTACCTGACGAGCAGACGAGGTAGACTGCACTGCCTGACTTATACAGGAGTTCGGCTTGCTGCGCTAGGGCAGGATACAGCAGGGAGACCCGATGTACTTTTTTTCGGTTTTTTTCGGGGGGTTTTTTTTTTTCTTCTAACATGCCAGACTTCGAGGTGGTGCCTGTTCGGAGAGGAGGATACCGTGTCCGGGGCGGTGTTTCCCCCCCTGTGTCTCTGTTCCTTTTCCTTTTCCCTGCTCTCGTCGTCGGATCAGCAAGATCAGCATCAGAGCCGACCGCGCAGCGGCGTCATCCATCCCGCCTGTCCGCTGCCCGACTGGCCGGAAGGGCTGATAGGTTTTGGCCTGCGACGAATCGATGGCGCTCCGTGCTGATCAGAACCAGAAGGGAGCATTTACCCCCTTACCTTGTATAGTAGAAACCTTGGGAGACCGTGTAGGCTAGCCACTACGGCTCAACCGGATGTTACCTGCTTGCCTGGTATGTAGTGTGTAGTATGTACTCCCAGGCAGGATTTCTTAGTATCCGGGCCTAGCTGTTAACACCACCAGAACCCTTCAGTTTCAACAACACCTTACATAAAAACCACAGAGCGTGTGCTATGATTTATTAATACGATAGTATTCAGAATTAAATAAGGAGTCTAATGATATATTTTCTTTTTCTCTCTCTCTTTTTTTTTTTTAAAAAAAAATAAAACTCTGAAATACCTTATTTGAGTAGTATATGGAATGGGAGGTTGGGGTATGTAGAATCTCACCTTAGCTGTGGCCGGGGATGACAGGCAGTGTACATGTGATCGGTATTATGCGTGGGCTTCTCGGGTGAGCAAACGAGTAACTCATTCCGGTGCACGTCGGCCGTCGGCCGCCACTTCCAGCATGCGGCGTGGCCAGATGGTCGTCCAAGGCATCCGTCCAAGTCACAGCCACGCTTCAGGGGATGTGAGCGCCCGGCGCGCGTCCTGCCACGCCTCGAAGACAAGCTCCAGCCAGCCATCGAGCCAACCAGCTCAGGGTCGCCAGGGACGTCTGCCTTTCGGGGACCGGGAAGTCACCAGAGAGGTAGCGTAAGAAAAAAAAAAAAAGGATGACGACGGTATTATTTCTGGCGGTCCAACGGGGAGAGCAGAAAAGAGGCGCGCTACTGCAGCTACTTTAAACTCTCCAGCCCCACCTGGGCAGGAGGAGGGCGGCGACGACGACGAGGGGCGCTGGCGCGGCGGCGCGGCGGGCTTGGGATCGCACTCCAACGGTCAGACACCCGCGTTTAGCCAGCCTGTCGGCCTGGCCTCTCGTGACATGGACCGCGCTGCGACCCTTCCCTCCGCTGACGCCGGCTCCTGGTGAGATGTGCGGCTGCAGCTGCATGCTTACTGGGAGGAGAATGCCGTGGCAAGGTCGTTGCAAGCCTTCCGGATGGAAACAGGTCAGCAGGCAACTCTCGTATGCTTGATTACGTTGAAAGTGGCCAAGATTTGCCCAGTTCGTCAGGGAGGCTGCGTGATCGATAGAATTTTGGCCACCAAGCTACGTAGTGTAGTACGCGCCAGTGCCGATGTGAATAATCTCGCATCTAAACCAAGATCAGCCAATTCAATGACTCCCCAGATCCGGCGGCCCAGTTCACTGGCTCGGCTTTCTGCCCTTGGTGCTGTGGGCACTCTCTGCCTGGCCAACCTGCCAACCTGACGCAGACTGGGGAGGGGAACTCAATCCCGGACTGACGTGGTGGTGGTGGTAGTGGTGTTGCAAGAGACAGCCGGGCCCCCTGCCCGCCCGGCGTCACGATGGGGCAAGGAGGCAGGCTTCCCTCCGTCTGCAGCGGGTGACTCGCCCCTTGCCCCTCTCGGCTGCACAAAGGGTTGCCTGGCAGATTCTATCCAGGCAGCTAGGCCCTGGTGTGTCTTGCGTGATCGTCTTCACGTTGGAATATGGCCCGAGGGGCAGGATAAAAAAGAAGGAAAATTCTAACGGTCTTAGATCTGCAATGTACCGGACCCGCGGCTCCACCAAAAAGGTCTAGAATTGGTCTGAATGGGTTTGACGGCTTCAGTAACCAGTCTCCAGGCTTCCCTGGCCTTACCTGTGCCCTCGAGACGCAGCGACTCCTCATCCGCGCTGCGGCCGGACAAGTTGTAACCAACCACACCTGCCACGCCTCGCAGAAGGCAGAGGCGAGAGGGGCCGCGTATCAGATAACCCCACACTGAATCCGTGGAGTGTCCAGTTCGCCATTCGCTGTCATGCAGCGACTGGAACGCAGTCGCGCTTGGAACCGCGGGGCGACGGGGTGATGTCGGGGCCCACCTGCTTATTCCACACGGCGCCGAATGGCTGCACACATATGCAGGTCGTTGTCTTCATGCAGGTGGGAAGGGCGGAAAGAGAGGGGGGGGGGAAAAACCATGGCCCGGGAACTCTTGACAGGTGCGCGGCAGGGTTTGAGCCGATCGAGGAGTTGAGATACCCGTCTCAATCAGTAGACGACGAAGGCCTACGAAGTACCTGGCCTCGCCTGAAGCAGAAAGCAGAGCCTACTGCATTCAGGAATCCGATCCCGGGGGGGCGAATCGACAGCATCTCGTGTGATGTTAGGCGCCATGCCACAGAGCGATCAAAAGACGGCAGCACGGATGCGCCGTGTGATTGGACCTCTATTGCAATCCCGAGTCTGGCAGACGCATTCGGGACGGGACTTCGTGGCTCCCAAAGATCTTGCCCGAGATCTGCCCCAGTGGAAAACCGCTTTGGAGTGGGTGGGTATCTATCAAAACCACCGTTCCGGGTTCGGTACCAGCGTCCGGGGGGGTTGGTTTGCATTCTGATTGCACGCATGAAAATATGGACGACTCAATCGCGACTCGCTGTCCGGTGATGTGAATCCGGACAGCTGTGGCCATGGGTTCCAGAAAGCTTATGGGCAGACAACCTGTGGACGCGAAGCTCGGGTTCTGGCCTCGGTCGAGTGGGACGGCACACTAGGCAAAAGGTACTGAAAGTTTGCCGATGCGGACGCAATCCACCGATTCCTGGGCATCGTCCGGCAGTCTAGGACCGTGCATATGGCGGTTGAGGAAGCCAGGAGACCCTCGGGAGGGCTCAGCCCAGGCGAGGTTTTGGAGGCGCCTCGTGAGCTTCACGCCCGGGTTGCGGTGAGGCGGGCAAGGAGAAAGGCGGTGGAAGGTGAGAGGCAGTCTGGCGCCTGAGGGCCAGGCCCCGCACTGACAGTCGTCGGGCCCATCGGGCATGGAAGGCCGGCATGACTATGTACAAGTTCTCGCGAGGGGTGCTCCAGTTCTTGTGCCTGCACCGCCTTGCTCGCGTCTGCCCTGCCGTTGACTTTTGGGCTGGCTGCCTGGTAGGCACGTGTGTGTCAGGAAGTGAGGGGCTACAAGGAAGAGCTGGTACTAGTCGGCACCCGCGACCCTGACCAGTCTGCCAGTCTGCCAGTCAAACGGCTCAAGCTCGGCGGTTGTGCTAAGAGACCTGGTTTCTTGCTGCGCGGAAAATCTCTGATGTGGGTGGGGAGACCAAGCCACGCCTCGACGAACGGCTCAAAAAGAGCAGACACTCTCTTTGGATGATTCTCGCAGTGAGGATCGGCAGGTTGAGACGGGCCGTTTTTCTTCTGTGGGCAGCTCGTGATTCGATCTAGGTTCCGCTTGGCCCGTCATCTTGACAAGGTAGCAGGAGTGCGTGGTTGCTAGGATTGGCGCGTGTGCCTGGCGGCCAGGTTCGACCTGTTCTTTGTTCGCAAGTTATTTCAGGCACGTACTTCCAGCGTTCCGTCCGGAGCCCTGGCTCCATGAGGTCCGCATCTGGCCCAACGCGGAGGAGGCCAGCATGCAGCAACCGACCCTTGGAGATGCTTGGAGCTGCGTTGAGTGGTGTCTCCTCATTAACTATGTACTACGTACAAGTGAATGAGACTCGTGGTCGACGCGGGTGTGTGCCACAAGTGGAATAGACGACGTCCGGAAATGGATGCTGGCGTCAAAACGATGATGGCGAGGGCAGGCCGGAATTACGGCTTGGCTCAAAAATTCCGATAGGTTGGTACACCGAATTTCGTCTGATGGGTTCATTTGTTTCCTGACGTTTTCTTCCCTCTCAGCTGCACTCCGGAGTCTCCAAATGCGAAGCTGACTCGTGTCGGAGGTTCACCGTTCGCTTTGAACTTGTACAGCCAATTCGCAGGGGTACCCAACTCCCCCGAGCGAGTCCGCCCCCACGGGATGAACCAGAAAGGTAGGTAATTTGTCCGTGGCAGCCACAGGTGACGGGCGCATGATGAACACAAGGTGATCAATTCATGGCAACCATACTGCCTTTCGCTACGGTGCCGAGTCCCAGCCCGGATTTACATGGTATTACGTGGACTCTGGCATCATGACCTCGGTCGTGCTTGCTTCGTGCAATGGGCTTTTGTGCGTGTGAATGTGCGGAGACCACCAGTATCGCAGCCCTGGGCCTTGTCTGGGTTTCGTCAGTAGTTCCTGTCAGGGCGCCGACTGTCACAGCCTTGCCAGCCTCCCCTGACACTGGGGTAGGCTCGGCAGGCTACGTTTCTGGGTGACAGACGGTGGTATCCGTTGCGGGCTGATTCAGACGTTCCTGCAGCCCAGCGGCAAAGGCGAGTGACTGTCGACTCTGAGACGTCTGCGGTTGCCCATAGATTGGTGGCTGGCGGCGTGGGTGTGCGTGTGGTGTGTTGCTCTTGTGTGCCTTTGTCCATGCCAGGGCGATGGAAGCCAGGCCGGCAAGCCAGGACGGCAAGCCAGGATGCTGCTGAGTGCAAGAGGTACGGGATCAAGCATTGATGCAGTCTCTGTGTTGTTAATAAGGCGTGAAATAGCCTTGCTGGGTTCCTGGCTCGTCGTGAGAGATCCAAGGGAAGCCATTCTTGTTCCAGAATTCCCGGGGTTGCCATGGAAGCAGTTTGATTACTGGCGGCGTCCCTGATGAAATTGCAAATAGATTGTCCTGCCCGTCGAGCCGCCGTTGATGAGACCCTGATTTTTACGAGCGTCTCGTAGTGTAAGAGTGGAACAAGAATAAACTCATCCACCCACAATCGCATTCTTGTTTTTTCTTATCAGTCTGTCGGACGGGGACGATGATGGCACGAGAGAAATTTTCATGCATCAGCCGGTACACTACAAATGGGTAGTGGTGGCAGGCCATCATGGCCAGGATGACCATAGTACTCGCGCACTGTCGGGGAGCCTGGAGCTGGCTTGTGGTCGATGATTCAATGGTTGCACCGGCTTCATGCAGCTCGAGTGTGTAGCAGATGGATCCGTGATCGAGGGCCACCCAACGTCAACCTTGGACACACAGCCGTCGCCGCCGCCGTCCGCCATAGAGCAGCCGACGGTTCCGCGGCCAGCACAGGCATTTTGAGACAACATGAGCCAGGATCAAGCAGCTGGCACCCCCGCCAACGTAGTGTACAAGGTGAAAGTTGATGGATGATGACTCTTCCACCTCGTGCAGCCCACGTACATATTGCCCAGAATGCCAGAATGCCAGAATGCATGATACAGTCACAGGACGCTTCGGTTTGCCTGGAGCCAATCAAGCAGGGGCTGGATCTGGAGTAGAGTGAGCTGGGAGCCAAAGGGTGGATGTCCCAGACGGGAGCGCGATTATTGGTCCGACAGGCGGTGAGGTTGACGTCGCATTCCCTGCCTGGAGAGAATCGAGCGACGACGACGTTGCGCGCTGTG
The DNA here is from genome assembly GCA_002270565.1 of Stenocarpella maydis. Classification (NCBI taxonomy): domain Eukaryota; kingdom Fungi; phylum Ascomycota; class Sordariomycetes; order Diaporthales; family Diaporthaceae; genus Stenocarpella; species Stenocarpella maydis. The sequence goes on from NQMI01000004.1 coordinate 103,798, forward strand.
TGGGCAGGTGGGCTGCAATTGGGTGCCGAGTGGGCTTCATGAGAAAGGGCCCATCTGGTGCCGCGGCTGGATCTTGAACCCTGCGTGGCTTTTGGTTGTCTGGCAGAGGAGAGGAGGAGGAGGAGGAGGAGGAGGAGGAGGCACCTAGGGCTGGGACCAGGGGTCATGACTGGGATCAAGGAGGACCAGGATTCAGGACAGGGCGGTGGGCGCTTCCGTCACGATCTCCTGGTGACCTGTGCTTCGGCAGCCCGAGTGGCCGTTTTCCCTGACAAGAAGCCAGCTTGTGGCCAGAGCCCCAAGCTCTATCCACATGCACCACAGCACAGGGCCCAGATGAGAGTGTGCCCTGTGCACTAAGTAGGTACATAGTGTACTGTGTATGTGTAGGACGCTAGATCACACACTTTCCGCCTCGCGCAGTCCTTTTTCTCCTGGCCAAGACTACCTTCGCGCTCAAGCTACACAGGACATGCGGCAGTCGAGAAAGGGAAAAAAACCGAATAAGCTACGCACCTATTTCTGCTAGTCAGGCAAGCAATCGCATCTCAACAACAATGGCTGGACCCAAGATCAACACAACAACCCAGGAACGGAGCTGGCAGGGAGGAGGGACCAAGAAAAGAAAAGACGCTGGCCGGCTCGCATGGCACTCCACATTCTGTGGCCGGCGGTTTCCCTGGCATTCCCACTCGCATTCATTCCACCAGCCCGCTCGCAGTCCCCACTGCCCGGGGGATGCCCTTGGCCTTTTTCCCAGATTAGCAAATTTTGCCTGGCGAAGCCCTGCGAAAGCAACGAAGCTCTCTCTGCTGGGCTTTGTTGCTCGAGGCGGAGGAGATGGCCCTGTGTGGAATCCCAGGTGGTTCCAAAACTTGGCCGCTTTCGGTGGGTTTTTTTTCGACACGAGAATAGTGTACGGAGCAACAGCCGTGATGTGTGAGAGGCAGGATGGCCCGGATGGGTTGAAGGCAAATGTTTGAATGGTGACACAAGTACATCGTACAAGTAAGTGCCCATCCGTTTGTACTCTCCCACTCCACGTTCTGTATCCGGACGGACATGTACACAAACACAAACTGAGATGGATACACCACCACCAACACGGGTGCTTTATTGATTAAAGCAGACTAACAGCCCAGGTGACTTCAACTGCTCCAAAAGGGCAACCTTTTTTTCTTGCTTTCTTATTATCTTTTTCTTTTTTTGGCTCTTAGCTGCAGTGGCCCATAAATCTGCACAGGGTTTCCATAACCTACCTGCCTACCTGCTACCTCGTTTCCGGCCGGTGAGGGCATCTTGCCCCCTCCAGCCTGGCCAAGCTGCCATATGTCCTGATCGACGCCCATTCCTGTCGTATTGTATCGTGTCCGTGTCCGTGTGGTGTCGTGTTGTGTCGTGGCCCCGGCCTGCTGTCGGGGCTGGGCAACCCAGGTAGGCTGGTGGACGGGCGGGCGTGCTTGGGTTGGTGTCTGAAGTCTGGGTGACTGCGAGTCTGGCCTATTCGCGTACCGAGTACACCAGTCAGTGTGTGTCACGGGCTTGGGGTCGAGGTTCAGGTTCAGGCTTGGGCCTGGCCTCCAAGTCCAGGTCCAGTCCAGGCCAGGTCCAGGTCCGGGTGGGGTGTCGTGGGTGTGTGTGGTCAACGGTGGTGATGGTGGTGGCCCTTGCCCCCCTCAGACACTCGTCATCAACCACCCGCACCATTTTTTTGCCTGCTACACTACATGGTAGGTACTATGTATCATGTACCATCACGCCCCGTCGCCTCGCCTCCCCAACCGTCAGACCCTCAATCTCTTTTTTTCCCACCCCTCCCTTTTCCCTTGTCCCATCCCATCCCATCCCATCCCGCCGCAGCCATATTCCACTCTTCTCATCCGCCCACATCATTACTCCGTTCACTGCCCAACACTTACTCTTCTCCCTCCCCAAATCTCCAGCTGCCAACCTCCTCCTCTTCCCCCCTTCGACTTTGACTTGTTCTCCCCAAGCCGAATCCTCTCACGTCCACCTTCGACCAGCCTCGACCACGGCCAAATTGACTTTTGTGTCGTCCAAGTCAGGGATTCCGGCGCTTACAATCAAATCATCGCTGCCATCATCACTGTCTTTTTTTTTGTGTGTTTCGTTCTATTTTGTGCCGACTCAGCAGCAACAGCGGCAGCAGCAACAATCTAGGGTCGGGTGAACCCAAGCAAAGCCACGGCAGTCAAGTCGAAAACAGTCGAAGGCCAAAACTGCCAATTGCCCGCCCCCCATTCCGACCGACCTTACCGCACCCCCCCCCCAAGAAACCAACCATCCCGGTCGGGTTTTCCCTGCAGGGTCGAGTCGGGTGTGGCCCAGCCCATCCCAAGCCCAGCGCATGGTAGGCTAGTCTGTTGCCCAGTGCACGAAAGACCACACTCTCAACCAGCAAGCATCCGTCATCCGCTGCTTGCCGCACCTGCACCGCACTGCTTCTCCCTCGCGTGCTCGCCCCTCGCCCTTGTCGGTACACGACTCCTACATCCGACCACGACCTTCAACCCGATCCGTCGCCCTCAGACCAAGACACCTGGGCAACAACAAGACACCAAGCAACCACGCCCTGCCAGACCTGCAAGTCGGCGGTATCGTTGTTGAATCCTCAAACCTCATCCCTTCCCATCAGTCTTCTGTGTAGCAGCAAGGTCAGTCATGTCGTGATTCCTCGTCCTCGCGCCCTTTCGTACCGTCATTCATTTCATCTCACTCATATCGCGCCACACCCATTTATTACACATCACCCACATGATTCGTCACACGCACTCATCTCCATTCCTGCGTTTGACACGCCAAAGGACCACGGCTGCTGGGTCTACTTCTGCAGGCGCATGTGCTACTTGGTGCTGGGGCAATTTCAGTCCTCGGCACAATTTGGGCAACGCGGGTCCACACCACCTGTTTGTTTTGGTCCCCCTTCCATCCTCGCTGCAGCGCTCCTGTTGGCCGCAGCCCACTTCCCAAGCACAACCCACCCTCACCTAGCCATCCCGGCTCGTCTCAACACTGCCCGCTACAAATCTCCCACTCGAGACTCGGCAAGCCCCCATTTCCGGTTCAGCCTTCTCTTCATCTGGGCTCTGCTCGCGATCGTCGACCCGACTCGTCTCCGACACCTGCACCCGTCGCGACAGAGATCATTGCAAAACTCTCAGGCAACAAGCCCTCCAGAGTTTTTCGACGGTCTTCTGCTGCCCCTCGAGTCGTGTCTCAAACCCCACCCCTTTCACCCCTTCCATCCCTTCAAACCCGCCTATCCTCTTTCTTCCTTCATCCTGCGCACCGCACCCCTCGCCCACAACCTTGCGGCCTGCCTTCCTCCGGCCACACAACCCCCGTCAAACCTTCTGCTTGACGCATACCGCCACCCAAGTTTCTTGTGTGTCAGACACCAAGGCACGGACTGATCACTATTTGTTTCCGTGTTTGACCTCGGGCGGACAGACCTACTGACTCTCGAATTCATTTTTCAGACGTGCATAGAGTTTCCTGTGCTCATCGCCTTTCACGCCCCTTGACGTTCGCGGCGCCGCTTCCTGATCTCCGGTTGAAGCCTCTACCGATATTGGTCCTCGCATCGGATCACCACCGCTTCTAGGCTCCGATTCAATTCGACAGTCTACCTCTGATCTGCGACAGATTCCACGCGTCTATCTCGCAGGGAACCGATTCGATCAGTAGTCAGTCTCGCGGTTTCGACCTTTTCAACCACGGAAAGGATTCAGCAACTTCATATGGCGCGAGCATCTCAGTAAATCCCTACCACCTCCTTATCGGCCTCACGACTCTTCAGCCTTGGATTTTTTCGCCGGCCTGCAGTGACTACCTCGCATTGCTACCCTCGACTATCCACGTGCTCGAAGCAGCTCGCTCTCCTAATCGCCAAAGGTTGCCTCCCTCACCGTACGGTCCCTACCCGCATTCAAGAGCCGTCAACATGCCTGGCGGCGGCGTCTGTGCTGTCCTCGACTATGAGGTCGACATGATGGCTGAATACGTTGCCGAGATGGCCATCGAGCTGGTTCTCCCCCAGTCGCCGGTCTCGCCATCCTTCCGGAAGTTCGTCTCGCAGATCCTGTCTTCCACTCGCCTGCCCCGCGCCACCATCCTTCTTGGCATGAACTACCTTTCCAAGCGAGTCAATGGCCTGAAGGCCATCGGTACCTTCCACCCCATCGAGGGGCAGGTCTGGCGCATGTTGACCATCGCCTTGCTCCTCGGCAGCAAGTTCCTCGACGACAACACGTTTCAGAACCGATCCTGGTCCGAGGTCTCTGGGATTTCGGTCGCCGAGCTGAACAAGCTCGAGGCAGAGTGGCTTGTGGGCATCGGCTGGAACCTCTACGTCAATCTGGAGAGGAGCGAGGACTACAACGCCTGGTTGGACAATTGGGGCCAGTGGATGGGTCGCAAGAAGATGGCCCAGACCCTGGCTAGCCGCGAGAGGCTCGCCGCCCTCGTGCCTCCGATTGACACCGACTTTACTCGTCCTCGCAACCAGGCCTACACCCTGTGGCACCAGCAGCAGGTTGCTGAATATGAGCGCCTTTCTAGCATGAAGCGTGCTGAGCAACCTCAGCAGCAAGCAGGATACCGCCCGCAGGAGATTGGTTGGAATCAATACTCTGCCGGTCCGTGGTCGAGTGCTCCTCTTACCCCGCCCGACTCTGGCTACGGAACCCCCGAGTACCCGACCTCAGCGACTTCCGGTAACGGTCAGTTCTATGGCGACTGGTTCAACCGTGCGTTCGCCAACGACGCTCAGGCTCAGCGGTACACTCGACAGAACTCGGCCCACAATATCTACCACAACGGCCGCCACTCCCAGTACCCTGGCTATTACAACTATGGCCAGAACATCTGGGACAACAACATGGCAGAATGTCCGTGTGCTAACTGCACAGGCCCAGTGGGCATGAAGAACCAGCATTATTTCATGCCAACTGCTGCTTACGGCCAGGCTGTGCTGGGCTGATTTGGCCCTCCAGAATATCCTTCGTGGTCCGCCAAAAATTGCATCGCCGAATCTCGATACCGTTGTCCATACCCTGACATGGGCACATGAACGGAGTTGCTCCTCTTTTTTCCTTTTCTTTTCTCGCATTGCGGACGGTCACGGATTTGAGACAAAAACGATACATTTGCATTCAGATACCCCTCCGAGTCTCAGCACACGTTTTCGGGGTTTTCCATGATGAGCTGCCCTTCTTGCATCGGCTTCACATCGGCTTAGTGCTCAGGGTTGGCTACGAGCACGCTGGATCACTTCCGTCGCCACCGCGGACATCTTCTGTCCCTGGTCTTGGCGAAATGCTGCGGACTTTTTTTTTTAATGACTTGATTTGATTTGCCTTCATTCTCGTTGGTTTTGTTACGGTATATGGCAAGGCTGGCCATCTAACCCTTTGGCGTTTTCGGATTCGATACCAGGTTGTCTCGGCGGTGTTCTCGCAAATAGATCGCGATTTCATTATCCGATCAAAGGCTAGGCCGCACGTTCGCGCTGCGCTAAGGCTAAGGGAGATTGATGAGGATGAAAACTGGAGAGGACCGCTGCAATGTGTTTAGCAAGCTTCTTGGGCGTCTTGAAGCGTTGCTGACGGGGGACGCTGCCGACTTGACAACCCATCAACGACAACAACGAACGCACGGCCGGTCATGTGTCTCTCTGCACAACAATCGTTGGCGGCAATAATCGACGACTCAGCTCTGATCTCTTGACGGAGCCTTTCTGGGAGTCACCAACTTCGATACCCGCGACCGGTTACCAGTCCACTCGCTCAGGCGTTTTTTATAGCAGCATTGCCGGAAGGGAAAGCAAATGTTGCCCGCGTGGAAAAAGTATTGGCTGGTCTGTTTTGTTATTCCATCTGCATTCAGTGTGCTTCTACGAGCAGTCTCCGGCCCCTTGGCAAAGGGCGCCTTGTGGGCGAGCCTGTCCGGTTTTCTTTCTGCGTCCTTTTCCCGAGCCGGGAGATATTTCCGGCCTCGCCTGTATTGCTGTCGACATGACCTTTCCAGACTCTTACATTTCGTCCTTTCTTTGGTTGGGGGCACACGATCAAGTTGGGTTGGGGGCGATGAGCTCTTTTTGTTTTTGAGTGAGGTTTGGACAAGTCACCGTCCACTGCCCAAGAGCATTCCCTTCCCTTGTGATGCTTCTATTTACACCTACCTTTCTTGTCTCGATACTGCATGGCACGTTTGTTTAGAGGATATCCTTTGATTGGCATCCATAGAGGGCTTTTCACGGTTGGCGGGTTTCCCTTTACACTTTCTGATAATGCTTGTTGATTTCCTTTAATACCTACAGAGGTGGACTGCATTTTACAAGGTTCACGCTCACGACGCGACGAAAGAGAGGCTCTCGGAACGGCTTCAAGAAGGAACGAAAAACAAAAGGAGGCCTTTGCACAAAAAGAATGTTATTTCGCTGCAAAGATGGGGCTAGGACGGCCGGGGCTGACGGAGGAGAAACTAAAAAAAACTTTCATGTGTCTGACGCACCTGTCTTTTGGTGTTCACAATTGGAGCGAGCAAGTATTGTGACCATTCTGCACGGCTTTGAGAAGCGGTCCCTCCAGAATTGGGAATGCCAACTGGCGGTGTTCACATGGAGCTCCAGGCGACTAGTGTCTGGTGCTCAACCCCTACATAACAAGATCAAAACACAAAAAACAAAAAATAAAACCACACATTAAAAAACCACATTTGAAGACAGACGAAACTGGCTCGCGCCTAAGTGAATGATAGTGACTTGACTTGGCATTCAGCCTCAAGAATCCAATTCTACCTGTGCTACAGGCCCAAGTAGGTTCAAGCGACAGCGACTTGGGTTTAGGTCCAAATCTGGCCGTGCGGGTTTCGGCAGGGTCTACCAATCACAGCCTCGAGCCCACCCCACCTGCACATTCAGTCTCCCCAGTCGTGCACACATCACACGGCGCACTCGCTACGCGGTGAATTACAGGCCCCGCCCCCATCTGAGGAAGAATCATCCACGAGGACTCTCTCTCAGTGTCTGTGAGCAGAGCCCATCGCGTTTCGGGTATCTCCAGACGCCTCGTCACAAAATGTCGTCGAGGTTCGTGTCAGGTGGCACGACCGACGCCAAGACCGGCGAGGTCGTGCCCGCCGCCGCCACCACTACCGCCAGCAGCAGCAGCAGCAGCGCCCGGAGGTCGGAGGAGTGGGCCGCAGTGCAGGCGCAGGTGGAGGAGGACCGCCGGCGGCGGCAGCAGCAGAGGGAGGAGGCGGCGGCTGGGGAGGAGAAGTCGCTGTATGACGTCCTCCAGGCCAACAAGGCTGCCAAGCAGGCGGCGTTCGAGGAGGCCAACAAGATCAAGAACCAGTTCCGCCCCCTCGACGACGACGAGGTTGAGTTCCTGGACGCCGTGCGCGAGCGGCGGCGCGCCGAGGAGGAGAGGCTGCGGAGAGAAACGGAGGAGGGGCTGAGGGAGTTCCGGGAGCTGCAGTCCAAGGTGTCGGCGGGGGATGGGGAGGGGCCCGAGCAGGCCTCGTGGAGTGGTGTGGGGAGGAAGAGGAAGAGGCGGAAGGATGAGCCCGACGCGATGCTGAAGGGGCTGAAGAGGCAGGGCAGTGCTGCCGCCGCCGCAACGCCCGAGGCCGCTGATGGGGCTAAGGATGGGAAGGCCGAGGGCAAGAGCAGAGATGAAGCTTCTGGCGGGGCGGCGGCGGAGGCGGCAGGGAAGGGCGCAAAGGATACCAAGGGGTCAGAACTGACGCCTCCCCCACCGCCGGCGTTGAAACCGAGGGCTGTTCTCGTCGACTATGGCTCGGATGACGACAGCGATTGAGAGGTATGGCACCACGGCGTCCACCTATACAGCCAAGACAAATCCCGCCGGCGAGGTGCAAACATACTCGGCCTACGAGATGTCGTCTATCAAGCCGCCCAAAGGTAGCGACTGCTCCCACAGCATGACGCGTAGGCGTAAGGCCCCGCCAGGTCAGGATGGCAACCGGTACCTGTCACTGGCCAGGAACCTCAGCCGTCGCGTATAGAAGCACACTTCTCAGGCACGTCCGCCTTCGTTTCCTCCGATACATGAGTAGTGAGGTCCAGGTCTGCCTGCCCTGTACAATAGCTACCTGGGGATGGCTTGCACCGTACCATCTACTGTGATGGTCACTATGCACACAAATATATCCCGAACCCAACCTGACACAAGACCAAGCAACTCCTCTTTATATTCGCCATACCAACTCCTGAAATGCGATTGAGCGACGACAAATCTCCCAGACTCCCGACGCCCAGGCCGAATAACCCCTGGCCCCCGCGGCCATGACATTGGTGACTACTCGTCGTCGAAACTCGTGGGAACCCTTGGCTCCTCCTTCTGGAACTTACTGGCGGTCCACCTCCACAGGGCCCTTAGGTTGCCCTTGGTCCATCCCTCGACCTCCTCCTCGGGGACCACGATGCCCCTCGCGCGCTCCTCGTCCTCGGGCAGCAGGTCAAACCTCCTCATGCGCATGCCGATCCGCTGGTCGATGACCATGGGCCTGGGCCAGATTTTCTCCTTGGCGCCCGTCTTCTTCCCCTCCTCCTCCTCCTCCTCCTCCTCCTTGTCCTCCTTCCACACGGACTTGACCCAGTCCCTCTCCTCGTGCGCCAGCGCCTTCTGCTGCTCCCAGCGCGCGTCCGGGCTGTCGTCCGCGCCGGCCTCCTCGCGGTACTCGCGGTACGCGGCCAGGCACACGGCGGCGACCTCGCGGCCGACGTCGTCCGCCAGCTTCCGCCTCGTCAGGAAGCGCGCGAAGCGCGTCGGCGTGTTGAGGAAGCCGAGGATGTGCGGGAAGGGGACGGGGACCGAGGGCGCCAGCTCCGAGGGCATCAGCAGCGGGAGGTGGGCGGTGGCGTAGTCCCCTGGCGAGTTGTAGGGCTTTATCTGCGGCGGCCGCTTGGTCTTGCTGTTCTCGGCGTCGGCGCCGCCCGGTTCGGATTCGGGCTCCGGGTCGGGCTGCGCGTGCGGCGGCGCCGTCAGGGGCCCCAGCCAGCCCTCGTGCAGGCCGCGGCTGTACTCCTTCCACGCGGCGCGGCCGACGACAATGTCGCCGCGCACGCCGTCGTAGAGCGGGACGCCGTGCGCCTGGCGCCAGGCGTCGACGCGGTCCTCCTCGGTCGGCAGCACCTGCTCCTGGCCGGCCGCGCCGCCGCCGCCCTCCTGGGCCTGTCTCTTCCGGCGCACCCTCTCGGCCACGGCGGCGCGGATGTCGCCCTGCTGGCGGCCCTGCACAAAGTCCCAGTCCAGCCCGCTGGCGGCCAGGACGGGCTTGATGTACTCGCTGTAGTGGTCCTGGGCGACGCGCAGGCCGTCCCCTGGGGGCGCCTCGAGGTATACGGTGACCTTGCGCGGCATCTGGCTCGGGTTGGGCAGGGGCCGCTTGGCGAGGTGCTCGACGGCGTGGGCCCAGCGGGCGGTGGCGCGCTTCTTCTCGCGGCGGTCGTAGATTATGGTGGCGGCCAGGGCGGAGGAGAGGGCCCAGAAGATGATCCAGTTGCGGGAGGGTAGCTTCCGTGGCAGGGCGGGCAGGCCCATCATCCGGAGGGCCGGGTTGCGCGCCGGTGGTTTCGTCGGTGGCGGAGGAGGTGCTGATGCTGGTGCTGATGCCGGTGCCGATGCCGGTGCTGATGCCGTTCTTGCAGCAGCTGCTGCGGGCGCAGCTTGGGCAGGTGGAGGGGTGGGCTCTGCCATCTTGTTTGATGTCTCCCAGGGCCTGGCAAAAACCAAACTGAGTGGGTATGTTGTTGTACAACAAGAACCGTTGTCCGAAGCAGGGTCGCTGATGCAATGGAGAAAAAAAATCGTGGGTGCGCCGATAAGAGCAGGTTTATCGGAGCTTATCGGGTTCCAGCTCAAGCTTGAAAGGTCAGCACCAGGTCTGAGTGCTCCGTAAATCTCTGCATCACAAGCCCGCCACTTGCTTGGCGTCAAGTTAGTACGGCATCTAGAGACCAAGTAGAGTAGCTTTGGGCGCTAGGTGCTTGCCGATATCATAGACGGCCGTCGGCTGTGACAGTAGGCTGGGTCGACCAGTCATGATCTCCCCGGAAGCACAGCGGCAAGAGTTGGCAGATCTGTGATATAGATCCAGCCTGTATAGTAACATGTCAAGCCGGTTTCTGGCCCGTTCCAGACATTCAGGACTCGTGGGGCATCTTCCAATCACCTTGAGGCCCCGGCTGTGCCGGAGAGAGCCCCCAGCAAGCTGCGTACCCACGTATGTGCTCTCATGTTTGACGCCGTGTCCAGAACAACACACGAGACTTGGTTGCCGCGGACGCGGGCGGGACATTGTCGGGAACAACAGACTACACAACAGATGCAGCTGTAATAATAAGCGGGCCGAGACTGATACCTGCCAGATGTTGCATATAATCGGAACATGGCAATATAGTATATCTACTATGTACCGAGCTATTTCAGCCTCGAGGGCACCTCCGGCCAGGCTGCCAACCAGCATGCTTCTTATGCTGCACCCCCTTTTCAGGGGTGCATGTCGGCGAACCTTGGTTACCTGGGAGGAGGATGAGGAGGAGAAGGGAGGGGTGAGAGAGGGGGAAAATTCTGAGAGGATAGGATACGGCTGAGAAACCTTGTAGTCCAGCTCCTCGTCGAAACAAGCAGTACAAGCGTGGTTGCACTCCCAGATCTATCCTTCAAGTCCAAAGGGGGCTTGCCTGTTCTCCCCCCTCTCGGTAAGTGTAACTGGAGATTTACCTACGTCTGGGCTCGTCTCTCCGTGCCGAGGTCCCCAAGAGTGCCCTGCTGGCCTTGACATGTTTTGAAGCTGTGTGGAATGCGGTATAGCAAGCCAGTTGACCTTTTCTCCTCCCAGGACAGACACACACACACATTTCTCTATACCGTACACGACATTCTCTACGCCACGGCAAAGCACACCACGTCGCGCTATTTATCCACATTCAGAAACAAGGCCATTCCCGCCTGTCTTGCCATCTGACTGACTGACTCGGGCGGGTAAACGACTGTTCAACATTGGTAGCCTTGCTCTGGTCTCTGGTCTCTGAAGGGGCAAGACTGTGGGGTGTGTACACTAGAGCACGCTGGGGAGAGAGGCATAGTTACGGAGCATACGGGCACATACATACATACATACACACACACACACGCACACAGAGAGCGACAAAGAGAGACAGGACGCTGCCACCAGCACCAGCACACCTCTACACTACCACGCACCACAGCATCTATAGGGTTGGGCAGCATCGTCGGCCGCCTCACCGCTGCAAGCCTGCGACTTGGAGCGCACGTCCGCGCTCCACACCTCAATCAACGCGAGCCCACGTCTGTGACGGGCATTTGCTAGCGCTCGAGGCAAGGCGGTCCACCCACGAACGAGGGGCCACTCCCCCCTTTCCCCTCCATCCTCAAAGTGGAAAGACGCTCCCTTTCCCGACCATACTGGCCGACTGACTGACTGACTGACTGACGGACTGACTCCCTTGGCCGCGCCGCGACCAATACCACCCAGCCAAGACTCCCGAGGTCCCAGCGGCCGGATCAATTCCACGCTGTCTAATACAATACGTTGCAGCACCCGTGCCCGACTCAGGACAGCTAAATTAACTCCTGCCCGCTACAATGGACAACCAGGGGAACCGCCTGTACCTCAACATTGCCAACACCGGTGCGAACAAAAACCTGGCCAGCCACCCTGCATACCCAACCACCCCCTCCACCTTCCCCCAGCCCATCTATCCCCCCGCCGCGAACCAGCAGGCCGCCTCGAGTGCCTCTGGCATGCAGCAGCAGCAGCAGCAGCAGCCCTACGGTTACGCTCCCCAGGGCTATTTCAATCCCAACCAGCAGCAGCAGCAGCAGCCGCAGTACCAGGCCGGGTACCAGGGTCAACCAATGCCTACCCATCACCAGGACTTTGCCCAGGGCTACGCCCAAGGACGATCCAACACGCCCGGTGCCAGCAATGACCCAAATACCGGCCTCGCCCACCAGTTCTCCCACCAGAACCTCGGCGGTGCTGCCCGCTCAGGCGGCTATGGCTCGAGGGGTCCTTCGCCCGCCGGCGCCCCGCGGCCTCGCACTGCTGGTGGCTCCGGCCAGGCCCAGAATTACGGCTACCTGAATGCCCCCATGCCCTCCCAGCCCGGCTCCAAGGGCGGCAATGGCGAATTCGAGGTTGCTCCCGAGCGCAACCCCGACAAGTTCGGCTCCAATGCGAACAACAACCAGAAGAAGTGCTCCCAGCTTGCCGCAGACTTCTTCAAGGACAGCGTCAAGCGGGCCAGGGAGCGCAACCAGAGGTAGGCCCAAGTCACCCCCGCCGCGTCGGAACCCCCCCGCCCTTGCCCACCACATACCACCGGCCTGGAGCTCCGCTGACCCTGGCTCTTGCAACTGCAGGCAGAGCGAGATGGAGCAGAAGCTGTCCGAGCCCAACCAGTCTCCAGCCCGAAGGGAACAGATCTGGGCCACCGGTGGCCGCCGCGAGGGTTCCTACCTGCGTTTCCTCCGAACCAAGGACAAGCCCGAGAACTACAACACCATCAAGATCATCGGAAAGGGAGCTTTCGGCGAGGTCAAGCTGGTACAAAAGAAGTCAGACGGCAAGGTCTACGCCATGAAGTCCCTCATCAAGACGGAAATGTTCAAGAAGGATCAGCTGGCGCACGTCCGAGCCGAGAGAGATATCCTTGCCGAGAGCGACAGTCCCTGGGTGGTGAAGCTGTTCACCACCTTCCAGGATGCCCACTTCCTGTACATGCTCATGGAGTTTCTGCCTGGCGGCGATTTGATGACCATGTTGATCAAGTATGAGATCTTTTCGGAGGATATTACGCGCTTCTACATCGCCGAGATCGTCCTCGCCATCGATGCCGTCCACAAGCTGGGCTTCATTCACAGGTAGGCTCACGCCGGGTTCTCGTCGTCATGCATGATTCGCGGGCGCTGACATGCGCTGCAGAGATATTAAACCCGATAACATCCTGCTCGATCGCGGCGGGCACGTCAAGCTGACTGACTTTGGCCTGTCGACCGGTTTCCACAAGCTTCATGACAACAACTACTACCAACAGCTCCTGCAGGGCAAGTCAAACCGACCTCGCGATCGTAACTCCATCGCCATCGACCAGATCAACCTGACTGTGTCCAACCGCGCACAAATCAACGACTGGCGGCGGAGCCGAAGGTTAATGGCTTACTCCACCGTCGGGACGCCCGATTATATCGCCCCCGAAATCTTCACCGGCCACGGCTACAGCTTTGACTGCGATTGGTGGAGCCTGGGAACCATCATGTTCGAGTGTTTGGTGGGCTGGCCGCCATTCTGCGCCGAGGATAGCCACGACACGTACCGCAAGATTGTCAACTGGAGGCAAAGCTTGTACTTCCCCGATGATATCACCCTGGGCGCGGAGGCGGAGAATTTGATACGAAGGTATGAGCAACTCCAACCAGTCTCGGGCCCCCGCACGCGGTGCAAGGAGAGAAATGCTGACCGTCCAACAGCCTGATCTGTAACACCGAAAACCGCTTGGGTCGCGGTGGTGCTCACGAGATCAAGAGCCACGCCTTCTTCCGTGGCGTCGAGTTCGACTCTCTCAGGCGCATCCGGGCTCCGTTCGAGCCCCGCCTGACAAGCAACATCGATACGACATACTTCCCCACGGACGAGATCGACCAAACCGACAACGCGACCCTGCTCAAGGCGCAGCAGGTCCAGGCGGCCAAGGTCGCAGGCGTCGTGGAGGAGAGCCCCGAGATGAGCCTTCCCTTCATTGGATATACCTTCAAGAGATTCGACAACAACTTCCGATAAATCACGAGCGTTAAGACATTGCATAAGCACTTGAGTAGGGCGGCTCTCTGTCTACCAGGCATGCCTGATCCGTTCGCAGCGCGACAAGTATTGCAGAGCTGCTGCCATCATCTGCGACATCATATGCTTTCGACTGTGGATGCATCTTGTTCCCCTCTGAAGGAGCGAGCAGGCTGTTGTGCGGCTACCCCAGTGCGGAGTTCACGGGGTCGAAGTCGACCTTTCTTTCGGTGCGAGAGCCGGGCGGCACTTCCTGGCTCACGACATTTGAATCGGACCGGCTCCGGGCCATCCTCCCCAACGGGCCTGGGCCAGAGCCGAAGATTTGAAGACATGGACGTCACCAGCATGATATTGTGAAGAGAAAAGGACAGATACGCGAGCCCAGGCGTTGTTGGTTCAGTCATTTTTTTTTTTGAGGTTGACTACGTCAGGCTACGCTAGACAACATATCACAAAGGATAGACGGGCGGATCGTCTGAGACCTGATTAAAATATATGCATCAAAAGGGTGTTTTGATTTCTCCTTGTCTTGGATAACGGTTGGAGAGCGTTGTTTCGTAAGCTGGCCTCGGTCCTGCAGGATGCCTCGCACTACCGCCTCCAACGGCTACTCCTTTCGTAGATGACGGTTTCTGTGTGTGACAGTCCAGTCCTGATTCGTGTCAGCGAGATTGGTCTCTGTTAAAGGTCTCAGCTTTCCCTTACGAATTCATGCCCCCCGCTGCCCGCATCCGCCTGCCTTTTGGCACCTTCCCGCTGCTGTCCTGTCCATTTCCACACGCCCGACGTCGCAACTCCTTGGTCAGAGTTTGTACAGCGCGGCGCCCAGCATACACAGCTTACTCGTCTCGTGATCTGTCACCACCGTCCCCTGTGCCCTGCTCGCCCCCTTACCGGCGGCCCCCGAGGCCTGGCGCGGCATTAAACCTCTCCTCGCGCTCCGTCATGAACATGATCTGGACCCAGTACTCCTTGGAGTCCGGGTCCCAGAACTCAAACTGCTTGTCGTCGCGCTTGTCGAGCTCGCGGGCGGGGATCTTGAAGCCGCACGTCTCGTAGGGCTCGGCGGCGACGAGGAGGTACTGGAAGTTCTTGTCGGGCTCCTCGACGCGCTGCGAGAAGGCGCTCATGATCTGCCACTTGGGCGTCACGTCCTGGCCGATGTCCGGGTACTGCAGCTGGAACAGCAGGCCCTGCTGCCGCGTCACGGGGTCCCGCACCTTTGTGATCTTGTACCCGGGGCGCCCGATCTTGACGACGTTGCGCCTGACGCCGCCGGGCCCGCCCGCGGAGCCCAGGCCCAGCGCCCCGAAGCCGGCGCCCACCACGCCCACCGGCAGGCCCGTCTGCGGGTCGAGCTGCGCCTTGCCCTCCTTCTGCTCCTTGGCGGCGCGGCGGGCGAGGTTGGTCTGGTGCTTCTTGCCCTGCGTGTGCGCGAGGTAGCTGCCGTCGTTCTGGTGCACCGTCAGGCAGAGCCGGCACTCGAAGCTGCCGACGTGGTTCTTGAAGAAGTACGGGTCCTTGTCGAGGTCGATGGTCTCGAGGGCGAGCTTGCGCAGCCGCTCGCGCCGGTCTGCGTTGGTGGCGCTGTGCGAGGCGACGCCGCCGCCGCCGAACTTGGAGCCCGCGCGGTTCTGGTAGTCCATCTTTCTTTCTTTCTTTCTTTTTTTTTCTTTCTCTGTGGTCGGGTGTACTGGTCCGGGGAGGGCGAGGTTGGTGGGGATTGGCGAGCTGGTTGTGGTTGTCGTCGGGCGGGTGGTCTTTGCTCTCAGGGTGTGTGGCTGCAGCGTGCAGTGCGCTTATCGATACGCTTGTTGTTATTATATGCTTATCTTATCAAGCCTGGGTGTTGGACAAGCACTGTAAGCTTTATTATTAGCTCCAGAACCTCTGAAACCCAATCCCTTCATCCTAGTGCTCTCATCGCTTCCGACTGTTGCCATCAGGAGCATAACTAACCAGCTGTTTACTGCAGCCATGCGCTCCACGATTTGCGCCCAGGATCGACCATCCCTAGTTGCCAACCCTTTGGTGGTCTGTTCTTTAGCTTCCTTGGCGTGAAATTGGCTTGAACAGCATACAGAAATCGGACCTGCTTGGCAACATGGATGCAACATGGGTTTAGAGCACAGAGGGGTGTTCAAGTTGTGCACTCTGTGCTCTGTTGACTTGGATTAGACCCCATGTCCCGCGTGTCACGAAAGTGAGCTGCCAATAGAATTGCAAAGCCCTGGCTATTGCCACCGAGGAAGACGGCAGTTTCAATCCTATCACCTGCTGATCACACAGTGTTGAGACCCTCAGAGACCCAACGCCTCCCCATGGGCCTCCCCGCCTTCAAGGCACTCCTCGCAAATCCATCAGCCGTCGGTGCAAACAACGGAAGGCCGCATTCGCCAGCTCCATACGATTTGATAATGCCCTGGGCTCGGTCCGTAAGGAGGTACTCGAGAAAACCAACGGTCTCAAGGGACGGTTCTGGTGAGCACAGCGCATAACAGCTGTTCATCAACACATCGCTCTCCGAGGTTGGCTCGGAAAACACAGTTGTCCCGGAGATGCTCCCCGTCGATACTTGGCGCAGGAGCGTCGACCTGTCTGTGAGGAGATAAGCCCCGGCAGCATCTGCCTTCCTCAGTGCGTCGGATGGGGAGAGCAGACTGGTTTGATACCATGGCTCGCCTGACGGCCCGTTTTCCGAGCGCTGCCATGGGCTCAAGCCGCAGGTCGACCAGAGAGCCCGCTCCTTCCACATCGTGGCCGACATGTCGGCTCGGCTATGGAACAGCGCTTTGGATTGAGCGATCTTCACCAGGCCTTCCGACAAGGTCGTTGCGCTTCCAACACCGGCCGGGTCACCCAGGGGCCCTGCCAGGCAAAAGTGGTCGTGGAACACGCACCCCTTGGTCAATGACCAGCCTTCGGCCGCAGCGAGGCCTTCCTGGTCCCGCTCATATGTCAAGGCGATGTCGACATACCCGTGGAGGAGGGCTAGTTGGGTATTCCTAGAATGGTTACAGACCCATACTATGGACCGCATCTCGGGAAGAGTACTGAGATAGTCGTTCGCCAGAGCTCCTATCAGCCCCGTCGCCCCTTGGCCGTGTCAGCCCCCGTAAACTCGACCTGGCGTGCGGAACATACCTGCGCCCCCGTTGCTTCGCCATATTAGTGAACATACGTACACGAGTCCGCGCCGAAAGCGTGCTTACCCTATACGAAGGAGAACCGGGCCCGTCCCGTAAACTTCTGTTGGGTCTTTGGCCAGCTCCCCGTGAGAGACGATGGCACTGTGCCGTGAGGCCGGTGCCGGTTGCATAGAGCTGTCACTGCCGGTCGCCGTCTTGTTCGCTACTTTCAGATCTCCACCCGTGCTCACACTTCCCTCCATCTTCGTGAAGTCGGCAGTAAATGCTTCAGGTCGGTCCTGATTGAGGTAAATTGACTGTGGTGCCAAGGGTCATTGAGGGGTTGCGCGGAGGGTGTGGGGCTTCCCGCTGTACTATCTATAGTACTCGGCTCAAAGCCCGTCGTCTATTATATGGCTTTGTCAAGAGCATCTCATTTCTGATTACATGATAGGTATTGCCGGAATTAATGTGAGAACTTCGAATGACAGTACCAAGCCTAAACTCATTCTAATAGGAAACAACAAATCAATGGAATTGCCCCAGTAACCTGAGACTATTTTCCTAGATTCCAAGTATGCTATTGCTTGGCATGCTCAAGACTACTGCAGTAGAGTGGGCCCCCACTCAACCGTACACATCACCACCACCAACCTTCTTCCACACCACCTTCCTTCAATCAACAATAACTTCACGAAAGAATTTCCTCTTCACACTGAAATAGTATCAATGTACTCATAATTACGCCATACGTCTTTATTCAAGCTGTTTTGAGAAATGTAAAAGCTATCTATAGTAGTAATAACAATATTCTTATATATTCTAACTTTTTGTTCATTTTTAGTAGTGAACCATTTAAACTAATATTAACTATTATAGCCTACCCTTATTATTAATAAGGCTATTAGCAATAAGGCTAGGTAAGGCCCCCTAGAAGTAAGGATAAAGGGGGGTAAAGAATTAGTCTTATGTCCTGCGACCTCTATACTAAAAGATTTCTATAAATACTATTCTCCCTGCCCAATTCATGGCCCGTCGTGCCCGGCTTTACACCTCATGTAAAAATAGACCTTGGGGCCGCTGGCTCAATTGCCAGCCCTAGTATCTACATTCTATTGCCAGCCCGAAGCAATCGTCAACTCGCCAATCGTCAACTCGCACACCCAACGGCCCAGGGATCAGCGGAGCGGGACGTGTATCTCGCACGCGAAGCGTGCGAGATATGCTGGCCCACTCCGCTTGCGGCGTAGCGTTCTGCTTATCCCCGTGCCTCTGCAGCCCCTGGCTGACTAAGCAACCCAAGCACGCTCCACGCCCAATATTAACCACGCTTCTTCATTATCAACACCATAGAAACCGCTAAATGATACGAATTAACTGTTTTAAAGCAACTTGGTGATAGATTCAGTCTGTTCTGAAGGCGTCCTCTTGTTGTTTCTAGGGGGGAACCCCCTAGGACCCCCTGCCTGCGGCGCTGAGCCTGCAGCGCCTCACCACGCCCCCTTCCGGCCCACGCCCCCTTCCGGCCCGCGCCTTCCTCTTCAACAACGGACCACGATTTTCAACGACATGTCTTCTTAACAATTTCCTCTCGGCTAAATACTTTCAGAGGTACATCGTTATTGACCAATCCAGACTCGAGGATTCTGAACAGACCAATCCAGACTCAGATAACTTTCGGGTGATTACGCTGGGTAAGAACGCTACGCGGGCCGCATATCTATACACGTCCCGCTCCGCTGAACAAATAATCTATTTAGCTGGCTATAGAAGAGGAATTAGCTGCTATAAGCCTTCTAACTACCATATATCATACAGAGGGACTTAAGGATTAATTTGAACTTATTTTGGCCTGAATAGTACTATAATTAGGTATGCAACACCGAGAAGTATGGTTGTGATCTTTGCTTGAGGATGTGCCCGGTTGGGTGGGGGCGCACTCTGTATGATTGCCCCGTCACTTTGGTTGCACAGCATATACTGTAGCTCTTTACCCGCAAAGCCGTAAGAGCATGGTGATACTTTGACATCCGCAAACACGCTTCACAGAGCATCAGAGGACCCTACATAATTGAGTGTACATACAGGCTGTGGTAGCTCAGAGCGGGAAACATAGGTTACTTGGACAGACAAGTGCGTTCCCCTTTGACAGTTGGCTCAAGTGCTCCATAGGCTTGTCACCCGGGGGATTGGAAGTCCCATCAGATGGCATGGTTATTGGATGACACGGGGAATCTACAGCTGGTTGGCTCTGATTAAACATTCGGGGGAAAGACGAGAGACGTTGTTCTGAAGGTCATTGTTTGCGAGGGTAGCACTTGAGATTGAGAGCTCAAAGGCATCATTCATCAAGCCAAAACTGTTGCAAGATGTGATGCTACTTCCCATCTGGTTGCTTGCTTTAAGGCTTGGCCTTTGAGCTGTTCCCAGGCAGCTCACACGGAATAACTCTCCAGATGCCACCAAACTGCTGGTCCCAGAGCTCGAGAGCTCGCCTCGTAGTCAGCTTGTATACCCACTCAGAGTAGGGCACTTCAGATATTCAGGGCTCAATTGACTCTACAAGAATGTTGGGTCTGGGCCGTATCTCTCCGAAACCCGAGGGTGAGGTGAATCCCACAGCTTCACTTTCTCTGTGGCGGCTCGCACGTCTGCGTTATCTACTTTGCGACATCTCTGGGCTGTTTCCCTAAATCACTGTCTGCTGTCAGGGTGCTGTCAGATCGCAGACCTGTCTACAGCCATTCAAGTGGATCTGAGTCTAATAAGGGGCCACGGATAAGTAAACACTCCGTTTGTTGCCTGTGACTCACTGGGTCCCGTTTGCACAGGTGTTTACATTCAGCTCTCAGAACAATACCAGGGTCCAGTAACTGAAGCCATTCACTGTGTTTCGGTGGCTGAA
The DNA here is from genome assembly GCA_002270565.1 of Stenocarpella maydis. Classification (NCBI taxonomy): domain Eukaryota; kingdom Fungi; phylum Ascomycota; class Sordariomycetes; order Diaporthales; family Diaporthaceae; genus Stenocarpella; species Stenocarpella maydis. Next base: position 123,688 of record NQMI01000004.1, read on the forward strand.
CACATTCACTTGCACCAAATTTATTCACCGAGGAACAGCCCAGATTCTAGCCTTGTCCCACTCTTTCAAAAACCCAGCTTGCCCCGTCGCAACTCAACCTTCCTTTCTTCCCTTCTTCAACCCAATCCGATTTTTGCCCTCGACCTGTCAACCATCGACGGTTCCAGGCACCTTACCAGATCCTCGTCAGCCATTCGAGCAAAGGGAACTTGTTTCTCACCTCCAAAGCGTTGATACCCTCGCATCAAGCTATCTCGAGCAAAGAGACCCCGTTCCTCGCCTCCAGTCTAGCGAGTGCGCCAAACCTCGACGAGTCGTCGAAACTGAATCAAGACCCATTCACGTGAGCTTTTGTTTACTCTCCCGCAACCCATCCGCCCCACCACCACCACCACCACCACCACCACCACCTGCTGCCTCACCCTTTCATCAGCAGACCCAGTCCACCAGGCAACCACTGAAGCTCCTCTCGACAGTAACTAACCGACCTAGTATCTCAGAACCTCAATTAATCCCACGATGGACGGCCACCAGGCTCCCCTGGGTGACGGTGATCCGTTGTTTGTTGTGCTCGGCCCTGATGGGTCTGGTAAGTGTGACGATCATGATCAACCTCCCAAATCTGAACAATATCCTGACCTTGAGCCATTCCTAGATCTCGAGCAGCCCCACGATGCTGAAACCTCTGCCAACAGCGGAGATATCGAGGCCACCGACGCTCACAGCAGCTCCTCCATCAAGGAGGTCGCTCAGCCAAGGTCTCGTGCTCGCTATTGGCTGAACATGGTCATTCTGATTCCTCTCTTGGCCTACGCGGGCACCCTTCTAGCCAATGTCGCTGTACAACTCTTGGCCAACTCCATTCAAGTTGGGGCTGCCCCGATCGTCATTGATAACCACTCTCGAATTCTGGTCTCTCATGTCAGGGTCGCAACAAATATGACGGAGGCCTTGCCCCAGTTCTCGATTCCGATATCTACTCCTGACTTCATCACCACCCTTGCGAGCCCTTGCCAGGTTGTACCGACGCCTGTGCCAGTCGCCAAGTCGGTCCGGATCGCCGTGGGACCGTCAACGCCGATGCCTACGCCAGAGCCCACCCCAAGCGCCATGCCTGAAGTGAACCCGGAGCCAGAGCTAGAGCCAGAGCCAGAGACCAAAGCACTTGTCCCTCCTGGCGAGGCCTTCCGAGCCTTCCAGCTCGTCTTTGAGATGGACATGGCCTCAGCAATATCTCTCTTGAAGTGGTGGTTTGAGCTTCAGACCGAACTTCAGTGTGCTGCCGTCGCCGTCTCATTGGTGGTAGTTTGGGCACTGTTCTCGTACTTCGCCTCCATGAGCATTGGTTCCCTCGGCCTTGCAATGACCTACTTCACCTCCGCCTTTCTGTTCCAGTTACTTCGAGGCCACGGACTCACTCGCGATCAGTCTCTCATCATCTGCATGGCAGCAGGCCTGGCCTTCACCGCAAGCATCGAAACGGGCCTTTTCCTCCTGCTGCGGCTCCGCATACAGTCATGGAACAACGCCACTGGCCTTTCCAAGCTTACGGATGACCTCGAGAATTTGATCAGGCGATTGGGTTCTGTGGAAAAGCTGGAGAAGCAGTTCCAGAACACCAAGCTTGACCCAGAAAGTCTCCACGAAGTACAGAAGACAGTGGAAGCTATCAGAGCCGAATTCGAGGAGCTGAAAATTACCGGAGCAGACGCCCAAGCCCTCGCAGGCCTCAAGGAGAGGCTGAACGCAACCTCTGGCAGTATCTCTGACATGCAGACGCAGCTCAAGGCATTCGACGATAGCAAGGCATCAAGAGAGGAGCTGGACGCAATCTCTGGCAGTATCTCTAACATGCAGCAGCAGCTTGACACACTCGATGATAGAAAGACGTCTGAGGAGGATCTGAACCGGCTCCTGAGCGAAGTAAGCTCTATTACACAAGACGTCTCTGGACTCCAAAGCACCTTAACGGATCGAGTTGATCAGAACGACGAGAGGTTGGAGACAACGAATTCGGATGTTAGCGGCTTGAAAGACAGGGTAGAGAAAGCCGAGAGAGACGCTGAGAGCATGCAAAAACAGATCCAAGGTCTTCAGGGCGCCAAAGCCACCAAAGAGGATCTCAAGCAGCTCCAGGACTTCGGAGATTCCAACACCGGCGCTGTCAAGAAGCTCAGATCCGACGCCGACAAGCAGCACAAAGAAGCTATGGGTGCCACCAAGAAGCTGGATACCAGGGTTGAGGCGGTTGAAACGAAGCTCAGAAATCAGGGCATCGAGCTGGAGTCCAAGATCAACGGGCAGGTGAACGGCATCGCGGAAAAGCTCAACAGTCAAGCGGCCAGCACGGAGGCGCGCTTCAATAAGACCGAAGAGGATGTGAGAATGGCCCGTGGTGACGCCAAGGGCGAGATCACCAAGCTCAGAACCCAACAGTCTGCGATGGTGTCCAAGTTGAGCGGGCGCATCCAATCCACTGACGATCGGCTTACTCGCATCGAGGAACACCGTATTCAGCAGAAGGGCCAGGAGAACGAGCTTCTGGGTGCTAGGCTCGAGGAGCAAGTCACCAGCCTCCTGAAGGGTCCTCAGATCCTGCAGATGTTGATCAACCTATTGCTGCCCGCCATTCAGGAAGCACTGATGAAGCAGATACAGACTGCCGCTCGGGACACGCTCACTGGGAATGAGTTTGCTCGATTCCTTCATGGCGATGAGTTTTCTCGATACCTTCAGGCTCACATCGCCACCGTCTTCAAGGAGCAACAAGCCCACAACACACCCCCTCGCGAAACTCCTCATGCTCCTCATGAGTTGAGTTCCGGAGGACGGGCAACCTCTCCTGATGCGGGTCACCCGAGCCCTGGTGACAGCCACAACGGCGACCCGTCGGGTACTGCCCAGTGTGGGTCTAGTACCGAGGGTGGCCTTAAACCTCCTGGCATTCCCACCCCTTCGGATACTCCCTACGGGTTGAGTCCCGAGGGCAGCCAAATCCCTCCTGACACCTCCACCCCTGACACCGTTAAGGTCGATCCCAATACGCCAAGCGACCCTCCCATTGCCTCCTCTGGGCTGAGCTCGGGACAGCGCTCACCGGACCCTGAAGTTACCGCGCCGGAAGGCCCCTCTGGCGGTACTGGATCTACGCCTCTCCCTTCGGGCGAGGATGAGATCCCACAAGCTGGCGCGTCAGACCCCACCAACGACGACATGGAGGATGACAACAGCGGGGATGGCGACCAACATGCTCCTGACACTTCCTCCGTAGGCGACAACACCGATGATAACGGCGCCACTAAGAAAAACAAGAGCAGACGCTCGACTTCTCATCATTCGAGGAAATCGAAGGCGCAAAAGGCCGCCCGCGTGGCCATCCTTTGCGGCAAGAAAGTCAACAAGGATGGCAAGCTTGTGGACTCTGCTGGCGCCATCTTTGGCCGTGTCGTCGAGGGCGATGCCTCCAAGATGATTGGTCTCGGGTGCAACGACAAGCGCCAGATCCTGAGCAATAACCGCACCATTGTTGGATATGCGGCGCTTGACCCCGCCATCCTCGAGGGCATGAAGGTCACCCGGACAGGTCATGTTGTGGACTCCAACTTCTGCAAGTGGGGCACGGTCATTGGTACAGCCGGTAGAATGAGGGATCTGGAGGGCCGCACCTGCAATGACAAAGGCCAGGTTGTGACGGAGTCTGGCGAAATCTTTCAAGTTGTACTGGTGGAGGACGACGAGCACTACAAGGCCATCAAGAGCGCCGGCGGCTCGGAGTCAGGCCCAACCCAGGGCAGCAGCAGCGGCAAGCCCTCCGGCCCTGGCGGCTCCCAGTCTGGCCCGTCCTTGAGGAACAGCGGAAGCAAGCCTTCGGGCCTGGGCGGTTCGAAGTGGGCCGAGTCTCCGGGCAGCGGCAACGGCAAGACTTCCGGCCTCGGCGGCTCAAGGTGGTCCTAAGCTCCGGGCCCCAGCGGCGGCAACTCCAAGGGCCGCAATGCGAAATGAAGGGTCTGGGGGAGAGGTGGACTTGTGAGCGCTGACATTATGGAAGGCTGAGGTCCAAACTGCGCCGGCGGTGGACATGTCACCTCGGAGAGAAGAAGGATCCGAAAAAAAAAAGATTGGAAAAAGGACAAGTCCGGGCCAGGCTGTATGAGGCAGGCGCAAGGAGTCGGGGAATTGTTCATGAGGCTCCAGAGCTTCGGAAGACGTGAAGACAAGTTGGCCTTTTGGCGTACGGAATGATGGAAAATGGTGCTGCGGCGGTGGGATTAGACGTGTAATGCAAGCAAACCTCTTAGCAACCAGTATGGGGAGCTTCTCCCGGACAACATCAGTCCATCCAGTTGGGGCTGGGCCCGCCACCACTTGTTAATACTTATCTTCACAGCCCACGCCACCGCTGGGCTTCCTTCTGCAACGCCGCCGAGTGCAATTACACCACACCCCGAGTTGCGTACCACACCCCGTCCCTACGCAGTAACATGAGCGGCCATGCACAACAAGATGGAGCCCATCTTCCTGGCTGCTAACCAAGTCATACGCCTAAGCACCCCCTTCTCGAATCGGCCGTCGCGCCCCCGATCAATCAGCATTACTATTCCGGCACAGACGATGTCTTCTACCTAGCCGCGGTGCTAGCGCAGAAGATCATGCTCAATCATCCATTCTAGGACGGTAACAGGCGCTTAAGTGTCGCCGCAGCGGGCATGTTCCTCAGGCTAAACGGCTACTACTTGACATCGGGTGGCGGGCAGGGAAAGCAGCAACAGCGGCATTGCGCCTCCATCGTCACTGGCTGATGCGCATGTAGCTGTGGCGAGCGGGCGGTGGGAGGAGGGGGAGCTCGCAAGGCTTTTCAACGAGGTTGCACAGCAGCGAGAATGAAGGGGGGTGGCTCTGAGGGCCCTGGCAGGGGCTTTCAACCTGGTTTAGAAGAGGGTATTGTGGATTATCGACGTTGGCCCAGAGATTCGCCAAAGCAACAACAGGAAAAGAATATGGTTGGGGTTAATAAGCTACAGAGCCCGGTGGTGCTAAAGATCTAAAATAGCGGCACCCCACCAAACCACAAGACGTCCTGTTAAACTACATTATTCCTTTCTTGCCATATCTCTCTTGATCTCAGGTTGCAGGCGCCTTATTCTCCTCAGTTATTCCGTCTCGGTAATCTTCACCTTTAGAGAAGGATGTGACCAACGTCTCTGGCCAGGCCCGCAAGGCACGCTTTCCGAGGCGTCGCGTTAAACCTGCTCGGTGGAGTCAGACAACAACCGCCCTGGCGTCGAAATCTGGTGACATTTCACGATGCTAAGGGCAAGTTCGTCACAATTGATCATTTTGGAGCGCTAGTCAGCACGGATATCACTATCTCTCGGGGTGGCGAGGATAAGTCTTTCGTAATGATGGACCGGGAAGTTGGGTTAGCAATGAGATCGGCCATTGTGCGGCAGGTTGGTGTCTCATTGATCAGCGATCCTGAGGCAATTCCGTTGAGATTCTACCACACGTCCCTTCATTTCGCTCATGGTATGTCACTAGCCGGTGAAACTTGTCTCTAGACGGCCGATTTCGCTAACATAGATAGAGCTGCTACCATATCCACGCCTTGTCATCGACAAGGGACTTGCTGGGCCGGAGCCAAGCCATGTTAGCGCAGCTAGGTTATGGCTCTTTGGGCTCGCTGCAAGCGAATTCACATTGGACGGTACTCCGGACCGTAAGTAACTGCATGTGAGGTATCTATGGAAAGTGTTACAAAGCTGAGATTTATTTAGATGATTTCACCTTGTCCTCCCGGGAGAGCCAAGAACGGCTGAAGGGGGGTGCTAGAAGAGCTGAAGGATAGGTAGCTTCTCAGTAGATATCCCAAAAAGGGACAGGAAAGCGGTCTCCACATGAGGTGCTTGGATGTCGGCTCTCATGACGGACACACGACTCCTTCCCTTTCGTCGAAACCAATCCGAGATTCCCTCAAGTTGTGGATTTCCCCAACTGCCCTCGTCCGGCCGAAGCGACCATAGCGACTTGGTCGCTGACAAAGTGCCTCTACACATGTGTGCTCCTTGGGTTTATTCGATTGTTTTGAAGCAGGCATGCCTTTGGGGACGCGTTGCCACCAACTGACATGTGCGTCTCAGAATGAGGGCATGGATCTAGTCATGCACAAAGATATTACCGCCAACAGCAACAAAAGGTGGCAAATACCAACACCAACATGGCTGCGTGTATACCATGGACTCGATATCGTGGTCCTCCCTACACGTCTCGGTGCATGAAGGTTAGCTACCAGTATATCGTCCCTGCCCCGGCCCCTGCAGGCTTGGCTCGATGGCCTCACCTGCCACATTGGGACCGGTGCTGGACAGCGTGGGCGCGTGATTGGCCCGGCACTCGGGTTCAAATGCTTGTTTCTGCGCAGCGCAAGCTCATTGATCCGCCTCAGATTCCTCCTGCAGCTTCCGGTTCGCCAGTCGTGACAAGCGCGAGACTTGCATCGGCCAAGCCAAACCAGGGACGGAAGGACGTCAGAATAGTCAAACCGCTGCCGCGATGTCACGGGTCAGACGCCGGGGCTTGAGCAGATGGATCATGTATATGTACTGAGATCACCCGGATGCCTCTCTTCTTCCGAGGACTGACCTTGAAAACTCTTCAGGTTCAGGAGTCGCCGCCAGCCCAATGATTTCCAACACCAACATATTCGTCCTGGCCCTTGGCATAGTCGGCTCCCTGCCGGCTGGCGCACAGGCATGGGGTGCCTTTGGTCATGAGACGGTCGCCTATGTCGCCACCAACTTCGTCTCGGCCTCCACCAAGACCTACTTCCAGTCACTCCTGGGCGATACATCTGCGGACTACCTCGCGACCGTATCCACCTGGGCCGACTCGTATCGGACCACGACAGCGGGCAAGTTCTCAGCGCCGTTCCACTATATTGACGCGCAGGATAACCCACCCAGCTCCTGCGGTGTGGACTATGACCGTGACTGTGGGAGTGGTGGGTGCGTTGTTAGTGCCATCAACAACTACGTGCGTACATGGGAGTCTCGATGGAAAGGTGGGGGGGTTTTTTTTTTGTACTCCCGGCTTAACTGACCCGCGGCAGACTAGCATCCTGCTCAATACAGGTCTGGGCAAGGCCGAGAGACAAGTTGCGGCAAAGGTGCGTACACCCCCCGCCGGCTCTAACTAGCGACCTGAACGTGCTTAAACTCGCTGACACTCGATGCCAGATGGTTATTCACGTGAGCTACCTAACCTGGGCAGGTGGTTTGGGCAGGCGAGACTAACATCGGCTACCCCCAAGTTTATTGGTGACATTGGACAGCCACTCCACTGCGAGAACCTCGACGTCGGGGGTAATGATATCGATGTCACCTATGGCGGAGACAGCACGAATCTCCACGCAATCTGGGACACGCAGATCCCCGAGGCCATCGCCGGCAGCTCATCCCTGAGCGGGGCCAAGACGTGGGCCAGCACGCTCACAACAGGTAAAGACTTGCGCGAGCCGCACACCACATCCGCAGGGGGCTGTGAGCTGACCGCGTGGCTCAAAACACGGTAGCTATCCAGAGCGGCACGTACAAGTCCAGCGCGGCGGGCTGGGTGAGCGGCCTTGACATCAAGGACGCGGCCAGCAGCTCCCTGAAGTGGGCGACCGAGAGCAACGCGGCCGTGTGCAGCACGGTGCTGGCAAAGGGCATCTCGTACGTTGAGAGCAACGACCTGAGTGGTGCCTACACGACGACGGCGAGCCCGGTGGTGAAGCTTCAGATCGCCAAGCAGGGCTATCGGTATGTGTCCAGATGGCCCCCCCCCCCGGCGACCACACTGGCCATGAGCTAATCGTCCTCTTCAGGCTTGCGAAATGGCTGGACGCAATCGTCGCGGCTGTCTAAGAACATAGTAAATACTCGAGCAGCCTGGGACATTGCTGGGTGCCAAGTCCAGAAACAACTCCTTAAGCAGCCCCCATAACTAGATTTTAGGCTACGGATGTGACTGTCACATGGCGATATAATGGAGATGGTTCGGTTGACAAAAGACATTAATAGATAACTATATATACATGTACAAATGGAAGGCCAGCAGCGCGTCGCCAAACCGCTTCATGTGGTATCCACACCATCACGACGACCCCTCAATGCCGGTGGGTATCTCCGCTACAGCTCTACCTCCCTGTTCCGGCTCTTAGATAAGAGCGGCGAACAGAGGGACAATGGCCGCCAGCACACCAAAGGTGACCTTGCCCGCGCCGGAAGCCTGGACAGCGGTGACAGAGGGCTTGCTGGGGGAGGAAGAGGGAGTGGCGCCGCTGCCTCCGGTAACCGCAGGAGTGGGCGTGGAGCCCGCGGGTCCGGAGGGACGGGGGACGGTGCCGTTGGAGGGGCGGCTCCAGCCAGAGGGGGCGGCGACACCAGAGGGCCACACGGGGGAGGAAGACTGGGCACCGGTGGCGGTTATAGCACCGGTTGCGGAGGGCTTGCTGCCGTGGCCGGTACGGGTAGCAGTCACGGGGCAGATGGTGGTCGACTCAGTGATGATGACAGTAGGCTGCGGGGTTGCGACGTTGGTGGGGATGGTCTCGGTGGACGTGGACGGCGTGGCGTAAGGGGTCAGGCTGACGGGGCTTGAGGGCGTGGGGATGCTGACGCTGCCAGACCCAGAGGGCTGGCCAGCCGGACCAGAGGGCTGGCCAGCCGGGCCAGAGGGCGAGGATCCACCAGTGACAGCAGCAACGCTCGAGGTCGGGACTGCGCCAGAGGGCACAACACCAGTAGCAGCGGGGCCGGTCTGGGTAGCGGTGACGGGGCAGATGGTGGTGTAGGACACAACCACAGACGTAACAATCTGCTGAGTGTAAGAGTTGGGGCAGTTGGTGACCGAGGCCGCACACGATGTAATGGTATAAGTGTTGGTGGTGACCAGGGTGCTGGTGGTCATGCCCGCGGGCAGGCTAGAAGCGCCGTGGGCCATGGCATCAGCGCTCGAAGTCGGGCGGCTGGCACCAGATCCGACGAGAGAAACGGTGGTGGTAGGAGAGCCGCTGCTGGCGCCCTCCCCAGAGCTGCCTGCCTTGGGGGAGGAGTTGTCTCCAGAAGATCCAGACGCGGGGGAGGAGCCAGAGCCAGTAGATCCAGACGCAGGGGAAGAGCCGGAACCATTAGATCCAGACGCAGGGGAAGAGCCGGAGCCGGAGCCGGAGCCAGTGGATCCGGACACTGAGCCAGAGCCGGAGCTAGAGCCGGTGGATCCAGACACTGAGCCGGAGCCGATCTGGTTGCCGTTTCCAGAAGATCCGTTGGCAGACTGCCTCCAGCCCCACTGCCACTGAGAACCCTCCCCGATAGAAACGGTAGTCGTCGTGGTGGTGGAAGACGCAAGAGTGATAATAACGGAGGGAGCAAGGCCGAGGTCGAGCTCGCCAACCTCGACATCAACCTCGACAGCCACACCGGCGGTCAGGAAAAAGACCTCGGCAGCGGAGCACTCGCTGCTGGAAGAGCCCTCGGAGTAGGTGGTGGTGTACTTGAAGATGTCGATCCAAATGGCAACCTCAGCACCGGCGCCCAGCTCGAGGCCGACGATGTCGACCCCGGAGGAGATGGCGAGGCCGGCACGCAGGCGGAGGGTAACGTCAAGCTGGATGTCCTCCTCGAGGTCGATCTCGGCGCCGATGCTCAGGGGGACGGACTCAACAACGAGGCCGGTAATGTCCTGGCTGACGATCTCCTTGGAGAGGATGTTAACCTCAATAAAGGACCCCTCAGGGAAGAAGACGTTGAAGGACGACTCGATATCGATGGCGGCAGAGGCAGAGAAGACCAGGTCCAGGGCGAAGCCGGCGTGGACGCCAATGTCAGCCAGGCCAGGGACCGCAAGCTCGAGGGAGAGGTCGGACATGAGCTCGACCGACTCGGAGACACCAGCGGTGGCGTCAAGGGCGATCTTGAGGTAGGTGTGGACGCCACCGAGGTCAACCCTGACGGTGGGGTGCAGGAGGAAGCCATCCACGAGGCCGAGGTCGATGGAACCAACGAAGGCTCCCTCGGTCAGGGCAATACCGAGCTGGATAGCATCAGACTCCGCGGTCTTGGCAGCGGCAACACTAAAGGATGTCTTGTCAGTACGGTACAGCTGCGCCTGCTAAGGAATGGTGCATTGACGTACCCAGCGTAGAGGACGGTGTCCTCCCAGGTCCTGGAGATGTCGTAGCTGCAAGAGCTCGAGGAGGAGGAGGAGGAGGAGGAGGAGGAGGAGGAGGATGAGGATGTCACAGAGGACAGGAGACCCCCGGAGGAAGTGGACGAGGACGAGGACGAGGACGAGGAGTGAGACTCGGAGTAGGAGGACTCGGAGGAGTAGGAAGACTCGGAGGAGACCTCTGCAGAGGACTGCCCGCCGAGAAGAGACGATAGCAGCCCCCTAGGCTCGTTCTCGGGCGACCTGACGACGACGCTGCCGGGCCTGACTGGGTTGGCCTGGACGGCGCAACCCATGAGCCCCAGGAGGGCTCCGTACTGGGCGAGATGCATGGTATTGCTTGTGCCTTGTGGGTTAAGGAGTGACTGCTGCAGAAATGCAGTGGATATAAACACGAGAGAGCGGTACTGAACGAAGGAATACCACCCGGAACAAGATTCAACACAAACAACTCAGAGCACAGAAAAGAGGGACTGTTATTTGGAGGTGAGAGCCTGCAGGAAAAGGAGGGAAACATGTCGGCATGGCGGTGCGAAGAAGGCCGAGTATTTGAATCCGGTCAACAGCCAGCAGGCTCGCTGGCCTCGTATGGAGAGATGACGGATTTGGATGGGCGGCTGCGGCAGTGCTCCCGGCCGGGGGCCATGGCGATCCACCAGCCCAGGAGAGGAGATCCAAATCTTGGGCGTGGAGGCCGTCAACGGCCGTGCAGGCTGCGGCGCTGGGGAGCCGGGTGATCAAGCATAATAGGAGGATGGGCAGCGAGGCTGCCGATCTGAATCTCAGGGGCGAGGTCGCGAGGGCGGCTCAGGTCGTCGAGATGCCTGTGCGGGACAGGCAGAGGCAGAGCCATGCCTGCTTCCCCACAGCTGGACGCACCAATACGAACCCGGGCAGAGGGTCGCGTCTCCATTCTGGCCCTTCTGGGCTGCCCTTCATCTCTCTTGATCGGCCAGGGAGATGGCACGGCGGGGGGCTCATGACTAAAGCGGCAATGGCATGCCTGCTGAAAGAAGTGCGCGAGTGCGCCCGCCCCTTGCTGGCCCCTGGGCTGGATCAGCCGGGCAGATCATGTCTGTTGCGATGGGGCGGGCGCCCACTGATGGACCGAGGAGGACTGCTTTCCCACGCGTCACTGCTTGGCCAGTTCACGGCATGAAGCCCTTGTGCACAAGAAACCGGAGAGTCGCACGCACCAGCCAACCGCCATAATTCCTGTTGTTATCCTCAAGTTTGTGAGGACCGACCCGAAATTACTGCGGGGCTGCGGCTGTGTAATGGTCCCAGCCCATGCTTGCTCTTGTCAGGATAGTTATAGACACAAGTGAGTTGGTATTTAAAAATATCAAAGTACCCAAACAAACCCGTGCCGGAAGCGGGTGACCAAGCTCGGTGTCAAGGCACTAACGCCGCCACGGGTAACTGACAGGCATTTTCTGCTAGTCCTCTAAGCCACCCCCTGCTAATCGTCACAAGAGCGCGATTGCAGCTGACAATAAATACAATAGTAGCGAATTTAGGCCGTCATTCTCATCGTCTACGTCCTGTGCTCGGAAAGTTAAATCACGCATGAGGCTTCTTGGCGCCTGGTCTGGCTCTCATCGCTGCTTGTCCCTGTCCGTGTCTGCTCGTATATCGTGACCGCCCTTTCCCCTCCTCACCCACTACCCATCCCCACACATTGCTCCTTTTCCTCCCCCCCCCCCCCGGCAGCTGAGGTGGCTCGGAGGGGAGGAGACAACGGTTAACCGAACGACGATGTGGCCACGACGTTCCTTTTCCGATAACTACCAAGAACCCCGAGTCGGACTGGTCGAGTCTAACAAGCCGCCGATACTCTCCCAGGGTTAAGCACGACGGAGTCCACAGCGAGCTGGCAGCTCCAGGAGGGCACCGAGCTTCTCGATCCAAAGCCGTTGATGTTCCTGATGGTTTCACGAGCCAGCTGTCCAACATATCATGCCACGGGATTCTGGGCAGCGCCATGTTGTTGCTATAATTGTCCCTTTGCACAATCGCTCGCGGGGTTGCCCCAAAGGATCAAGTGGAAGCGTTCGGCTGAGCCTTATAAGCCAGCCCTGTTCAGAATACATACGGCTTGCTTGACATTAAGCAGTCCCCTTCGTCCAAACATTTTAAAGAATTGATCTGTCTAATTGGGAAAGAGCGGAATAGGTGAGGTCTTGAGAAGTGTGGTGTTGTGTGGAAGGAGCGGTAATATCGTGACGAAGGACTTCAGCCGAAAGCATTGCGATCACACCACGTTTTTAAACCGCTTACCTAAGTATGCTACATATGTACCCAGCTATGACCCAATAGGCCTGACACGGGTTCTCACGGCAGCTTGGGACGGAGGATAAAACGAAGAAGCAAAGGGTGCCACAGAAGCTGCCAAATGTATTCTTTACCTTCGTACAAGGCTGTTGGCGCAGTACCTAGGTACCCAACAATACTTTTTCGCCAAACAACACTAACACGCTCGCATCAGTCCATATTAATCATAGGTACTACTAAATGTTGTAGCTGATGCTCCTCCTACTTTCTAGAGAGGTATGGGATTGCCGTCTCATCATGTAATTGCTTAAAGCACGGTTGGGTCAGGCTAACATTCAATATATATATACTAGTAGGGGTGTGTCAGATCTGCCGGAGGTGGGAGTTGGGGGAAATTTCTAACGACGAACTAGTTGGCCCCTTTGCGCCTCGAAAACCTGTCCGACTACAATCACCTGTATGTCTCCTCCTCTCAAGTGCTGTCATCTTCAGGATTTATACTCCTCAGGCTCAGCCATGCCAAGTGAGCCTTGTCTAATCAGACCACCAACACTATTTCCCAGCCCTGTCGACCTCGAAGTTAGTATCTTTTTAGACACTCTCTGCACGCTCCTGTCAAACTCCCGCCTCACTTGCATGACACTCTCAATGTGCTCCAACCCCAGCTTTTCCTGCTTGAACCTTGCCAAAGTCCGTGCTGTATTCAGCGTATTCGAAATTTCTCTCCCATTGAGCTTTTCCATCAGAATGCTCTCCACCGCGTCGTCGATATCATCTATGCCCATGTCATCCCTGGGGACTTTGTTGAGAAGCTTCATCCAAACCTGCCTACGAATCTCGATATCTGGGGGTGAGTATTCTAGGGCAAGGTGAACCCGCGACTTCATTGCTGGGTCGAACGTCTCGATACGATTGGTGGTAAGGAACACGATCCCTGAGAAATATTCCAGCTCTCTCAGGAACACTGCTACCAGGGCGTTGCGCTTTCTATCTCCGAGGGATTCTTGGCGAGCTTCGAGGAATACGTCTGCTTCGTCCAACAAAACGACGGCTTTCCACATTGTTGCATACCTTAGTATCTGCTTAAGCCGCAGCTCAAATGACCAGGGTCGGTCATAACGATTCAGATCTCCCAGCGACGCGGAGATCAAGGCCTTCTGCGCTCCTTCGGCAGCTGTCTCGGCTGTCAGTGTCTTTCCCGAGCCAGGTGTTCCATGCAGAAGGATAACCAGCCCTCTGCCTTTCTGCTCAGGCTCATTCCTCGCATTGTCAGGAAATTCGTGCGAGGTGACCAGTGCTTGCAGCACTAGCTTCTGCTCGGCAGCAAGGATCAATGACTCCCACACCCCTTGCTTCCACTTCACGTCATCCATCAGGTCGATGAAGAAGCGACACCAGTCTTTGCGGCTCAGTGAATATCCATAAGCGTAGGGAGGGCAAAGGAGTGGATCTGGTTCCATGACCTTGATACCGACCTGATTCCCATATTGGTCGTCATGGAACATCTTTCGGTCCAAAACCACCCTCCCAGTTTCCTTGTCCGATATTAACTCAGAGAAAACATGGGGCAGGTATAACGTGGTGATCAGATAGACTCACAGTGAAGGGAAGCCACACACCCTCGAAATCCGCCATTTCAGGATGGAAAAAGGTATCCGGAGGCTCCATCAAGAATTGAGCAATCCCATCGTACGCCTGGGTACACACACACCTTCTGGCAAGAAATCTCCGGCCTCTGTCTCCCAGCCGGGCTTCCAAACCTTTGTCGTTTCCGGCAAAGCGTCGGGGATATACAGGAAGGTCCGTAATGAATGCAGGGTTCTCGGACCCAAACGAGCGTTTTTGGTAGATGAAGAATTTGTGGTCTGCTGATCCTTCCAACGTGCCGTCGTGGTCTGTATATGTACAAGTCACCACTATATACGGCCCTGCGGTGCTGCTCTCCTCGTAGGCAGTCTTCTGACACCGTAGAAGCCACGGGTGCCCCATTAGGGAAGTGTAGACCAGGTCTCCCGGTCTAAACAGGACCCACGCTTGGAGGTAGGAGATTTGTCGTTTGTCTATCATTTTAGTGGTTGTCTCCCGGTCAGGACCCAGCTCGTGATCCATGAAGTCGAACAGTAGCCTCACTAGCGGTTTCAAATGTTGTCAGCGATGGTGTTCCACCTCATTCAAATCTACAGTAGATGTACATGATGTCCGTCATTGAAGCTGATCATTGTGAAAAATTTAGCCTTTCTTGAAATACTCACAGTGCTGACGAACGTGTTTGTCATCTGTCGTCTTGCAGACGTGCCATAGCTCATCCCACTACCCCAAGTCAGCGCCTTTCCCTTGGACCGAGACCGCTTCTCATGCCTTACGTAGTGCATGAGCATCTGAAATGGACTAGTAATCTCGAATGGTGACTTGAAGTCCGAGGCGACTGTAGTGTACGATGATCCCACCACGTCTCTGAAGACATGGAGCAGGTGTGGGGAGTTGATCTTGAGTGTTGTTGATTCCAACACCTGCCTGTCGGTGAACGTTCTTCGAATGACAAGTGCGTAATGACTATCCCCATCACCCTCTGACTTGCCAAAAGGCTCAAGCTTTGCTTCAGTGACAAGCTCTCCGCCTTTCTTCGGACTCGTGTGATAGGTTTTGAACTCGCATTTCGATCCAACCCTGGCAATCATACTCGAGTTGCTTGACATGTTGCAGAATCTCAATCTAGGCGTCCAATATCATGTTTCAAGAGATTTTCTGTCTTGACAGGATGGGTCGTGGTGATACGAAGCAAGAATTGTTGGGCGCTGGCAGGTTGAATGAAAAAAGAAAGAAGGCAAGCTGAATTACACCAGTACGACTGAAGCCTCACCTGCACTCCGGGAAAGCCGGCGCCATCCTGCAACAGAGGAATGATGAACATGGTTTATCAAGACGGCAATTGGTCCACCCTCAATCAATTATGCGTTGTAATCTCACGTCAGCTGAATATTAATACTAGGTGCAGGCACTATGTTGGTATCATTTGCTGGATGTATTGTAAACCTGCGACCTCCTGCAGGCTGCAGCTGGGGCTACACCGGCTGACCAGCATGCCAGCATGCCGGCTGCAAGGCCTTTTCCCTCTCCAGAATAGATCTACAATGCATGCAGGCTATCGGTTTCGGGCTGCATTATAACGCTGCGACCTCATGTAGGCTGCAGCCGGGGCTACGCCCCCTTGCAAGACCTTTTCTTCCCTCTCCATAACAGATCTACGATGCACGTGGGCAACAAAATACAAAGTCTTGAGGCACAGTACGCTAACATAGTGTAGCCATTGAGATCCTCGTGGTTCTTCCCGACATTCACTCTCCTGTCTGCTCTTCAAAGTGGCCGAGCAGTTGAGATCCACGCCATCAGGCGCGAAAGGCACAATGGCACCTTATGTCACAGACTCAGCCCCAACCTCGTGGCTAGGGTCTTCAAAAGACTCAATACATCTTCAGACACCTTTCTCTCGAGCCATCGATGACTTTCTTGTCGAGTTAAATTCCGAGGACGACCCGAAAAACCCATTCTTGAGAGAGCTAAAGACCAGCCGGCAACAGCTGGCCAACACTCCAGGCTCCAAAACACAGGCCCGGGCTTCAGCGGCCAGCCTTAGAGACTTTATGGACGTTCTTCAAAAGGAGAAGAGCTCTGGGCGTGGGCTGAGGATCCTTGGCCGTCTGGAGCCATTCATTGACAGCCTCACCAAGGTCATGGGGCTGTGCGAAAACCTGTTGAGCGCGGCCCCGTTCGGAGTCAGCATCGCGTTTTCGGGGGCTCGGATCGTCCTCGGGCTAGCCCTGAAAATGCAGACTTGTCTTGACAGCATAGTTGACGCTATGGAGCAAATTGGGATCAGCCTCAAATGTTACGACAAGTTCGCGCACGCCTTCCAGGACTCGGATGAGGTGCAGGACCTGCTCGCCAGTTCTTACAAGAATATTGTTCGTTTCTGGTTCAAGGCTTCTCGAATATTGTCCCGAAACAGCTTTAGGACGGTTATCAGGGGGGCGGCAAGGTCAATCGAGAAAGAGATCAAGACAGCGCTCGAAGGTTTGAGTCGTGACAGCTCGAACGTCATGGCACTCGCTCAAGCCACAACAGCCGAGCAAGCGATCCACAACAAAGAGGCCACGCTGAGGCAGGGTGTCATTGATTGGATCAAGAGCGGCTCATATATCGATGTCAGGGCGATCCTCCAAGATCAGCTTGACCTCCGGCTCGAGGGAACATGCAACTGGTTGTTTGAGGACGAACGTTTCTTGAACTGGTGTGACGCTACTGAGAATAGTGCCCTCTGGTACAACGCCAAACCTGGGTCTGGAAAAAGTGTGTATGCAGCGGCAATCATTGATCATCTGAAAAAACGAGACAAGAGAGTGGCCTACTTCTTCTACTCCTTCAACAGTCCTCAAAGGAAATTCGGCATAAGTGGCATGCGGTCTCTGGCTCTACAATTGCTACCTAAGTCCGTAGCCGGTCTTCCGGACAGAGTGGTTCAACGCTACAAGGACGAAATTGAGAACTGCGCTACCGGACTCGACAACATCCACACTGCGTCCCACATTGTTCACGAGTTGCTCACACAGTACGAAGAGACATATGTCGTGGTAGACGGGGTTGATGAGTGTCTCGATGGTGATATGACGCGTATTACGCTTCATTATCTGATGAAGATGCCTACGTACGGACAGGTGAAGTGGCTTTTTACTAGTCGGGATGATCCCAAGATCAGATCCATCATGGAAGGAGTGCAAGCTGTCGAGGTCAAAGCCCCAACAGAGTCCATTTCTCAAGACATCCGCTTCTACTTCAGCAAGTATATCACCTGCAACCATTGTGTCGACAAATGGACAGAAGACGAGGACAACTTTCTATACTCGAAATTGATCTGCGAAACCCTGCGCGGGGAAGGCCTCACTTCAGACGCAGAGATCGAAGAAGCTCTGAATCGGTACCCGAAGGACCTGAACAGCTGCTATATTCGGGCGTTGGAAAAGCTTTCCGAAACGACTGAGCAGCAACAGGAGCTGGCCAGGTGAATCTACCCCACGATTACCCTTCCGAGACCCCGTTATTTCTCGAGAAGCTAATACCCATGAACAGACGCACTTTTGTGGTTCTCATAGCTGCAGCTCAGTCCATCTCTCTCAATGAGATGCGCAACATTCTCGCTATTACTCCCCACGCCAGAGACCACGATCCTAGACGGGTCCCTTTCACCCAAGATATAGAGAAACTGTGCAGCCCTCTTGTCGTTTTCGGAAAGCCCAGGGAGGGTGATGATGATGACAATCCTCTACTGAGGCTTTGTCACAAAACTGTCGAGGATTTCTTCTTGCAGAGCCCGGATGACCTAGGCATGGATCCCATCTCGAAGTTACGGAGGTATTTCGTGACCTGTGAGCAAGCAAACGAGGCAATCGCCATGGACTGATTGACTTACCTCCAGTACAAGCGGTACGAAAGCCCAGCTCACAAAATGGGTGCTGTCCTCACGAAGCCAATTGCTAAGGAGCACGCATTTCTTCCCTACGCAGCTACGTTCTGGGCCCAGCACTGTGATATGACTGGACAGCGTCCATCAAATGAGATATGCCAGGCTGCTCTGGACTTCCTCCAGGGCTCTACCTTTCGAACCTGCCTGGAGGTACAAGCATATATTGGACCGTATCTGTTCGGCCGATATGTCGGCAGAAAAGATCGAGCGTCGTACAAAATGCGCGTCAAGGGCTCTAGAGCAAGTGACAATGACTCGTTTGGGGTTCCATTGCCGCAATGGCTGGACACCCTCTCTTCGCAGGCATGGACGCTGGACAGATCGATCTGCCACTTCATCGGAGACTGGCGCGAGGTTCTGACAACACACCCAGATAGCCTTGGATCATGTCTTCCGTTGAGGAACTTCGAGCCTACATGCCGTCTCACCACAAAAGGGGAACACAAGAGCATAAGTGTGGCTTACATTGAAGAGCACTACAGGAAGCTCAACTCATTCAAGTACGAAGGCCCAGAGTACACGCAGCTCGTAGGCGTTGCCTTCCGGGGCAAAACGCTATGGGTCGACGTGTTGTTCTATCTGTCACAGGGGAGACTCAGGCGCCTCCAAATTCCTCTTTTTGCTAAGAAGAAGAGCACCGTGCAAAATGACCACCTTCTCTTGCTCCCAGACGGAGACTTTAGCGACTGGGAAATGGTTATTGCAAGGCGTACGGGTAGGCAAGAGGCCATCGAAGCCTGGAGGCTGGACCCTCAGGACTTGAGCATAAGATGCATCTCGGATGACACCAGCAAGCAACGAAAGGTCCCACTCTCATTTTCGGCGCCGAGCGTCGGCAGGAGGAAAGGCTCATGGGAAATCCAGTCTACTCATTACTTCGAGCCCGATACTGTGAGAAGTGGGTCGATGCAGGTCCTGCATGTGGCGTGGAAGTCAGGCAAATATGCATCCCATACTGACTTGAGGCTTGTCTTGGAGAAAGGAGACGACAGTGATTCCTCGTCTAGTGATTCGGAGGGAGAAGAGGTGGACAGGCCGGCCCAAATTAGTCCCGGATTCGCGTCAGGCTCATCATCGGACGACGACTCAGACGATGATTCGGACACAGAGTCAACAACCTCAAAAACTCACGGAGCAGGAACTGCGGAGCAGACTGCAGATACAGAGAGCGAATCCGAGGCGGATGGTGGCCATATCACAGACTGTCTGATCTTGACAGCATGCGATGGTGATGCATCATGGCACCCGTGGTCTGGTCCAAAACAAATCTGGTCACGTATAACCTGTGCAGCACATCCTTCACTGCCCCTTCTAGCAGTTACACACACTGCACGTCAACTAGAAATCATCGATACTGCCATGAGAACCCAGAAGACGAAGCACCTCCCGGACATTGCTGATCTTCAAGACGCCCCCATGGCAGGTCTTCGAGGTATGAGAAACCCACGGATCTCAGGACCAGCACGCAGCTACTGACGTAGATGTATCAAGAACTCCGTTTCTCGCCCTGCGGAAACTATATCCACTTCCTATCTATAGCTTTTGTCCCCCAGAACGACAAAATTAGCACTGAGGCACGAGTATCCTTGTCAACCTTCAACTTCAACTACGAGGGTGACAGCGAAGACACCCTGTCAAGAGAAGGCCGGCCTCAGAGGTGCACGTACACATTTGGGGAGACTCTCGCAGACGCACCCCTGCCACTAGCTCTGACTCACTGGTCAGAGACAGAAGTTATCATCGCACTGCCGCCGCTCACGTGTGACCCAAAGATACTGAAGATTATGCTTCCAGCTTTCCCATCTGTGGCTGGGACAGCCGTGGGGGAGAGCGGCTGTGACGAGAATACGCTATTGACCCTGCAACATGGGATATACTTCCCAACATCGACGCCGGGTCGCCAAGCGCACATGATGTATCGAAATGACGGGGAGAGTGGCACGGCTGCTGGCGGCCGCCTGTATCTCGTGCTTGACAAATTGGTCCACGCCGACGTCGGCGAAGCCAACGGTGTAACCATGACAACCGAGAACGCTACAAGGGAACCCACTTCCGTTGAGGATAACCAGCATGGGGAAATTTGCGGACCGTACCCGGGCCAGGAGAGCCCCCCCGTTGTTCTGCGGTGGAAAATTGCCGAGGGTGATGGATGGCGGCCGTGGGACCCTGACATGGACGGCACGGCGTCAGATCTAAAGAGAGACGTGCCTGTCTGGAAGATGCTGAGAGGCCAGTTTGTGGACAGCGACAAGCTATTCAGCGTACCGATCCGTAGCGGACTGGACTGGAAGAGAAAGGGGTACTTGAGCTGTAATGCTATGGGGTGATAAAAGAAGGCTTGATAGGCTGGGGTATTTTCGTTGCAAGCAGCGCTCGCAACGGGTTGTTCTAATAATATAGAAATTTTCCACCAGATGTGTAACTATTTACGTATGTACCCACTTAAGTACCTAGGTAGGTATCGTTGCAAATGGCCTTGACCCTTCAAATCAACCCACTTGCCCCGGAATTCACGCTGATAACCCATTAAATTCCAGCATGCTGTTTGAATTCCCAGGGTCTCCTGAGAAATGCTGCTGCGGCATGTACAGATCCTCTCCGACTTCTGTCTACCCACTTGCAGGTAAGGGGGTCTGCGTCAGTAGGATACCGACCCTTGCTGATTCTGATTCTTGCGTTCTAATCATTGTGGCATCTTCAGAAAATTGCATCCTCCAGCCATTGAACCGTATGAATTTCTTTACTCTCCTCAAAGGCCTCTTTGCTTCCAATCGCAAGTGTTGGAACGGCCGCGTCTGAGAACTAATCTCCGTGCGTCGACCCGACTCAAGCCTGCCACAGCAGCTCGCTTCTCGGAGTTAATAGTTGCCAGTGTGAAGTGGCTAAACAGCTTCGGTAGCCCGGGTTTAAATACTTAAGGAACCGGAAGCGTCATCGATACGGAGCGATATAATTTGGCTTACACCGCTCCTCTGCCTCGAGGGCATTTCCAAATCACAAACACCTAGCATCCTGTCTGCCTCTGCTACGTTTGACCCAAGACCAAAGCAGCATGACATCCGATAAGAAGGTCATCCTCGTTACTGGGGGTATTTCCCCGCCATCTATCATGCTTACACTTGAGCAGACAGTCAAGTGACTAACAAAACTGCAGGTAATACCGGCCTGGGTTACGAGGTCGTCAAGGCTCTGTACGCCACGGATATTCCCTACGATCTCGTTGTCGGCACACGCAGCGTGGCCAAGGGCAACGAAGCCATCGTAACTCTGAAGACGGAGGTCCCCAACTCCCCGTCAACTCTGAGCACCCTGCAGGTAGACCTGGCATCGGACGAATCCCTCGAGGCAGCCGTCAAGACCCTCGCCGAGGAATACGGCCGGATCGACGTGCTCGTCAACAACGCCGGCGCCAGCTTCGGTGGCGCCCTGCGCGACGGCAAGATGTCGGTCCGCGAGGCATTCAACGCCAGCTGGGACACCAACGTGAGCGGGACCCAGGTGCTGACCACCCTCGCCGTGCCGCTCCTGCTCAAGTCATCCGACCCACGCCTGATGTTCGTCACGTCGGGCACTTCGTCCATGACCGAGACCGAACTGGAGAACTGGGGGAGCCTCGCGCATCTACTGGGCCGCATCAACGCCTCGCCCGGGAAGGGGTGGCCAAAGGACAAGGAGATCAACCCCATCACGAGCTATCGGTCCGCAAAGGCCGGGCTTAACATGCTCATGCGCGAGTGTAAGTACCACTCCTGTCTTGCTACAGCTCCCCGATATCTGTGCCTCCGGATGTTCTAGAATACGTCACTTTGGGACATGTAGCAGATGATTAACGTGTACCAGGGGTCCGCATCCTCAAAAACGACGGTGTCAAGGTCTGGGCCATCAGCCCTGGATTCTTAGCGACGGGGCTGGGAGGTGTCGGCAGAGAGCAGCTTCTCAAAATGGGGGCTTTGGAGCCATCTATCGGTGGGCAGTTTATTCGTGATGTCGTCCAGGGGAAGAGAGATCAGGACGTTGGAAAAATCGTCAGGAGCAACATGATCCAATCCTGGTAATTCCCATTAGCGGATATCAGCTGTAACTTAGGGCTCTGAAAAATTCCCTAGGAGGACAGCAAGTGAATGGAAAGCTTGGGCGTGGCCCCAGGCACGCCCCCTTCGGCAAGATTCGTCGCTTGATTGAAGTTATCAAATTCATCCTCGGTTACCGTTGTCCGTCTTGCTCGTGGTGGCCCGGCGGATCCCTCCTGTCACATGGAAGCACCAGGCGTGGCTTTGCGTGGTGAGATTGATCTCGTCTCTTTCCTCGGGATGAGGACTGATCTCGCGTCCGGAGAAGTCGGCCCTGCCTCACTACCTGCGCATCTTAATCATCCCTCAAATCGGCTCGAGTTCATCCAGCCCAAAACGCCCAACATCGCCACCAGCATCAATACCGTGATAATGGCCGCACCCGCCTTGTCACCCGCCTCCGCCGGTGGATGAGGCTTCATGTAGTCCGGCTCCTCCCCGGCGTTTGGGTTGCCCACGCTCGTGCCGCCTGTCGAGTTTGTGACGGGACCGCGGAGGTCGTTCCGCTGCAGGTCGTAGAGCAGGCTCGATAGCGCGCCGAGAACGTTCATCTGCTGCCCAACGCCGGTGTCGCCATCAAACTCGCCCGTGGTCCACCGGAAGCCGCACGTCGCCGTGGTGACCCCGTTTCCGTTGTCGGAGTTGGTGCATGAGTTGACAGCTGCCGCGGTGGAATTTCGGAGGGCGTCCATGATCTGATCGTGCACGAAGGGCGCCAGCTGGGCGGTGCTGGTCATCCATCGGTGCAGGTATCCCTTGAAGCTTTTCATGTCGGTTGTGCACCCTACCCTCTCAGGAGTCTCGCACGACCTCTCGATGGCGGGGCCGTCAGAGAAGTAGATTTCTATTGTACGGTCCGCCAGGCCTTGGACGCGGGAGCGCCAGAGCTCAGAGCCGCCGGTCTGCGAGGGCTCATCAGCTGTAGGTTTATCAATATATGCAGCGGGAGTGGGGGAACTCACGTGGTCGTACATGAAGGCGGCACCCTGCAGGAAGACAGCAGCATTGTAGGAGAACTGGGCCCTGTCGATGTTTGTGCAGTTGTATTGCACGTGTCCTCCGTCGTAGATGTTGTAATTCTCGTCCATGAAACGCACGCCAACCTCCCAGTCCCACGTCCTTGTTGCCCAGTCCGAATATGTGGTGTTTCCTGTGTACCTCGCGAGCCTCGCGCCTGGTACACGTTAATCACCTGCTAACTACGGGTCCCAAAGTGGTGTGTCCTGGAACATGCCGAGGAGCAAAGATCGGAAGACTGTAGCAGGGTAAGAATTGTACTGACCGAGATTGAAGAAGATGCCATTGGCGATGCTGTTTTTGTAGTCGAAGCCCCGGTTGGTCGCGGGGATCTGCCAACGTAGGCCTCCACCACATGCATCGTCATGTCGGTCGGGTGCGGCCTGCGTGTTGAAGACGGCCTGGGCGAGCGCAAGCCATTGCGGCTCATCAGGCGGCGGGTTCTGAAAATTCAGCTCTGCAGCAAGCATGGCGCTCATGCCCCAGAAGCCCTGGTCGTCGTTGCCCAGCGAGATTGACCAGTTCTTGGGCATGTAGCTGTACTCAGACTGGAAGACAAGGCCCTGCTGCGCGGCGTCGTTCCACGTAGTGTCTCCAGTCACGTACCAGTAGTCTATCATTGCACCCCATAGCGCACCACCCTGCCACCAGTAGTAGTCGCCGCCTGGAGGTGGGCCTGGGAGGATGCCAGGGGTCTGGCCAGGCTGGTCACCTCTGTAATATGACATTAAGTTCGTGGCGACTTCTTTGGCCGCTGATCTGATGGAATCTGTAGAGGACGGTCAGCGAATAAATATGCCATCGCATACGTATGAGCATACCTGCAGAGGTGAGGTCGACGTTGAGGGCTGCGGAAGTGAGACTGGCCGATGCCAACATGAACAATACTAGTAATGACATCATGGCGGGCGAGGCTTCATTCTGGTATCCTGTTTGCTGGCGATACGGAAGACGGGAATGAGGCAAGTTGTTGGGGCCCAAAGCTAAGAAGTCGTGCTGGGCACGATGTGGTGCTCATTCCAGCGTCTGGGTGACTCTGCTGCTGGCATGAATTGGTTGTACGATGGAAGGAGGACGAGACTGTTTGTCGGGTGGCACGGCTGGAGTGGACCACCAAGAAAGTCCAAGGCGGATCCATGTGTCCACATTTACCGATCTTGGCCCTTCTCCGAGTTCTCAAATTTTATTCCTTTTTCCTCGAGTGTGCTGAGTGAGGGCTTGCTCGTGTTGGCTTTTTCGCTTGTTGGCTCGTTGGCTTACCGGTGAGCCATCATCAGCAGGTCTGCTGACGGCCAAGTCGGCATTGTGCTTGCATCCATTGCACTGCCACCTTCACATACGCAGCAGGATCCAATCGCCCCCATATGTCCCTTTGCATTGCCAGCGGGAATGACTCGGCTTGAGTCCGTCAAGCTCAGGATCTCCTGTCGGCCCATGGGCTGGATTGTGATACGAGACAGCAGTCGACGCCATGCCTCTCCGCATGACAGTCCACTGCTGTGCATTCTTGCTGGTCCTCTCAGCTTGCAACTCCTGCGGTGCCAGAAGCGTCTGTCCTTTTCCTCGAGGCATAAGTTAAGTTGTTGCCAAGCATGCAAAGGTTGTCCATGCCATCCTGATTCTCCACACTTTTGGCCTTGGCTCTGTTCGGACTTTTGTCATGGGACCCCCCCCACCCACTATCAATTATGACGAACATGCCAAGGCGTGCTTATGGTCTTGCCCTCATAATAGCCGGAGTTTAGCAATAAGAGTGTGCAACACCACATTGGTGGGCTATCGCAACAGCCACCATACTGAGCCAGAGGTGTAGTTGCTTACAAAGCAACTACCACCCACTAAGGCCCGAGATGCGGCGCTACGCCCACGCACCCACACTCCAAGAGATAAGAGAATTAAACAACAAACCCACTCGTATTGCAATACGTGACCCATCCAACACTGAGGGAAAAAAAAAAAAAAAAGAGGGGAGACAAAATGTCGGGTGTTGTACCTCACTGTTGTTTGCTGAAAGCCAGTATAACAAGCCCGCCCACACAAGGATCATATCCAGACACAGCCAGGTGGGTTTGCGCTTTTTCAAACAGAAATTCTTTGAACTTGTCTATTGATGTTCCTCGGGAGCCCCATCAGAAAGCATGTGGCCAATGAACCTCGGGAAGACTGGAGTCTGGTTACCTAGGTAGTCTATTGAGGGATAGTGACGAGGACAGGTGGGAAGCTTTCAGCTACCGTCTCAACAGACTGTGGGATGTCTTTTGACGCTGCTGCAGCTGTGGAATGCTTCCGAACAGGAGGAGAAAACATTCTCTCAGCAGTTGCTTCACAGAGAAGAACGAAACTTGAGAATAGATTTAGAGCACTATGACCCTGGAGGGGCCACAAGGAGAATACTGTTGAATCTCGCAGGCCTCTGTTCCATTTGTACGCGTCTTTTCGCAATAGCTGCTGACTAAAGCACATAATAGACCCTGATTGCTGAGCTGGACTTATCATCCGTGGGGGCCGTAATTTGAACTTGTGGACTTATCTCATGGCATTAGCCCCATAATTATCATAACATGTAAAATGAAATTCTACGCCAATGTAGCTACCAACGAAACAAAGGTATTCAGCGTCAGTCATCGGGGCCCAAACAAATTGAGGTTGAGGGGCCGAGCACGGTTGCAATATCTTTCTCCCTTCCCATGCTATTGCGGATCAGGTAGGTCCAAGGCCACACCTAGGTATAGTACCGCATTAGTTTCCCTAATGAGGGGTTTATGTCCTCAGGAACGGGTCTCTGGTGTTTTCGGCATAAATTTTCGCTTTCAGGTGTATGGAGCTCCGAATTTACCCAGGCATTAAATAGGGCGAGGGTACGAAATTTTCTTCAGGAACTCACAGCAGTGGTCTTGATTGTGATGGTAGTATGGAATGCGAGAAGCATTCTGATATGAACTGTGAGATAGAAGCCTCAAAGTACCGTTCGGAGGCTACTGCAGGTTTAGTGTTGCCACTTGTATATAATATAACAGTTAATTTAGATACATCTGCCCTGGGGAACTCTTTGACCAGAAGACATAAAGCAATAGTATTATTGTTCATCTGAAGGAAGCATGGGTCACGCTTTCCGTTGAATCGCCAGCATGAGTGTATGACCGGCTGCTAGATGCTAATGCCGGCCCTCCCTTTCCCAATCCGGTAGCTCATGTACTGACTGGATCATCGCGGTGGGATCTAGCTCCGAAGTCTGGTAGGTACGCGAGGCTGAGTGAAGCTCTGAAGCCCCGTGACTCGGCAGATCCTTTGCCTGCAAAGGGTCCCAGTAGCCTTGTAAAGGGAATTCAGCCGAATTCAAGTCATTGCCTTGGCCATTTCCAGGATGCTGGTTGCTTATTGCCTGCTTTCGTCTCTTCCGTGCTCGGAGGAAGACCAGCAAGCCGGCAGCGCCAGCCGCAAGGCCGGCTATGGAAGCTCCAACGGCAGCGCCAACTATCGTGCCTTTACTTGGTTGACTTGGCTGATTTGCATCCCCTGAATTACTGGGATCTGTGGGAGCAATGCCCGTTGAGAAACTTGTGGGGTTACTCGTGACTGGTGATAGCGTGGGCGATACGGATGACTGGGTGGTAGAAGCAAGTGGCGTGGTGCTTGAGCTCGCGGCTGTTGTTGGAGTAGAAGGTGCAACTCCGACCGTGGTCAGAATGATGGGCATGTCTGGTATGAACACAGTCAGCCGCTGCAAGCAAGTCTGCCGGATGCCATACCTAGGCACTGGCGGAGCAGCGATGGCACCTGCTAACTCACCCACAAAAAGGAGGACGTTCTCTTCGGAGGTGCAGTTGACCGACAGCAAGTCAATGCAGTAGAACAGGGTACGGGATGTGTCCTCGCACAGGCCCATTCCATTTCCACCAGCCACATTATCGTGTTGTGGGTTGACACAGAAACTGGGGCAGTATGAGCTCCGCCAGTTCGGGTCCGTACAAGAGCCTCGGACGTATGTTGACGCTCCCGGCTTCTGCAATTCGTCTCCGGTGGCCTGGCACACCCCGTTGGACAGACAGGCGTAGCCTTGGCCACAGCATGCTGACTGGGCTGTGTCGTCGTTGCACGGGGTGTCTTGGGAAGCAGCGGAGCCGTCTGGGTAGTAGCATATTGCGAGGCACTCGGGCAACAGAAATAAGAACAAGATCAGAAATGCGATCAGAAATGCTCGCATATCCACTGCCATGGTGTCCCTGGAGAGCGACCAAGGACAGAATGGCCACAATCAATGTGGCGGGGGTCAAGAAGAGGAAGTGTTGAGGAGGTGTTGGAGGGGGTATTCGGGTGCCGGACCATGGGGGATAGCCTGGTGGTTATTGCGGCCTCGTCTGAAGCCGGGCTGCTTGGGAAGAGACACATCGGCTGCGACATGTGGCTGCCACAGGGGGGTTGACATGTCGTTTCGGCGGGCATCGTTGGTGCCCATGCCATCACCTTGCACCATCTATCTACACCGTGCCTGGGCACGTCAAGGCGTTCCGAGCTGTTGGTATGCCAAGCAGCATGTTGGTCCTGCGCAGGCCAATAAGAAAGTGCCGCAGCCGCAGCCGAGTGGCGCAGCGGGGACCGTCCTACCCTATCTTAATTGCTGCTGTTAAAGTGGCCTGCAAAGCGCCTCCTCCACGTTTCTTTGTTGTGAACCGACACTGCCTGTTTGATGAAGCGAGCGAGCGCCCGAGTTCAGTCTCTCCCGTCTTTTCTTTTCTTCTTGTCCACTTGCCATCGAGCACCACCCCCGAGAGGTGCCTCCCTCTCGACGCTCTGCAGGCCTTGCGCATCCCCTCAACGCCCACCTCTGGTTTTGACTAGATAACGTACTGCCTCGCCGCGGCTGGGCCACGACCTCGCTCCTCGCCAGCCCTTCTGACCCTGGGTCGCCAATTTCGCAGAGCATGTGCGGAATAGTGCGCCACCACACCCTACCATAATCATATCATCTCCATCATGCCCTCTGCTAGGAGGAGCCCCAGGTGGCTGGTTGCTGCTGTTGTCGTCTCCCTGGTCACAGCTTTCTACGTCCTCCACGACCACGCCCCGCGTGCGTGGCTTGGACCCGCGTCTTTCTCAAACTTGGACAGTCCACAATGGAAGGTCCCGGATGACTACTTCTGGAAACAAGTCCCCATTCACTACCCTCCCACTTCGATTCGCCCGCTTCCCACCGGCAGAGCCACGCCCTTTCCAAAGGTCCAAGCGGCCAAGTTTCCATCTGAGACAGTAGAACAGCGCGACATGCGCAGGTTCCATCGAGATGCCATCAAGCACGTCTTCAAGAAGTGCTGGCAGTCGTACAGGGAGAAGGCCTGGCTTTCTGACGAGCTCACGCCCATCAGCGGCCAGTCGCGCAACACGTTTGGCGGCTGGGGCGCCACCCTGGTTGACTCCCTCGACACTCTGTGGATTATGGGCATGACAGCTGAGTTCGAGGAAGCAGTTGAGGCTGCCACCACAATCGACTTCACCAAGAGCCAGCACGAGGAAATCAACGTCTTCGAGACCACCATTCGGTATCTGGGCGGGTTTCTAGCAGCCTACGATCTGAGCGGCGACCCGCGGCTGCTCAGAAAAGCCAATGAGGTTGGCGAGATGCTCTGGAAAGCATTCGACACTGAAAACAGGATGCCTGTACTCCGCTGGCACATCAACTCCGCTGCAGAGGGCCAGCGACAAGAGGCGCCTGACAGCGTGCTCGTGGCCGAGATTGGCAGCTTGACAATGGAGTTCACGAGACTATCCATCCTGACCGGAGATCCAAAATGGTTTGACGCCGTGCAGCGCATCACCGACGTTTTCCATGAGCAACAGATGTCGACTTCGCTGGCGGGCATGTGGCCTTTGGTCGTGAACGCAAAGGAGAAGGTGTTCAACCAGGGCTCACACTTCACACTGGGCGCTATGGCGGACTCGGTCTTTGAGTACCTGCCAAAAATGTCGGCCCTTCTCGGGGGCAAGCTTCCAGAATACCAGGCAATGTACGAGAGGGCTATGGATGCTGCGAGCCAGTGGCTCCTGTTTCGCCCAATGACACCCACGAATGAAGACATTCTCATCTCTGGACACGTCGAGACTCGCCGGGAAGGAGGCACCAACCACATTACTCCCCAGCGACAAGGCCAGCATCTTGTCTGCTTTGTCGGTGGCATGTATGCCCTGGGCGGCAAGCTCTACGGGAGGCAAGACCATCTCGATATTGCGAAGAAGCTTACCGAGGGATGCATCTGGACCTACAAGGCGTCCCCGCATGGCATAATGCCAGAGACGCTTCACATGGCATCATGCAGCTCCAAGGAAGATTGCAGATGGGACGAGTCCGAGTGGAAAAAGCAAGTCATGACTGCCGCTGGTGAACAAGCCACTGGCGACTTGAACGCTGATGTCGGGCGCGCGGATACGATAATCGCCGAGAGTAGACTGCCAGAAGGTTTCACGAAAGTCCCAGATGGCCGGTATATCTTGAGGCCCGAGGCGATAGAGAGTGTGCTTATCCTGTATCGCACGACTGGTCGCGCAGATTTGCTGGACTCGGCATGGCAGATGTTCACCGCTATTGATAAGGTGACATCGACACAATTTGGGAACTCAGCCGTTGCAGATGTCATGATTCCAGAGAAACCATCAGCCACAGACTCCATGGAAAGCTTTTGGCTCGGGGAGACCCTCAAATATTTTTACCTCATCTTTAGCGATCCGGAGTTGGTAAGCCTCGATGAATTCGTATTCAATACCGAGGCGCATCCGTTCAGGCGCTTAAAGAAATGAGGACGGGAACTTTAGAAGCCCAAGCCTTGGGTCATCTCACCGGGATGTATGAGCATGAGAAAGGCATTAATTCCAGCAAACTGTGCACAAGTACACAACTCATATGAAGGGGGTGGGGTTCCCTCGATTTTTTTGATTTTTTTTTTTTTTGGTGCAGAATCTAAGGCGTTATTCAAATTTCGCGACTCGCGATAGTTTAACAGCAAATCTTAGGAATACGCAATGTGTTGCCGAAGCATTATGAGCGCCGGTGTGCATCTCCTAAGGCAACACGTTGATGGGCAGCACACCCTCTTGCATATGGACACTCAGCCAAACAAGCAATGCGTCTGGAGCTTAATGTTATCCCGCTGGACCCTGAAATGAAAGTTCTTCCCGGCTGGCACAGGCATTATCGCATACAGCTTTTCTCGGAAAGCACCGTTTACGAACCCGAGATTCTGTGCCCAAAGGTCCGGGGCCGAATGGAGATCTCTGGACCAGCGGGGCCGGAGCATCAAGTTGAACCGAGTTTCCTGCTCGCTGTTGGGTGGCTCATAATGCCGCGCAAACACCTGCCTGAGTCAACAAACCAACCCCCCTTATAAACATGCGTGTCTCAGCTGACTTCATGCTGTGGTGTATTTTTACGGGGTTGAGAGTGGAGTATGGCGTGGGGCTGGCCGGCTATCCAAGCCGGACGAGTTCTTGGCCTTTTTACTTTTTACTTGGTCTCGTTGATATCACCATCGGAAGGAGTATTTAGACCTTCCCGTTGGTGGCTGACTGATGAACCTTGATCCCTATCTAGTGCCAAGCAGATCCTCAACCATTCAATAACCCAACGCCACTTATAAATAGGTTTCTTCGAGCTAAACCCGTGCTGTTCAGTTGTTTCTGTTCTACACTCTGACGGACGAGACAACGCCAACATGGCGGCTAGCGCAATCATCGTTGGGCTACTGGCGGCGTTCCTGTACGGCCTTTATCAGTGGCTGCTCCCAAAACCGATTCCCGGCATACCTTATGACAAGGCTTCTGCAAAGAATCTTTTTGGCGATATTCCCGCGCTGATCAAGCAAGTCGGCAAGACAGGGGACTTTGCGGGTTACATCCGCGACCAGAGCGCAAAGCACAACTCGCCAATCGCCCAGGTGTTTTTGAAACCGTTCGGCAAGCCCTCCCTCCTGGTGTGCGACTTCAAGGAGGCCCAAGATGTCCTCCTGCACCGCGCCAGAGAGTTCGACCGCTCCGTCCTCGTCAGCGAGCTGTTCCAAGGGGCCGGCAAGGACCACCATATCGTAAAAAAGACCGGGCCTGAGTGGAAGGCCCGCAGGAAGCTCCTCCAGGACCCAATGTCGCCATCCTTCTTGCACAACATCGCGGCGCCAGCCATCTACGCCAGCAGCCTCAACATCCTGAAGCTCTGGGAGCTAAAGGCCGATCTGGCTGAGGGCCGGCCTTTCTTGGCCTCGAAGGACATATTCCATTCCGCCCTAGACGCCGTCATCGCCTTCGCGTTTGGGGAGGGATACAAGGAGAATGCGACAATGAGCCAGATCGAGCTGGTGGAGAACCCTGGCCGTGACGAGATTGCTCTCGGCGGTAAGGACGACCCTGTCGAGTTCCCTACGGCAAAGCTTGGCCAGGTGATCTCAAGTATTCTTCACCTCACATCGACCATAGAGCGTATCAGGGGCACGGCTAGCATGAACCTCACCTGGTGGTTTATCGAGAAGGAACCTTCGTACAAGAAAGCCGCAAAGGACAAGGATGACGCTATCCACGAGGAGATTGAAAAGGCAGTCCAGGCCCACAGGCAGAACGGTCAGGGTGACGGCGACACGTGGGTTCGATCGGCAGTTGATCACATGATCAACCGTGAGGCTCTTTTAGCCAAGAAGGAAGGACGCCAATCGGAGCCTCACTCGTCCGGTATGTGTAACCCCTACATGAGATGTGCTTGGTTGAGTGTTCCTCAACTCAAGCAGGCTGCCTGGTCTACACTTTTGCTAACAATATCATGCCTACGTGCAGCTATGGTGATCGAGATTTTTGGGTTCATCGTCGCTGGCCACGACACAACGAGTACCAGCCTCTGCTGGGGAGTCAAGCTCCTCGCAGACCACCCAAGGGTCCAACAGCGTGTCCGCGACGAGCTGCAGGCCGCCTTCCCCGAGGCCAAGGCCGAGCGCCGCATGCCGTCCGCCGCCGAGATCACAAAGGCATTTCTCCCGTACCTCGAGGCCACCATCGAGGAGGTCCTGCGCTGCGGCAACACGGTTCCGATCGTGGACCGCGATGCCGTCCAGGACACCACCCTCCTCGGCCACTTCGTCCCAAGGGGAACCCACGTCATGTTCCTCTCCAGCGGGGCTTCGTTCCTGCAGCCGGGCTTCGAGGTCGACGAGTCCCTCAGGAGCCCGCAGGCTCGGGACAGCAAGGTCGGCACCTGGGCGCCCGACGACATCGGCGCTTTCAAGCCCGAGCGGTGGCTCGTTCAGGAGAACGGCAAAGAGGTGTTTGACAGCCAGGCCGGGCCGATCCTGTCCTTTGGCCTCGGCCTCCGCGGTTGCTACGGGCGTCGGCTGGCGTACCTCGAACTGAGGCTGCTGTTGGCGATGTTTCTGTGGAAGTTTGAGTTTGGAAAATGCCCGCCTGAGCTCTCTGGATACGAAGCTGTAGATGGGGTTGTCCACGGGCCAAAGAGCTGTTATGTCAGGCTCAGGAAGGTCGCCTACTGAATCTGGTCTAGATTTATGTCGTACGCGGCACTTCTTCTAAATAATTAGAGACGCATGTCATAGACCTGAACCTGACTGCTTGGAATCCACGCGACTCAAACGAGAAAGCACACAGGCCAGGCAAGCAAGGCTTAGATCAGCTGCAAGCCTTGGGGGACGCGGAGTACAGCCTGGCATGTTTCCCAAGGAACGGGATTGTATTTCTTTGTATATTCTTCACTGCGGCAAACGCGAATTGTAGCAACTTGAGTGATGCATAACGAAGGCAGGCCTCGCAAGGGGCCCAAGGATCCGCACGACAGCAGCAAACCAGTCATGATCCAAGATCAGACGTAGCGCAGACTGTCCTCCCTTCCGCCATCTGGTTCTGGGAGCAACAAAAATCACTGGCGCATGTTGAATGCGTCAGCTAACCTCCATGTGTCGGCAACCTACATGTCGTCGCACCTCAACAGCACCGCAGCCACGATGACAGGCAGCACGCTAACCAGCTCGCCGAGCCCAGCAAACTGGGGCGGAATCCTGGCGTTGTGGAGGCTGGAGAAAGCGCCGCCGCCAAGCAGGATTGCAAAGATGTTGTAGACGAAGCTCCAGCCAAAATTGAACGCAATCCTGCCCATTGACTTCTTGCTGACGTTGATGAGGGTCAGGATTCCGGCCAGGCTGGGCCGCATGAGGACGACGTCCGCGGCGGACTTCGCCACGTCGGTGCCGCTGGAGTCGTTCATGTGCACACCGATTGTGGCCTGGGCAAGGGCTACGGCGTCATTGGTTCCGTCGCCGCAAAATATTACGGTAGGTGCTTTTCCCGGCGGCGCCGCCATGAGTTCCTGGACATACGCCTGTTTGTTTGCCGGAGTGCAACGAGAGCGAACGCGGTCGTCTGGTATGCCTAGCCGAGCTGTCACCGCACGCACGGCACAGTCGTCATCGCCAGAGATGACGTGGACCGCGACGCCCCGTCTGCGCAGCTGCTCAACAGTGTCGAGGGAGTCCGGACGGAGTGAGTCCTGCAGGCCGAATATCGCCA
Organism: Stenocarpella maydis; assembly: GCA_002270565.1. Lineage (NCBI taxonomy): Eukaryota > Fungi > Ascomycota > Sordariomycetes > Diaporthales > Diaporthaceae > Stenocarpella > Stenocarpella maydis. The sequence continues at coordinate 157,315 of NQMI01000004.1, forward strand.
CCAGCTTGCCATCTACCGTGAAACAGAATGTTGTGTAACCCTCAGTGAGGACAGACTGGACCTGGGAGTCCTGACCGAGTCCAAGCCAACGGGAGTTTCCGGCACGAAGTACTGAACCCGAGGATGTGGTTGCTTCGACTCCCTTAGCGGTCAACACGCTGGCGTCGAGGGTCTCTGCAGACGGAGTGATTCCTGCGGAGTGGAGCTGTGTAGCCACTGCCGCAGATACGGGATGCTTGTTGCTGGCGAGTAGGGATAGCAACATCGACTTCGAGTCAGCTAAGCTCCTCTGAGCTCCCAACCATATCTCGCGGGCGACCGTGAGTCGCCCTTCTGTGAGAGTCCCGGTCTTGTCCAAAACAACATGAGAAGCTTTGTAAGCTAGCTCTAAGGGTTCGGCAGATTTGATAATCACACCTTTCTCCGCAGACACGCCACTTCCAATGACAATGACCATGGGTACCGCCAGACCAATAGCACATGGGCAAGAGACGATGAGGACCGTTATTGCGTATGTGATGGCCTGGATGGCAGCATCGGATCTGGTCCGGCCTTGGACAGAAATACCTACAGCAATCCAGACGCAAAAGACTATGGCTGTGAGCGTGATGATGACAGGGACGAAGTAAGACGCGACGCGGTCGGCGATCTCCTGAATCTTGGGCTTTGACAGCTTGGCCTCGTCAACCATGTTGGCGATGGCACTAATTGTGTTCTCAGCCGGAAGCCGGTTGAGCCGTACGACCAATGTGCCGGGCCCGTTTATCGACCCAGCGATTACAGCGGACTTGAAGTACTTCTCGACAGGCCTTGACTCGCCGGTGACCATCGATTCATTGACCTCGGAGGATCCGGAGACAACCGTGCCGTCTGTGGGTATCTTGGAATCTGGCAGGACTTTGAAGGTGTCTCCGTATTGAAGAAGCCTGACATCCACCTCACGTTCCTCATCTCCGACCAGAATAGCAGTAGGCGCCTGTAAAGACCGGATCGAGATGGACTCGACAGCCTTCTGACGGCCAAGCGCCGCCACGTACCTCCCAACCATGATAAGAGTCACCAATAGTGTGCTTGTCTCAAAAAACTCGGCGGTAGACAGTGGCTGGCCAGCGACGAGGTAGCCGAACGAGACGACTGAGAAGACGTAGGCAGCAGTCGTGCTAAGGACGATGAGCAGGTCCATCTCGATGACCCTCGAGAATACGAGGGCCTTCAGGGCCTTGGGATAGAATGGCCCGGCGATCAGGACCTGGACCAGTGTTGCGAGCGCGAGGGACGCAGATCCGTAAGCGATTTCTCGCTCCGGCAGGGGCGCCCATACGAGCACCAGCACTGGGATGGTAAGAATGGCAGAGAGGATCGTGCTCAGCCCCACGTTCCGAACATGCTTGCTGCCAGCCGCAAGACTCTGATCGCCCCTAGGAGGGGCGAGTGCCATGCGGCTGTCCCAGCCTTTCTCCAGCAGGTCCCGCGCTCCTACAACCTCGGAGTCGAAGACAACGTTCATGATATTCTTGCTGATGACATTGGCATCAGTGACACCCAATGGCCAGGTGTCATTGACAAATCCAATCGCGTCGCCCGGGGTGACAAGGTCGATGTTAGATCCCTGGTTGTTGACCTTCTCGCACTTGAACTCGGTAGTTCTCTCGAGATGTTTCATGACCTCTTGGACGGATCCAGAGCCCAGGTCCAAATCAAATTCGGCTCGCGAGAGGACAAGACTGGTCTTGAGGTTCTTGACCGATGTGAGACTTGCGAGAGTGCGCTGTAGCTTCGTCTCGCACCCGGTACATGTCATTCCAGAGATGCTCAGGATCACATGGTCTCTGCCCGAAATCCCAGCCTCGAGGTCGACAGGTTGGTCCTTTCCATGCCTGAGCCCCTTGGTCCTTCTGGTGTCGGCCGAATCACGAATGGCAGTGGAGGCTGGAGCACAGCAGCCCTTGTCCGCACATCCATCCTCCCGAGACTCCTTTTTCGAAGGCTCGGCGCAGTCTTTGCCCTTTGCCCTGGCCCGCATGGTCAGGGAGCACTTGGTTGCTGCTCCGGTAGCAGAGCATGAGTCAACAGACCTGCGGGTGGTCGACGATGACTGCTTAGGGCAGCGCTTCCGCTCAAGGGAGGACCGGCTGGGCGGCGGGCAGCACGACTCCTGTCCCATCGCCAGGAGCGCCCGGCAGAGGCATCCGAGAGCCTCTAGTTTGGCCGCATATTTCCGGCGAGTCGATTGGCTGTGCTGGGGGCATGGCTTGCCGTCCCGTCCACTGTCGCAGGCACCCTTGGACGATGAGCCTGCGCTCTTTCCCACGCACTCACGAGCAGCGAGGCGGTCCAGGCATGACACGTCGCAGCAAGGGCTTGGTTTTCCCTTGCAGCAGCTCGGGTCCTTCGGGTCGGCGGACTCGAGCTTCGCGTCGTCGCAGCAGTCGTCCCTGCACGAACCACCGGGGCCAGTGCCGGCCACCTTGACCGCCGGTTCGCCGTCGCAGCAAACATGTGCACATGTGGCACCAATCTCGGGCCCAGTGACGTTCGAGGGTTCACCCGCGGCACAACATCCACCACCGCAGGTGTCGCTGCGTCCGGCCTCCGTGGGGGCCTTAGGCTGCCTGTCGTCGGCACAGCAAGCATCCGCGCAGGTGGCCGCAGCCGTTGCTGGGGCCAGTTCAGGTGAATCGGACCTCCCACCTCCACAGCGCCGCCTGCCACAAGACTCGTCGGAGACATTACTGCTATCATTGTCACAGCAATTGCCCCCGTTGGCGGAGGGCTCTCCGCCCGAGGTGCTGCGGCCCACATTTCCGGGTTGTTGCTGCTGCGGGGTTTGTGTAGCCGTGGCCTCTGGAGACGCACAGCATCCAGATCCACAAGCCATCGCACAGGAGTCGTTTTCAGCTGGTTTTTTTTGGGGGGGGGGTGGCCTGGTATGTATCGGTATGGACTCAAGTCTGGTGCTGTCGGTTGGCCGGGGTCGGTGAGGACATGTTAAGTAAGCAGCAGGTCTGCAGTGGAAACTTTAGCCGCGGGTAACTGCTGTGTTTAGTTATTTAGATGCTCCACTCAGCCCCGAAACACTCAGATCATGTTTAGTGGTTTCACACGACTCGACCAGGATATTAGTACCCACTGCTTCGTGCCACCAACTGCTGCGTAAAGGAGGAATGCACGGCTTGAATTTGCCAACTATCAGCCCAAGTTGGCCAAGGTCCCGTCCCCGGCACTACCTCATTTTTGCCGATTGATAGTTCTGCCCTACTACTCCTCGATCCAGGTGTCAGTTGTATCCTCAGTCCTACATTGCTCCCGTGTATCCTCCGACCAACAAGGAGAAGGACCTTCGGGCGGATCCTCACCCCCTTCCTCCTCTGTGCCTACTCTGTAACCATTGGACACAACGGGGATGCTGGGCGGAATGGGGTATTTGTACTCTGATGGATCCTTCGAAAGCAGGTGATCAGAATCAACCCGCTGGAATGCAGTCCTCCTCAGGTATTTCTTCATGCACATTCCCACCGAGTCCCCTCCGATTGCGGGCGTGGGGTTGTACGGGCATGGGTTGGAAGGCCCGCTGAGGATGGAGGCAGCCAGCCCAGCCTGAAAATATTAGCATCACGGACTGTGGATCACTGGGTGGATGTATTGTTGGGGCCCAGAGAACATACCACAAGCGGCGTCGAATAACTGGTACTGGATTTCACCCTTCGCCCGCCCACTAGAAGGTCGTAGGCGAGGATGGCCTCGCCCTGCGCGTAGAGAGAAACAGCAGTAGTCCCTCGGCCTGGGGTGGTGAACGGTGACAATTGCCCCTTGTTGTTTGTGGCACCGACCACAATCATTGGGCTATCTGTCGTCGCCAACAAGTGCGGGAAATACTGGTCGAGATAACGAGGGGCGAAGCTGGGGTCTTGTGGTTGATCTGGAGATGCGCCAGAGTTACCCGCCGACATGACCATAGTGACACCGAGTCCGTCCAATCGTCCCAGTGCAGCCTTCATATTTGCCTTGGCCGTATTCCAATCTGCACCGTGCTGCTTCTGCATGTCGTCGTCGCTCCAGTTTCCGATGCACATCACAAGCACGGCCTTGCCTCGGGGGACAGAAACGCTGGGCACAGAGCCTTCGACCGCATCGCCAACAATCTGTATCGCAGAAAGCTGCGCGGCTGGCGAGATAACCTCTCCCTGGACGAGCCCTGCCTTCATCTTTGCGTCAATCATCTTGATGAGGAACAAATCGGCATTACGTGCAACGCCGGTCTTGCAGCCGGCCGCCAGCATCGCCACCGCAGTGCCGTGGCCAACGATCCTGCCGTCCTTGGGCACCGGCGCGTAAACGTCGTCCACTGCAGTCGCGAGTGTCAGTGGGGTCTGGTGCGCGGGATTGGTATCAGGAGCCCCAATACGGTCTGAGGAAACTGGGGGACATCGGCGGATGGGGATTCTACTGACTGTTGTTGGGTGGATAATAAAAGCCCTCCTGCTTTTCGGCCTCTGTCAGAGGCACAGCACGGTGGACACGTGGGACGAGATAATTTTGTATCTTGCGCTGGTCTAGGCACTCCTCTTCTGGAAATCGCTCGAGGTTAAAGCCAGAATCCACGACAAAGATTGTTGTTCCTTGGCCTGGGAGATTGTTAGATAAGAGCCTTTACCTCTGCTATCAGCTGAGGTGCAGGTGGCACAGCTGCACTGTGTTCCGATCTCTTGAAGTCTCACACAAAACCATCACCAACTTGGAAGTCCAAGGAATGCCTTCTCTGGGTGGGCACTAACCACTGGAGGTATCATCGTATTCGAAGCCCCTGTCAGCGGGGTTGGGGTTGTTGACATCAAAGCCCGCAGACAGCAGCGTGAGGTAGTCATCTGCGGTGAGGTCGACGATGATGGTGCGGCGACTCAAGGTGTTGCTTGCATTGAACGAGCCATTCAGGCCATGAGGAAATTCGGAACGGAGTGAGTCGAGACGAAAGGCTGCGGTGAGAAAAGAGTAGACCGCGAGGCTTAGAAGGATGGGAGCAGCGAACATCTTGGCTTCCAGGGTTTAGAGGATTGCTCCTCCAGGCTTGTTGTATTGATATGTGAGACGCAACGTCGAAAGCTGCTGACGATAACAAAGCGTCAGCGGTGTTGGGCTGCGTTGTAAGGTGTCTGTGGGAAAGAACAGCAAAAGTTCTTGGCGGTCTAGCGTATTGACCAAATTGTGGGATGGAATACAAGTGGCAGTGTTGAGCTCCCATAGGAGACGGAAAATAAGTCGTAGCCAACTCAGGAAAGCGGCTGCTTTGCTGCTGGGAGATGGCGTTTTGAGTAACCAGCGACGGCGGTTGAGGGGATTTTCTGGGATGAAAGACTGTTGGGTGAGCCATCTTGGCATTGTGATAACTAGAAATTCGTAGCTATCGTTGGGGACTGGTCAAGTGTGGCCTTGATGTCGGACCAGCAATTCGAAGTCATACTTCCCCGATGCCAGTGTCCCCGCTCCCAACAACATTGAACGTTCATAACCCAGAGGTCATTTGTTACAGAAGATTCACAAAACATGTCCCGAGGACTTGACCATATTTACCTTACAGTTTGAGCTAACTGGCAGGAAGTGGGCAAAGCTTCAGACAAGGCTCCGCAATGCCAGACTTCCTGACACCACTGTGGCCAATCTAGACCCAAACATTGCTACCTGACGACTGTGGATTACGTATAATATCCAGCGATTCCTGTAGCCACTTTGTATTGACACTGCACTGATATTTATGGACTCCTAGTAGTATGTCATCTTTCAAGCGGCCTCAATGGCAACTCCTGAGCCTTGGGCTAGCCGCAAAAGACCCAGTAGCATTGCCTGTTCCCAGGAGATCTGTGGATAACATTCTCACTGGAATCGTAACTACAGGTCCATCAACCTAAAGCCTAGCACGGATCTACTTCAACGCGTGTGCTGGCAGTCTAGCCTGGTGATATCCACTTGTGCATTAGTGTAACTTTAGAACGCTCCTGAGCTGGTCCTTCGCTTCTTGTCCCCATCGTCAACACCATCGCCAGGAAAAGAGAAGTCCCGTGGCCATCCGTCAGCGCCCAAGATGGTGTCTTACTCATCCAAACCCAGCTGCTGGGTCGCCGGTGCCTAGCTTCCCTCGCAACCAGCTTCAAGCGGGTTGGTTGGTGCTTAGTAATGGAGCACAGCGATGCTACCCAAGCAGCATGGTATAAAGACGCATCCTTCCGTGGCATACCCGGTGACTGGAGACCTCGGGATCAGTGTCATCTTAGCACCGTCTAATAACCGCCTCCGATCACTCGACCTCTGTCCAGAACCTTTGGCGTCGGCGGGCAAACCAACAATGAGCACACCCGCTACCGGACATATCACTACCAGTGATGGTGTTCGTCTCGCTTACACGCAGACTGGCCCGGCATCAGCTGACAACATTCTGTTCATCCCAGGTTGGCGACAAACGGCTGCCCAATGGCACAAGCAGGTCTCCCACTTCGAGGCCTCGTACAGGGTCACGACATTTGACCACCGCGGACACGGAGACTCGGACAAGCCAGCCTCGGGCCACCGCGTCTACCGCTACGCAGCGGACCTGCTGGACCTCCTGACGCAGCTCGAGCTGCGCCGGGTGCACATAGTAGCACACTCGATGGGCTGCTCCGTCACCTGGGCCTTTTTCGACATCTTCCCGGCCCAGGCCCGGGATCTGGTCGCCGGCATCGTGCTCGTGGATCAGTCGCCGTGCATGGTAGCCGACCCGGCCTGGACGCCCGAGCAGGCCAAGCAGCTGGCGGCCATCTTCTCGCCCAGCACGGCATTTGAGCTCGGCAAGGACATCGCGCCGGCCACTGCGGGGCTGGTCAAGGGCATGTTCACGGCGGCGCGGACCCGAAGGACATCGAGTTCGCGCTGGAGAGGGGCGGCCTGATGAGCGACGAGGCGGCGGCGGCGCTGCTGCGTGACCACGCGTCCAAGGACTGGCGGGACATACTGCCGCGCCTGGATATCCCCGCCCTGGTTGTTGCAGCCGAGGGGAGCGTGTTCCCCGCCGAAGGGGTGAGGTGGATTAGCGAGCAGATCCCAGGGGCTAAGTTGGTTACCTTTGGCAAAGACGAAGGCGGCAGCCGTAAGCAGCTTCTGGACTCATTTTTAACCCGCTTTGGAATAAGACATTGCCGCCCGGAGCCTATGTCTTAAATGCCATGGCCACACTATGGCCCGATCCACGCTGTTTAAACGAAACTTGTTCCATGGTTCTTTAAAAGCTGACTCTCAATGCTGCAGATTTCATGTTCTATGAGAACCCCGATAAGTTCAACAGCGTTGTCGAAGAATTTTTGAAGCGGCCGTGAGTGGGCGGGCGAGCCTGCAGACCTATGCGCCTGGGCATGTTACACAGCGCCGCCGGTCTTGTATGAGCTGTTCGGTTGTTCGTCACGACATTACCTACTCAGGCCTTTGCCTGTTATCTCGTGTTACGCAATCCAAAAGACGTCCTACTGGGTTGCAACATAAGTGCTAAGGAATGGAAAGCAGATTTTGTTTCACTGGCGCGGTGTAGGTCTGGTTAGCAAACTAAGAGCTCAACATGTGGTTATTGGTGGCCCTCGGTCGGTTGGTTTTGTGTTATGTCATCAGTCCAGATGCAGGTTGAGGTGGTCGCGTTTGCAGCGTGAGACTTGGGACCTAGTATGAGGTAACAGGACAGAGTCCACGTAAATTAAGTCATCTTAAAGCTCATGACGGACGTCCTGGCTTCTGAAGCTACAGGGAACATGGATGCCTGTAGGAGGATAGACTTGGGATGACAACGGAGGAGTATCTACTGACTCGGGCCCCGTGGTCGATTCACTGCTTTGACGACTTGGTGTGATTGAGGGTGTGCTGTTAGCAGTGCCGGGCACGATGAGGAATGTGGTGGGCGTGTGTGAAGGAACGCAATTGTGTACATAGTGGCGACGCCGTTAGGTTGGATGAGACGGGGCATTTGCAGCTACAGTTTGAGTCAGAGTCAGGGCCCAAGCAGCTTGTCGGAGATAACCGCACCAGATGCACGTTGCTCAAGTTGAGCAGTGATGATCGGCAAAGGTTGTCTTGTGGATGCAAGAACAAGCAGTTCTAGACAATTTGCAGATTGTCCCTGATGAGCGGTGACGAGTTTGCGTCATGTACGTCCATACAGTTGCATTCCCGTTATCACAGTCGAAGCACGGCCACGGCGTGTCGGATCCGGTGTTTTCCGAATGTGGGCTGACTCGGCATCTGTCGACATGAAGAAAGCAGCGAGAAAGAAGACGAGACGCGATACGGAGCGAATTGTGGCCCCTTCTTGTTTTGCACATGTGAAAAATAAGAAAAAAAGGCTCTGCAGTGCGGCGGTCAATGCATGCTCGAGCGCGATGACGGTGGTTGCTGTCGTGTTGTACGCTACATACAGCACATGCATGCAGCGACAGCCTGCCAGCGCAGCTTGGCTGTGCCTCGTGCTAACGTCTGTACCTGGGTAGATACGCATGTGGATAGGAAACTGACGGATGTAGCATCCGGGCCTCTGATCAATCTTGTCAGCAAGCTCCACGCCCATGAGGTCTGGTGGTGGTGGTGAGTGGGCCCACGTCAGCCCCTCGTTGGAGGCCAGAGTGCAACAAAGGTTTGCTGCCATCCTCAGGCAATGCCCAGGCGAGCAGGCGAGCGAGGAAAAGCAGATTTGGTGGTGCCATGTCAGCCGTTTGCCCGGACAGCCAGGCGTCTTTGTCGAGAATAGCCGAGCGAGGCCCACTCGTAGGGCTGAAGGCGACCTGTTTCAATATCGGGAGCTTGCGGGAAGGCGCCCAGGGGAGCCGCGCGACCTCGCGCCGCGAGATCCACAGCCCTCGTCCGTTTGTCGAGTCTCGGCCCTGACCCATGCACGTTTCCCGCCCACCGCTTCTGCTCTCGAGGTTCCTTCCTAACAGGATGCAGCCCCATCCGGTGTGATGTAGGATATCAGACTACCTGCGCTACCCGAGGACCTTGCCACGGCAGTTATCAGCACAGCCTACGATCCATACGATACGACAATTGTCTGCCCACTATCAATCGCACCACCACATCCGTATCCATTTTTGTACAACCACCCCCTTGCCAGCGCTCTCGATACCTTCAACCCAGCGCTCTCAACGCCCAGGTGCACCGAACCCAGAGCCCAAACCAATCTGCCCTTTCCAGCCTGACCGGGGCCGCCCAGGGTGACCTTGAGCTCGGGAAGGCCCCGTCCAGCCGTTGAGCCATCGAGCCATCCACCAGCGGCCGAGCCCAGTCCCTGCTTGCGCCTCACCTATCCATTCAAATATCAGCAGAGCCGCCATCTTCAAATCTTGCCCCCGGAGAGTCTGCTTGCCATTCCACACTCAGGCTCTTCGTCAACAATAACACCAAGCTCTGTCCGCCAACCCGGCCTTATCGCCTCTTTACAACACACACAACTCCACTCCACCCCACCCCACTATAATGGACATGCCCAATATGGCTTCCATGCCCATCAACATCGATGACCTCCCCGCCGAGGTGAGCTTGCGTATATCCCCTTCCCCGGGCCCCTGCTTGCAGCGCAGCTAACAGGCCAATCCCAGATCCTCATGCAAATCCTCAGTCCCATGACGACCGTCGAGCTCCTTCCGCTCGCCCGTGTGAACCGTCGCTTCCACGACCTGGCAATCCGCGTGCTCCACACCCGCCTGATGAATGCTGCCTTCCTGCCCGAGCATGAACTCATCCTCGAGTGCTACCACCCTTCCGCCAAGATCTCCACACCCTACCTGCAGTGCAACTACCTCGGCACAGACGGCCTCAGCGGCTACGATGAGGAGCACCAGATGAGCTTCGGCCAGTTTGGTCAACTCTATTCGCGCTTCAGGCCCGTCTTGCAAGACGAGAACCGCAGGTCAAGGTCGAGGCATGCCAGCGTGGGTGGCAGTAAGGTCGAGGGTGACGATACTGCGACGGTGACGGTCAGCCTGGACGACTGTGAGATGTTCAGCCAGCTGTGCACAGTCACGAACATGGTCAAGACATCGTCCAGGAAAGGCCTGTTCCTTTCTCACGTCAATATCAATGACGGCGTGGTGCGCGTTTTCAGGCGCTGGTTGCGGCAGTGCCACAATGGCGAGCTGAAGGACCAGGACCAGATCCTGTGGACCGATCGCAAGAGGGACGTCGGCCTGCGCTTCCAGGTTCGCGAGAAAGTTGGCGCGAGGACCGGCCCGGCAATCTGGACCCAGGAAGAAGAGGATGAGGATCTCCCCGTGACATATGAGCTGGAATATCAGGAGGTATTGGTCCGCACGGGCCAGTTGCTTCTCAAGGTGGAGAAAGCAGAGGACCAGGAAGTCCACAATACAGGTAAAGCAATCGTCATTGCATCCATCTGAAGGAATCCAACCTCGGAGAGAGTTCCATGGCTGTGTCGTTTTGGCAGGATGGTCAGGTAGGGCCGCAGACAGAAACGCATCGAGTTCGGGGCAAGTCTCCTTGCGCAATGTCCACGGCACCTCGCCTCCGTCAATACGCACAGACCTGTGCTGCAGTCCAGCTCAAGGTGACCACCCTCGACGACACCACAAGGATGGATGCCGCATTCGGGCCTATGGACCTTGTCCAGAGTGGCAAGCAAGAGGTGGACATGATATTGAACTTTTTTGATCATGGCTACTCACACCTTCTTCCAGATCTCGGTTTTGTCCGCGAAAACGGCTCCACAGTACCATGCAAGGGCCAACAGATGTACTTCTGGATGCCACCCGCGAACATGTACGACCGTCAACTCTGGGGCGCCTCGGCACCATCTGTGTGGGTAGGTGGTGCCTGAATGACGCGTTCTAAATGTTTTTACCACCATGACACTGTCTTACGAGCGAGCGAATCGCAACGGATTACAACGTTCCCTCCCGTCGTCGAGCGGACCCTCCGCTCTACGACACCAATTGGAGAACGACGACGGTCCATCCTCAGCCGTCCAAAGGCCTCGCCGAGCCAAGAGCACGAAACCAGACATTCTCAATTTCGCCCGAAAAGGTGAAACAAAGACATGTCAAAGTCCTCAGACGAGGGCGGGAAATTTTTACACTGCGCCTAGGGAGCAGGGCCGAGATCAGATTGAGTTCGCTGGGGTTCGACGTGGAATATGCCGAGTCCATCAAGCAAACCTTAATTCGGCACGGCCGCCTCAGTTGCAACGTCGCGGCTGCTCTCACAACAACCCAAACTATCATGCACTGGGGCACGAAACACCAGAAAAGATGGGCTTCGGTTCGTCGTACACGTGTAGAGCTAGACTCTATCTACGTCACCCCAGGAGCACATTGCCGTCCTTGGCAACCCCCTATTCAGTACGAAAAAAGCCGACGGACTCGGAAGTGATTCAGACCCGAACCCTTTTTAGGATAATTATCGGTGGAGTCTGGGAAGAGCAGTGGATTCTGATAGACTTTATTGCAAGGCATGCATAGACGTGGGCAGGTTCTAGACACAAACTTCTTAGAGTACTACCCCGATAGCTTTTCGGAGACACGCTTGAAAAATGACATTAAATAGACTAGATACCTAGATCTGATTTTCAAATAAGACAAGAGATTTCCGTCTCCACATTGTTCACTGCGCGTCCGAAAAAGGTGGCCTCGGCCCCTCGCGACACTGCTTACCCAGGCACAGTCAACCTTTCTGGCAGGTGGCTTGTCGCTTGCCTCACCGGACTAAGGCTCGGGTGCATTATCAACTTGAACTGGCTGGAGAAGGCTAGCTCAGAAGTATTCAAGTTAGGACCTCAGGGCTTGCATCAAATCCACATGCTTTGTTTTCACGTAGGCGAAGTTTCTTGCAGTTACATACTCGGAGCACAAATCAGTCTCTGGCTGAGGTCCCGACGCACAATTCAATATGAATGTCTTCAATCTCGCTCCAACGAGATCTCTCGGAGCGGTGGAGCGCGGATATACAAGAGGCAGGTGAAGCTTGGCGTTGACCAAATGTACAACAAAGCCGAACCCCCCCGGGGGGGTGCCTAAACTACATACCTAGGTAACAGAGAGTGGCACACTTCTTGGCTGTAACGAGCAACTTTCCCTTCTTTGGAATTCGAATAACTTGAACTGGATCATGTGTCTATTTTGGTTCATAAGTCGTCCCTTCCTAGGTAGTTAATGAAGCATGTTACCTTACCTAGGTACAGACAGATCAGGAACATCTGGCAATAGGGCAAGCAATAAGTTTTGGACAAACGTTGCACCGTCGAGTGTATGACCGCTTCGCATACAAAATCCACTCTTCTTTTTCCATGATCATCAAACGGCAGGGGACCAAGCGATCGCATTCAATCTTGTCTCAGCCGGTAGTGGCTTATCCTTGGCGACATCATTCATAGCCCAGAGAACGTGGTCTCGCAACCCAGTCAGCCAAAGATGTACCACTGATACTTCGTCGTGTATTTTAATGTACAATTTCTCAGATGCCTTGACGTGTAACGACGGGGTCTCACAAGCTCGGTCCTGTTATGAATATAGTTACTACGCGTATCATGCCGAGTGTGGCATCACATTTTTTACTGAGAGGACAGGTCCGTTCCACAACGCCCCAGTCAACTCCCTACGGACGTCACCCTCACTGCCATCACCAACCCGCGACTCACCCCCTTCCATCCTTCCAAACACAGGTCAGGATTACCAGGCCACTGGATCGGATATTGTTCCAAGCCGTAAGCGACCACAAAGACTGACAAGAACCTTGGCTGGGTAAGGGGTTGCTCGGATATGTGATGCCAGAGAATTCCACCGGAACTTGTCTCCTGGGATTGTGGCTCACGAGGACCGTCTGGGTTCTGTTTGGGCTCCATCACAGAGGTTTGGCCGACAGGGGATCTTGAAGGGTCCAGTAAAGGCGGGAGGCATCTGGTCTACAACAACTATGAATGCTTCATGTGCTATGGATAATTACCTAGGTACTTACAACTGTGGTCGAATGGATGATAAAAGGGCGACCCTATAACGAACAATTGTCTCTACCGGAGCGTGGGTACTGATTTTAGCTAGTGTGTATTGTTTTTGGGGTGCCAGAACAGCTAGGTAACGACCATCTGTGGGCTACATACTTTATGAAATGCCAGTGAGTGAAGATTTCATGGCCGCGTCGAGCTAGGCGGGATTGTCTATCTGCGGCAAATCTCCCATCATCCTTTTACTGGGCCAGGAACTTCAAAGTTTCTCGATCCTTTCATTGTGTGATGACTTCCGAGGTTGAACTCTAGCCGCACTGCCGTGTGTCCGAGCGACGGCTTCTCGCCGCGCACACATGCCCCGATGTTTCCGAGAACACTACTCAGTCGAACACGAACCGCATCTGACAGCTCGGCGGTTCGTCTGCGCCCTTCTCCCCCGGATGGATGCGCACGTTCCTGGGGAATATTGGGTTGGGCGCACATGCAGGCCGGAGTTATTGAATGCAGCACTGCGGGACGCGTGTCACCCTGCGACGAGCTTCCAGATCGCCTTGCATGCTTGGCTGTCCTTGGTGAGCCGTCGGAAAACCCGGTTACGGGATTTGAGGCGGGCCCTTGTTTGTGCAGGAAGGGGAGTTGGGCCTTGATGCCTACCGGCCCCAGCATATGCATTATTATCCCGATGCTATATAGTCTTCTAAATAGTCGGCAGCCGTCACACCGCCCCCGTACTAGTAAGTGCCAACAACTTTGGTTGACTTGTTTGGTTGATGCATATGTGCCCGGTATATTGCCGGGATTTGTGGCGAACCTATCTAGCCCAGATGTCGTCAAGCCGCCCGGACGTTTTGACGTTTTTATTCTCTTGACTGCATTAGTGCCGGCGATCTCCAGGGCTCTTGCACTTTACGGCCAATGGAGACCATTACACACCAAAACCCCATTGGCCACGAGGTATCTGGGCGTTTTGTGTAGGTGCACCCTTTTTTTAGTGTAGTGTGGACCATGTATAATGGGCGTGTGATAGTATGATCGCCGTTACAAAGGCCAAGCTAGAGCCTGTTCTGTGCGGTAGGGCATGCAGAGCAAACCTTCTTTACCTGTGACGGGCCCTGCCGCAACAAACACTTTGTCTGAGTTTGTTTATTTCGAGCAAAAGGAAGTGCGTCTGTCAGGAGTTCCTGGTGGTTTTTTTTTTCTTTTTTTTTTTCCAACGCCCGAGCTATGATGGCCAGATATAGATTTAAAAACGGCGCCAGAGAAGCACGCGTGTCGATCAAAACTGGTACTAGCTAGAAGTATCGCGGTCAAAGCCGAAAGCCACTTGGACACATGTGCAGCGAGTAACTGCCTAGGTATCGTACGAGCAAGACTAGTTCTCCTTGGCCCGCAGAGATCGAAAAGGGGGGACACTTGTGTGGCGAGTTCCCTCCCGAGAGAGGGCTTTAAGCGGATTATAAAGAGCCCGCCGAGGTAGAAGTGGTGACTTGGTGCTCTATCGATGCATCCCATAACTGCGTCCTAGTCTTGGCCCGAAGCCTGTCCCATGGATGGCTACGTTTGCCGGCTGATAATCTATCTAATAACGACTATCTATCTGGACAGAGGAGACCATCGATGGGAGACCCAAGCCGGAATGTCTGTGATCCAGATGCATTGGCCGGCACAGGGGCAGATACGGATGCGGATGCGGATGCAGATGCAGATGCAGATGGAGATGCATATGGGGATGAGAAACGGCTGATGAGCCAATCGCGACCGAGGACACAGCGACTGGACGGAAACGGGCTTGTTTGCAGTGGCACCAGCCGTTGTGCATCGCATGATAGCTCAGAGTCTGAGGGCATGCAAAATGCTGGGACGGCGTGGTGCTAAACGGTCTGGGTGTCGCAGGTGCTGTCGTGGGCAGCAGAGGGTTCGGACGACGAGAATAACTGACGGCTTGGCCTGGACGCCACTCATGCCACTCGGAGTCCCGGAGGGACATGGCGAGGTGAAGGGTGGGCTTCCTGCAGGCCGTGGGTGATGGGGATTCCGGGGGGCGGATCGCAAAAAGAGGAACGGGCAGGACTGGGCCGAGGAAGCGTGGCTGGAGATGTGCGACCGGCATCCCTCTGGCTGCCAAGCGGATACGGCCATATGATGATGGCAGTACCAGGTAGGAGGAGCAGGTGGATCCGGGTTTGCTGGGAGGGCCTGGCCCATGAGGACGGGAGTTTCGGCGTTCCCAAGCCGTGCTGTGCCGATGCAAGCTAGGTAGTGGCGTGGCGTGTTGGTGGGCAGCCAAAAGGTCCACAGGTACTATAGTGCAAGTAGGGCACAGATTAGATGACTGCAGTCGGGACACGCCCGCCCATGATGGATGTGTTTCTGTCGAAGCTCTGGGCGGTTGTCTGCATGTCTGCTGTGGGTGGCAGCCTGGCCCTTTGGGCAAGAGTGGAGAGCAAGAGGAAGGACGATAGTCGGGAGGCATCTACAAGTAGGTATCATAGTAGTGTGCGTACTCGCTCGGTACACCCGTTGAGAAACCCCAACCCCGGAGGTCGGCCTCGGAGGCGTTGCCGAAAGAGCTTTGATCCCCGGCATGCCAGCCCCACCCTGAAGCTCTAGGCCCTGTGTCAGGAGCAACGGGCGCTGTCACAGGAAAGCCTGCTCATCTTGTTCATCTCGATGTTGTTCACCTTGTTGGGTTCCTCTGCTTCCTCCTGCTCACTGACAAGGCGGCCGTGCAACAGATGACGGAGCATCGAAAACATGGGATTCTCTCGTCATCGGCTGCACGTCTTGGCTGATGGTTTGTTTGATCACTGTCACTCTGTCACTCGTCACTCGTCACCACCAGGACGAGGCCCATCATCCGTCCACCCATCCATCCCATCTCTCCTGTCATTGGTGTACACAGTAGCCTTTCATCATTCTTGGTCTTCAATTCTCCAATCTGAGTATTACACTCACTTACACTTGTACTTGACCTCACTCTTGGTCTGTCTGGTGGCCGTTGATCACACCCCCAGGACCCCTCAGGGCGGCGAAGGTCCCACATCAAGCTTGTTTCAGCCGCATGCGAGGCCCGAGCTCGGTCACCTGCAAGACACGCCCGCTCGTATGTACGGAGTACGGGGTAGCACATCAGGCACAACTGCCAAGTCCTAGTCATGATGGGTGATCTGGGGGTAGGCTGGCAGGCTGGCAGGCTGGCAGGCTGGCACGGCTCGCTCGACCTGGGTGATCAAGGTGATGGTGATGTGCATGCCAGTTGTGGTGTAGTGCATCGCACTATTTGCACGTATGTATGTATGTATGCGTGCCGAGTACTGCAGTGTGATGAGTAAGTCGAGCCTGTGTGTGCAGGTGTGCAGGTGTGCTGCAACCCTCACAACCCCCCTCCCCCCCCCCAATCATGAGGCGGGAACGAGGGGTCCACGATGCAGGGGGAACATGCGAGGGTCAGGCACACACACCTTCAATGTCACCAAGGCCAGGGGGGGTCCCCACATCAAGTTGACCCCTTCCCACCTCTCAACCTCACCCACGAGCACACACACACACACACACACACAAGTGACAGGCAGCTTGTCTCACTCACCGCGAGGCTGGCAGGCTGACAGACGAACAGACGCTGAGGGCCCCACTCTTGTTTCCGAGGACGTCACTCTGCCCGTTCCGCAGCCGCACAACCACACAACCACACAACCACCCTGCCCTGAGCTCCACCACCACGCTCCACCTGCTCACCTGGCCACGTTCCGTGTGTGACAAGGTTGCGATTCACCATCGCCCCCGTTCCTCGCCCCGCTCTCGCTTCTCCTGTCCTGCCCTACACTAGTTGTAGAGGGCGTGAGTGCATGTGGTGGCAGGTCTCATCTCGTCCCATCTCCCTCAGCCTGTCTGTCCCGCTGCCTCGAGGGCACGGCCTTAGGCCCACATGAACTATTCAAACCAAACCGACCGAGAACAAGAAGCAGACCGGGGTGCGGTCGGACGACGTCTTTCCTGCACCCTCCGGCCCTGATGTCTCCTCCTCCGCCCGACCCGCAATAATTCTATAACACCAGCGCCCTGACCACCACCATGACCATCCCTCGCTTCCATCCGCACCCGTTGCGTCAATGCCCGTTTCACTCTAGGTCGCCCGTGTGCCTACACGAGATACTTGCCCTGCTGCCTTCTGGTGTTAACCGTCCAGACCCACTCCTGCTTCGTCTAGTATCCTATCTACTACCCTTTTACTTTTCCTTCACCCAATGCCTACTTCCTTGGCTGTCACTCCCTTCTCCTTGATCCGTTGACCGGGTTGCCGACGCCATTGCTGCTGGCGGCACTTCCTTTTTTTTTTTTTTTTAACTTAATATTGTAATCTCGAGATACCCGACGACGCTTGCCCGTCTCGTCATCAACCACCATGGCTCATGAGGGCGGGGACGACCTGCGGGACCTGTCGTACCTGGCCAACGCCGACGTGAAGCTGGGCCTGACCGAGCGGGACAGCGCACCAGCAAAGCTGAAACCAGACACGAGGAAATCGTCAGCAGAATCATTCGCCGAGTCTGCAGTACTGCCCAGGGAGTCAGCCTATGGACCTCCACCACCAGTGCCGGCAAAGGACAGCATCTATGTCAAGAGGAAGGTCGAGAGCAAGGCTGAGAGCGGGAGCACAGAGGACGAGACAGTCGGCCCTGGGACAAGCCAGGCAAATTCCGACGTCAAGAAGGAAGGCGACTCCCAAAAGGAGAATGATGAAAGTAATGATTTGGCAAGATGGACTTCAGCAACATCTGCGGCCATAACAATCGGCATTACCGCCTCAACACTGAATATATCACCCCTAACGGCCAAGACAAAAGAGGCAGCTCCAAAGGACACACTGCCCGTTCCTCACCCCCTGGGTATGTCACCGCCGGACCTGGCCTCACCCATCCCAGAACAGGTTACAGTCCCAGCGCCAACGAGGCCGTCCAGGCCGTCCTCACTGCGTCTGTCCTCTTTGACCCGCGACAGCCCTCTGACGACCGACAAGGTGGTTATTGTCGACTCAAGGCCGTCTACCTCGAGGTCAATGCGTTCACAGCTCAAGACTCCATATACCACTTACAGCACTTCGACCACGGGAAAGGGCGGTCGTATAAAGTATGGCCGGGGCAAGTATGCGACTACAGAGTTGATCCCACAGCCCAGTGATGACCCTGAGGACCCACTGGTAAGAGAGCCCTCCCGATTTGTGCAGTGCTCAGCCCGTACTAACGCAATACAGAATTGGCCGAGCCTCAAGAAAGAGCTCAATTTGTATGCCCTGTTGACAACTGTGGCGATTTGCAATGTCATGAAGACTGCACTCATCAGCGTGAATGAGAACTTGGCACAGCAGTATTCGGTGTCGTATACAGCTGTGGCAGCCCTCACAGGTGTGCCGCTCATGCTCTCGGCCGTCACGGGACTGGCAAGCTCCGTCGCTGCAAGGATCTGGGGCAGGAGGCCTGTGTTCCTGGCTTCTATGACCTTGGTTTTCATTGGGTTGGTGTGGAACACCGGGGTGAGGACCAGCTACGGACAATTCATGGCAGCTAGGGTTTTTCAGGGCTTCGGTTGGGGTGCCTTTGATACTCTGGTCGTTGGCTCCATCATCGACACCTTCTTTGTAAGAACATCCGAGACTCGGCCTTTTCTCTCACCTTTACTAACCAATTTGCACAGGAACACGAACGCTCCACCAAGCTAGCTACTTATCGTATTGTCTCTGTCGCAACGCTCTGGGGCCCGCCTCTTATTGGAGGAGTAGCTTCCCAGAACCAGGCCGGCTTCAGCCTGCAGTTCTCGATCCTCTCGGTATTCCAGATCATCTCTGTCCCCTTGCTCGTTCTCGCTGCCCCGGAGACAATGTTCGACCGCACCAGCTCCATGCTTAAAACTCCCACGACGGGATTGTCCACCGGCCCGGCGAGCAAATTCCCTCCATGGGCTCAAACGATATTCACCAAGGCGACTGTCATCGCTTACATCAGGCACGTCGCCCGACCAGTTTCCTACCGGGGACCCGCGGAGGGCATCATCAGCGCCGATGTTCTCCTTCAGGCGCCCCGTGCAATGGTCGCTCCGACGACCGTCCTCGCCTTCCTGGCCTCTTTCCTTCCCTACTCCCTCCTCTGGGGCTTCTCCGCCTCTCTCTCGGGCCTCTTCGCGCCCGCGCCCGCGTCGCTCTCCCCGGCGTCCATCGGGCCCCTCCTCGCATTCCCCCTTGTCCTCTCCACCACCGCCGTCGCGGTCTTTGCCCGGTGGCCCTCGTGGTCCCAGACGATGACGGCCTTCAAGACCCGGTCGACCCACGTCTATGTGCTCGGTGGTGGGACTCTGCTGTCCTTCATCGGGATCCTGGGCTTCGGCCTGTACATTTCTAATACTAATGCCTCTTTGCTGCGCTTTCCGGCCGTGAGTTTCCTCCTGGGCCTCCTCGCTGCGGGGGCCTACATCCTCGACGCGCCGGCCATGCCGCTCCTCAAGCGCTCCACGCAGTTCACCTCGCCCAACCTGGCCATCTTGCTGCGCAGCGTCTCCGACATGGGCGTCGGCCTCGCCGTCTGGCGGGCCTTGTTCGCCGGCATCTTCGCTATGGGCATCCCCTCCGCTGTCGTGGGGCCGTCCTCCGCCGCCGGGCTCATGGGAACCGGCATCGGGGTCTCTGTGGTTCAGATCCTCGTCGCCGCTGGCTTGGGAGCGGTGTGGTGGGTGTGGGAGGAGACCATCCGCAAGCTGGATGGGAGGACGATGGGCTTCAGGGTAGATCTGACCTTCCTGAACACCAGGGCGAGCCTTCCGGGCAGCTTTTTTGAGACGGGAGACTGAGCTTCAGCCTCTTCGCTTTTCACTTCATTCGCTCATTTATTATGATGATGCATTTGGTGGGCTTCTTGCCATTTTATGATACCAGGTGCCACGAGACAATGTGTCTGTGGGCTCTAGGATAGCCCTCTCTGAATACACGATACTAAATAGTATAACACGATACTAAATAGTATATAATGACCCTTTCAATCTCTTCATGGGCACTAGCAATGTGATTGAACATGTTTGGCTGAGCGCCTGCATCATGAAATCGTATTCATGACACAAGGGCTTTTTACCCATTTTCTTCAGTTGGTATTTCACCTAAACCTGCAGTTTGGGGCACTGAGCTGGCTTCTACCATGTATAGCCTTTTTTCGTGCCTGGTGCTGACTCCTTTGAGTCTGTTGATACTCATTCTCAGCTGACAGGTTGTTACCCAAAATAGGAACAGAATTTGCCTGAACGGTTGGAACTTCAACGAACATGAATAAATCCGTTCAGTAAGAACCAAATGCCTGCCGCTCTCCTCAAACTGATGGGTCTCACTCCCCAAATCATCCGCCCAGATTGTCGAGAGCTGAAGAATATGATCAGAAATGTGGTTAACAAGGTGTAGGACGCGGTTGAGGATATTCAGGTGACCAGTGAACCTTGTAGTAAGTAGGAAATAGTTTTCAGTCACTTCCTCAGACAGCCTTATTTGGCCATTGCCCTCTCCGATGCTCAACAATGAGCCCTCCTAAAACCTGTGTAACCCGCACTATAGATGATCATCAGGAAGCGGTGATAAGGTCCAAGTTTGCATCCGTCTCCAGACCAAGCCGCCAACCAGTTGCTGTGCGGTGATGAGGCTCGACTAAGCTTCAGGCCCACCCCTGGCCACCGTCCTGCGCCCCTGCCAAGCGGCTCGGCAAAGCTTACCAGGATGCTATTATGGTGAGATACGCTTCCGGGTCCACGATGCCGTGATGGACAAGGAATGGGTAAAACAGCCTGGTTCAGCAACTGCCTCTTCGTTTCCGCGGTGAGGATTCTGGATCACGTGGGACGAGCCTCGGTATTTGGCTAACGCTCTGCAGGACCGCCAGCTATGGCTTATGTGCCTCTATGGCGGGCGTTTTTCCTTGTACAAAAGTGATGATTGTAGCATCAAGTTATGGGGTTCATTTTACGGATGCCAAATGATATTTGCTCTGGACTGGTCGCATCGGATTGCATTCGTTTACACGGAACGGGGCTCGCGAGTGCGAGTTGCGAGTATTGATTACCGACGAAATATCAATGTTGCACTACACGTTTCATGGAGTCATAATTTCCTCGCATGTCATTGATTTAGAACTGTTTCTCTGTGCGCCACCTCATTTCCTGCAGGATATGGGGAATCTAGATCATGCTATCCTATAAGCCCTGGGCACTTTGGAAAGAAGCAGGCAGAAGTAAGTCGCTGCCGGCTGGACAGCCTACCTCAGGCCAACTTTGCCGCACGACCATAGCCTGGACCTCAGAAATTGACCGCACATGGCTGCCGCCAGGGTAGCTCTTAGCAGAGGGGTCTTGGCTCCCTGTCTCCTCCTTCTCCTTCTCCTCCTTCTCCTCCTCCTCCTCCACCTCTCCGCATCTCCCCCCAGGTTGGAGCATTGCGGGGAAGGCTCGATAGCGGGGATCTGGGGCAGTCAGCCATGGGTCAGCGCCACTTGGAGGGACCCCGGGGCGTGGCACGATGTGATAGAATCCGGAGAAACCCTTCTGCACAATTTCCATCAATGGCGACAAAGAATTGGGCTGGTTTCCTGCAGCCACGGCGCCGAGGCGTGGTGCCAAGACGGCTAATGGACATGATCCAGGCCATGATGATCACTCTTGGATGGAAACTGCTCCAAACGACGAGCCTACTTTGGAAACTGCTCCAAACGAGGGTTGATGAATGTCCGCTTGAGTATGCGACAGAAAGAGGGGCGACACGACCTCTGGACGTCTTGATAGGCGGCATCTCGTCTGGTCAAATTCCCGTTGCGAAAGATGCAGTGGCTGGCTTCTGCAAGGTTCCTGCAGAGTAACCCTGGCGATCTATGAGAGAAACGACCACACTGAGTGTGCTTAGAATTAGGTGTGATACTGGTAACAAGAGTCTGCCCCACGATGTGGCCATGTGCCTGGCACTACAAAAAGATGACTTCGACCCCACAATATGCTTCGCCCTCGCACGCTGCATACCGCCCTTGTCCAGGTGACAATCTGCTTCCGTGGCCCCAGACGACACTGCCAAAATGAAACTCACCACCGTGACCGCCGTCTTCACTGCGGCCGTCCTCGCTGCAGCCAAGAACCACCACCTGCCCCCCGGCGTCCCTCGATCCATTCAAGAGTTTCGGGAGAAGCACCCTTACAAGCCATCCGATCCCTCGTCTCACCATGGCAAGAGACGCGTCGTGACGATCCGGGCCAGCCGCAACGACACGGACGACATCTCATCGGACTTCAGGCGCGGCCTCCAGCGTGCAAATCACGGCGGGACACTGTACCTGCCGGCCAATGAGACCTTTATCATCGGCCAGCCGCTGGACCTCACCTTCCTCGACGATGTTCACGTTCGTCTCGACGGTCAGATCAGGTTCACAGACGACACTCCTTACTGGCAGAGCGTTGCCTATACGCACCCGTTCCAGAAGACGATTATGTTTTGGAAATGGGGAGGCAACAAAATAAAGATTTACGGGGAGGGTGTTCTGAACGGAAACGGACAGAGATGGTGGGATGAGTTTGCCGGACTCGAAATATTGGATCCGGATAACAATTATCTTCGCCCGGTCTTGTTCTATGCTCAGAACGCCACCGATCTCTCGATTGAGGGCATCCATATGAAAGATTCACCCTGCTGGACGAACTTCGTGGTGACTTCATCCGGAGTATCGTACCGCGATGTGATCATCACCGCCGAGTCCAACAACGCCAGCTCCCTCCCGAAGAATACAGACTTCTTTGACTCGCTCAACGTCAAGCATCTATCGGTCGAGCGGACGTGGGTTAACATTGGGGATGATTGCTTCAGTCCCAAATCCAATGCTACAGATGTACACGTCGACACGATGTACTGCAACGGCACTCATGGCCAGTCCATGGGTTCCATTGGGCAGTACGCTGGCGAAAAGTCCATCATTGAGGATGTGGTGATTGAGAACATCTGGATGCTTAACGGGCAGCACGGGGCGCGCCTGAAGTCGTGGGCTGGGCCTGACGTTGGTTATGGCTATATCAACAATGTCACGTTCCGCAACATCTGGAACGCCAACAACGAATACTCGGCGTTTCTGGACTCGTGCTACTTCAACGTGAGCATTTTTCCTCCCCACCAGCATCCCTCCTCCTCCCCCCCGCCCCATTTCTTTACACATCGGATCCCGGATTCTCATGGGCCAGGTTGCTAAGGGCTAACTCGCAACCGCAGATCAACGCAACGACCTGTGCGGCGTACCCATCGCAGGTCAACGTGACCAACGTTCACTTTGAGAACTTGTCCGGCTACACCTCCGGCAAGTACGGGCGCGTGGTCGCCTCCCTGACCTGCAGCTCCAATCCGAGTGCCATCTGCGAGAACATCACCTTCAAGAACTTCAGTCAGTAAAAGCGTGTTTCTGCTACGGTCCCCTCTCCCACCGCCTAGTGTTTGTGCTTGAGGACGTTGCAGCATGTGTTGCCCTACGAGCCGCAGAAAATTACTAATACACCGCAGCGGTCACGTCGCCCTGCGGCAACGGGACGGCCACCAACTCTGCTGTTGTCATCTGTGACAATATCAAGGGTGACATTGGCGTGGGCTGCGTCAGCTCCAACAGCACGGAAGCGATCGCGGCCAAGAAGGATAAATGCAGTGCTCCACTGGCAACATTGCCGCAGGCAACCCCGTGGGTGAGACATGGGCCGTCGAGCTGAGCGACACCCTGCTGGAGGTGTTACCGCCCGCAGCGGTACCTGTGACGCTCAGCATGTAAGCCCGAGGGCAGGCTGCATGCAGGAGCCGAGAAGGATTCCTTGGCTTCGTTGTCCGAGCCTTGACGGGCTGTGTCACCGGCCACAACGGGTTACCGGGGAGCCAGCCCAAGCCGGAATTAGCACCAAGAATATTAAGGTTATATATGCTCGTGGCTTGGCTTTCCCCAGGACGATATAAGCAGGAACATGCACATTGCATGCACTGCATCATGCAGAGACAGTCTCAACGCCACAATCCGGAGCTCGCGAAGCTGGGTGCCAGTCATCAGTTGATTGATATCAATAATCGCGCGCTGAGAAATGCTGCTGGTGTTTGCTTCGAAGACCTGGAACGTTGTGATTTAATTGAATATCTGGTATCTATGGTAACAACGCCTCCCAGGTTTCCCCTTGACGGGATCACTAGTCATTAAACGCAATAGCCAAGCCATTTCCACTACTGAAACAAGCCCTCCAAGTGTCCCACGGCAGTGGGCTGAATCAAAGGGCCACAGCAACGCCGAGAACACCGGCAAGGACGGCACCGACAATCCCGGCCTCGCGGAGAGGTGCGCCGGCCGTCGCAACCGACGGGGAGGCAGAGCCGGTGCCGGTAGAGCTAGACGAGCCGGACTCGGTGGCGGTGCCGGTTGATGAGCCCGTCGCAGAGGCCGCGCTGCCGCTGTGGGTGGTGGTGGCGTCGGCGGTGGCGGCAGTTGTTGTAGCTTCGGCCCCGAGGTCCGAGCTGCAGACGGTGATCTCGGAGACTGCAGCGCTGGGGGGTTAGCCTACATCAAAGAACCAAGGAACAAGTGCCAGATGCGTCTGGGGGCTGCTTACCGGCGTCGGCGTACTGCGGGCATTGGCTGATGGCACTCATGAGCTCGGCGCTGGACGCCGAGTACCACGAGAGCACGGCGCTTGTGTAGCTGGCGTAGTCGCTGCTGAGCGAGGCGGGGACCGAGGTCGCGCCGCAGAGGTTGGACTCGATGTTCCCCTGCTCCCACTGCATAAGGTCACCACTGGGTATTGGGATGTCGGTGGCAATGCTCATGATGGCGTCCTGGCACTCATCCTCGGGGAGTTCGCCCGATGTGGCGGTGGGTGCTGCGGCGGAGTCGGTCTGGCGAGCGACCAGGAGATCACGCCTGATGGCCATGTGCCCCGGGAACAGGTTGGCGGAAGCAGAGACGGAGGCGGCAAGGGCCGCGATGACGAGTTGGGAGTGCATCTTTGCTGCTTGGGATGGCGGAGCGACGCTGGGCAATGGGGAAATACTAGCAGGGCGAACCGGTCACTCGAGATCGCAAGGGGGATAACTATCGAAGGTATTTATTTGCTCGTCAAGGCCGAGTCTGGTTCACGCTACAGGTCGTGCCTGCAGTGCAGAAATTGGCAGGAATGGAATCCCAGCACGCCGCGACCACAATAGGACCTCGTCTGTCCTAGGCCGTCCGGCGTCTCGGCTCATTTCATCCTGTCCAGATCGAGACTCGCGTTAGCACGTTGGCAAGGCAGCAGGGCAGGGCGTCTGGACGCCAGGAAAAGGGGCGATGACCGGTAGGATTCGAGAGCGCCACATCACCATTGTGTAGAAGAGGCTGCCCCCCTTGTTAGTTATGTATCGCCTACTGACTAGAGGTCGAGCTGGCCCAACAGGAGTGGGATGCGGCTCGTCTCCGCTTGGCTGCCTCGGCCGTGGAGACCGCAACAATTCTTCTGCCTGGACGAGGTGAACCGCCGTGTCGATCCGGCAGTCGGCCTGCAGGCTGGGAAAACCCCAGCACGGCCTGTTATTGCCACTCATGCGAGGGGCGCATGGTGGACCCGTCGAATCCTCCGGCATAACCAGAGACAGCCCAAAGACACTTGTACTATTAGCATGTGCGGAACTAGTCGGCAGGCGCCACGGCTGGGCGCCACATTCCGTCCTTCCAACAACATACCTGGAATTCATATCTGGTTCAGGAATGGTGCACAGAGCCCAATGGCCTTGTCCACTTATCTCAGGAGCCTCCCAGCCGAGCTCAAGCTGACAACACCATCATTGGTGGCAATAATGCCAGGAATCAAACTGCACACAAAACACGTACAAATGCACACTCTTTTCAACTAGGACACGGATACATTGAGGCAACACGAGTTCCATATGACGGCTGCGACGAGTAAAACTAAAGAGATGGAGAGCGAAACACGTTCCCCCCTGGAAGATGACGCCAAAATGAATTCGCCCGGGATCGAACCGGGGACCTTGACGGACTGCTGCGAACAAGCCACAGAGTTCATATTCACATATTGTGAACGTCACGTGATAACTTTAATGAGTTAGCATGGAGAGACTTGACCGGGCGGTTGTGAGACAGAACATACCCACTACACCACGAATCCTTGTCGCCGAGGTTAGTTTCACATACATGACTCAAACTTGAATGTGGCATCTTGCTCCCCAGGGGACGCTGAGGGTCAAGTAGGCTGTATATAATAACACAATATATCATCCCTCGGTAATCTCTTCCACGGCTCTAGGAATATGACTTGCTGCAAGGCAGGCAATACACCAATTTGAATATCCATGGCAGATGCGCCCTTAGTAGAACATCCAACACGCTGAGGACCCCAAGCCGCCTACTCAAGCAGTTTCCACATGATGGTGGTGCTGCAACCTCTCTCGTGGGCGTTTTCCTTGTGTAGCCATCGTTTTTGAGATTGTAAGACTCGGAGACGAGGCCCCAGGGTGGCTGGGAATTCAAGGGAAGGTTTCTCACGCTCTCCGCATGCAGGCGGTTGCCCACGACAACAGTATCTGACCTGCCGCTGGAGCGAGACCGGCCATGCGAAGCCCCAAGCCTGGGGCGCACCGCTTCTCTGCCGTCGATGGCACAAGTTGATGATTCCATACATCGCGTTTATTAGTGACTGTGCAGCGGTGCCAGATCCGGTAAATTCCTCTTACCCCCCCCCCCCCAAGTAAAAGCAGTACCTAACTGAGGAACATGCGTCCAAGCCCATGTTCCCCATTAGGTCGGTAACTTGACAAATGCAATCAACGGACTTCATCAAAAACAACGCTTGGGTATGTTACAACCAAGAAGAGAGTAGAGAATCTCTAGTACTAGCCTGCGGCCCAGTGATTACTCCCGAGCGAATCACTTGAGCGTACTATTGAGCTCCCTCAACCACAGCCACGTCCAGGAATTGTCTCTTTTAACTCTTCCCATCGTCCAATAATTATTCCCAGAATTGTAGTTGGTGAAAGGAGAAAATATGCCATCAACCTCCAAAACTCCCGTTTCTCAAACAACCATGGGCCTTCTTGTTTCACCTTTTGGCTGGGAGAGCCTGGTCCAGACATGACAGGACCTAAGGCGTGTGTTAGTGGGAGGCTATGCTAGACGGCTGCAAGGGGTCCTATGCTCACCTCATCTCCCAAGGCGCCTTGGTTGCCAAGGTACCTCGCCATGTTACGAACGAGCTCAATCTGCTCGTCCACGGTCAAGCCGGTGATGGCAGTCTCCAACACACCACCGAGCCCAACCTTGTGGGTGGCGATGAAGGAGTGGTAGTACATGAAGGTGAAGAATCCCATGATGAACTGACAGTCCATGCGATCGGTCATGCCGCCGTGCCCAGGAATCGAGTGGCCAAAGTCCTTGATCTTGAACGTGCGCTTGAGTCCCGAGGCGAAGAAGCCCCCGAACGGTGCGATCAGAGAAGCAAAGGTGGCAAAGACCATGGTGTGGATCTGCATGGGCTCCATGGTGATGCTGAACTGGGTGCCATCCGGGAGGAAGAACAGGTGAGGGAGCTCGTACTTGTAGGGGAGGAACACGGGGTTGGGCTCGCACTGCAGACCGGTAAAGACGTTTGCGCCAAAGTCCTGGATACAATTAGCGTGAGCCACTACTAGGAAGGGATAGAACAACGTCAGTAGACGGGGGCTGCTTACATTGACAGGACATGTGAAATAGCCGCTGCGCATCATCAAATTGGTCAGTGCATAGCCGAAGATGACGGTAAAGACCCAGGCGCCGACAAAACCCTCGACGGTCTTCTTGGGGGACAGCTTGATGAGCTGGGTGCGGCCAAAGGTGATACCGCAGATGTAGGCGAAGATATCGTTTGTGATGACAAGGGCGGCGGGCAGGAAAAACCAAACCAGGCCCTCCAGAACATTGTTCATGATGAAGTGGGCCTGGACCACAATGATCAGAAGCGCCATGTGAGTCCATGCAAACTGGGTGAATTGGAACTTCAGATGGCCGCCCTTGAGGGAGCCGACAAAAAAGACGAAGCCTGTGGGTGAGCGTCAGCACCGGGTTCCCCCTGAGAGGATACGGGTTCACGCAGGACTCCGGCCTACCGATGATATAGAGCATGAAGCTGATGAAGCGGTGGTGCGTGGCCAGTGGCAGGAGCACCTTGTCCACAAGCACAACATGCTTGAAGTAGTAGATGACGCTTTCTCCGTACAGAAAGTACATGGTGGTGGCGAGCCAGTACCAGTTCAAACTCTTGGTGGACCGCAGCTGGCGGGCTCGGGAGGGGACGCTCGCAATGGCGATGACCTCCTTGAAGGAGATGATCTGGATGACGGTGATGATGAGGATAACGTATATGTGGCCCATGAAGAGGGCGGCGAAGAAGCCGCCGATCATGAGCAGCGTCCATATTGTCCTTGTTATGAAGTTTTGCTTCTTCTTTTCGTACTCGTTCTGGGGTGGCTGAGCGGCTTCTTTCTGCATATGAGCAAAGATGGTCAGCGGGCCGGACAGAGCAGAGGGGTGCCAGGCAGGGAGAGAGGGGGACAGGCCGACGCGACTGTGCGCAACCACCAGGCATGGGTGCAGAGAGTGGCATACCTCAGCTATCTGGTCCATGTGCGGCGGCGACTTTGCCTTTGGGGAGCCCTCCTGGCTGGCCTCGCTGTGCTCGCTGAAGCTGGCGCGACGGCCGTCGACGCTGCCGTTGCCTTTCCGATGGGCAAACTTGACGCCCCTACGTCCGTTCCCCATTGTGAACTAGGGAAGGGCAAGAGAGGCGGAGGTCTGTCTGGTCCCTGCGGCGGCCTGGTGAGGTTCTCGCGGGAGCAGAGGGCGCAGAGGGCGTTGCGCTCGAAGGCGGCGCTGCCCCGAGGGTGCGTGGCAGAGATGGACAAGGCGTTCGACAACTGCTTAGCAAGCTACCATGTCTGTCTGGTGGGGGTGGCGCAGGAGCTGGTAGGGCAGGGCTGGCGTGTTATCAGCGCGCGGGTGAGGCTGTCGTTGGTGACAGTGTAGCGGGAGGGGAGTGTCGGGCGCAACGCTGGAATCAGAGTGAGAGAGTAGACACGGTGATGCAGTGCGGCTGGAGTGACCGCTCGGATGGAGTGGAGTGGAGTTTTACATGAATGCAGTGGGATTCTTGGCGGGCGCTGCAGTTTGCACATTGGCCCGTCAGCTACGTCAGTACTTAGTACGTCAGCTCACAGAGTGCCCGGTCCTGCCGTGGGGCTCGGGCTTAGGCCACCCAGCAACCCCGACCCGAGGCCTCTTTGTGCTGAGCAAGAGACCTCACCCACACACGTGCGAGGCCTGGGTGTGGCTGGGAACGGGGCTTGAAGGCTGGCTAATACTAATAAGCACCTGCATGGGCACCAGGCTGCTTCCGGTAGCTGAATCGCCTTGATCACGACCTATCTGTCTACCTAGGGACCTATCTGTCTACCTAGGGACCTATCTGTCTACCTAGGTGCCTACCCGGGTATAATAAGTACCTGGGTATACCATCACCGGCACATTGGAAGCTGTCTCGCAAAGGGACTCTCGCCCTTGGAGGTTCAAGGCGACGATCCGACCGTGCTGCCGAGTATATCACCTCTACAGCAGTGCTGCAGTGCTGTTGTTTGGCGCTGGCGGGCATGGACCCTGGATCTTCTGTACACTGCACATGTACACTATATAGTGTACTAGTTGACGCTTGCTCCACCTGCAGAGCTATCGTCATGAGTGATGCAATTCCAGATCACAAAGTCTGGGACCTGCTTCCTCGCATGTGAAGTGTGGCGCTAGCCTATCATCGCCCGGCCACCCGACACCTGCGATAAGCTGATAAAGACCACCAGACCAAGACCCTTCCTTGCGCGCCCTGCTCTTCAAAGTAAATCCCCCAGACGGAAAAGAACCCCCACCACAAACTCCATCATCACGACCATTGTCTCTTGACAGCCCCGCCTCTGCCCTAGAGGTCCTTCGGAACCCCCACTAGGCTACGAACCTGCATATTGCCGATCAGACCCACGTCTCTCGAGTCTGTGCCGGCAGCCTTCTTCTGCGGCCGTCTTCGGAGTTGGAAACTCTGATATGAATCCCATGCCGCGACCATAGCCGTACTGGTAGCCTGCGCTTGTCAAGATGGCGCCAACGGGCCCCAGGTCGTCGGCCACACAACGAAGACCTAGCCCCCCGCCCGCTCCCGAAGAGCCGCTTCCGCCGAGGGGACCCAACCCGGGCAATCTGAACGTCTCGAACCAGTACACATTCGAACAGGAAATACGGCGATTGCAGAAGGAGTACGGATGTGACCCTGCCAGGGAGGACAGTTATAGGATACAGGGTGTTCAGCTGATAGAGTCCGTCCGTCAGGCCTTGCGTCTGTAGGTTCCGCCCTCGACACCGCCATGCACTCCTCCGCCTTTCTGCGGCCAGCTCTGACCGGCAACACAGGCCCGTCAAGACATTTACTACTGCTTGCACTTACTACCACCTCTTCCGCCTCTGTCACCGGGACGCCGAGTACAACTACCAGGATGCGTCCCTAGCCTCGCTATTCATGGCATGCAAGGTCGAAGACACCATCAAGAAGTCCCGCGAGATATTGTGCGCCGCATACAACATAAAAAACCCCACGCAGCCTACAACACAGGACGACAAGGTAGGCCATTAGTGGGCCCGGTCGGTCGTGTGCTGACAGAGGTGCTGACCCCGAGTGCAGATGTTTGAGAACCCGCACAAGATCATCATCGGGCTGGAGCGTCACATACTCGAAACAATAGGATTCGACTTCCGGGTGCGGTACCCTCAGAAGGTCCTGGTCAAGATGGTCCGCCATATGTACGACGCGGACGAGGCCCGCGGCGTCCTAGCCATGGCTTACGACATGTCCGTCGACATGTACAAGACGTTTGCTCCCATCAAAGCTTCCACCTTCACCATGGTCTTGGCCTGCATCGAGTTGACGGTGATGCTCAAGGATCTCGACCCCGGCCGGGTGCGATCTCTGGACCTGAGAAGGTATCACACCACTAGAGAGAGCATCGTCGAGGTTACGCTAGACCTTCTGGACATGTACACACAATTTGCCAAGCACACAAAAGTTGGCATGAGATACGAGCTGTCGAAATTCATCGATATCAAGATCAAGCTGAACCAGGAGGTCGAGGGCAGGGAGGGCTCTGTCCGCCGGTCGGCAGTGTGGTGCGAAAGGTGCGAGGACGACGACAAGGTTAAGTACCCTATCACGCCCGGGTCCGCCACCTCACCCGCCACTACTGGGTCTTGGCCTGGGAACAAGCGATCAAGACCGGGCCAGGAGCCGCAAGCGATGCGATTTGTCTACGATGCGGAGGAGGCCAGGAAGGAGAGAGAGACCAACGATGAGCATCTCAAAGATGAGTACGAGGAATATGAGATTGAGGTGGAAGAGAAGATTCCCGAGCCTGAGCCGCGCAACACCCATGGGCGGGAGAGGGGCCGACATCAAGGGCATCGAAACCATGACAACTGGGGTCCATACCCTCGAAATCGCCACGACCGGCACAAAGGCGGTCGCAAGGGTGGCTATTATTGAGTGGGTGATGAGAGTCACAATACGGGGCACTATTCTCAGCACCGGGACATCCCATATCCAGGCTTGGGCTCTGAATTGCTTTTGTAGGTGCTTAGCCTACTGCAATATTCGAGAAAATATTGCACTGTCGAATCCTGCTGCTCGAACTGCAGGAGTTTTGGTCACTGCAATCCACGACTAGTCAAGGGAATTCGGCAGATCCTCGGCTCACATTGACCCAGACGCTGTGAGCCGCCTTGGCAGGCTGCGAACACGCAGTCGGAGCTGCAGGGAAGTGTTGGAGTCGCCTTGCCCCCATGTACTCCGTACTATTGCTCACCAGGTCAAAGCCGTTGTCGGAAGCCAATTCTCTTTTCGGGCAGAGATCACGATTCGGTCTCCACTCGGCTGGTCACAAGATACAGGAAGGATTTCAACCGTGGGGACTGGTCTAGATGTCGTCTCTTTCGCCTCGGCCTCATTGGAGATGACTGCCCGGAGTTTTCCCGTTTTCTAGACTAACAATATCCCGCTACTCATGGACAACGAGCGGGGAACCCAGATGAAATCTCCTGAGTTCATCCCATGCCAGCAGTAACCTCTCCCCAGATTTCGCCAAGCAATCCCCACAGTTGCCCCAGGTTATACCTAGCCCCTGGAGACTGAGCCCTGGCACACCGCATGGATATGTGACATGCAGCTGCGATTTTCCGGGGTAATTCGGGACCTTTCCCCGATCCAGCAAGCACGTACATCATGGTGCCATTAGCACAACAAGAATCTCCTCACCGAAGAAGCCGGGTCTCCTCGCCGCGATGGGGCGCGGCCCCTCTTGTAGACAGAAGGGCCGATTGCCTCAAGATGCGGACTCTTTGCACGCACATGGCTCAACCCCTCTCGGGATGGATTGACCCAACGCGAGTCGACAGGCATCTCGGCCGTCATACAGCAACCCGCGTGGCATTGAATGAGGAGAAGTCGGAAAGTGGGCGGAGAGCCAGGGACGAGAGTGCTGCACTGATCAGTAATAAGAAGCTTGTTCCACCCGGTGCGAATGTCTGCCCAACGTGACAGTTGTTGTACCTCAAGTCCGTAAATCAATACTCTTGATTTGTGGCTTCTTGTCGCCCCAAATAATGGCAGGCCCTGTACTTTGCGGCCTCGTTGGCCTTCTCGCCTGGGGACAAGCAACAAACGCCCAGGGCATCATCACAAACGATGCTGTCTTCTACGGCCAAAGCCCACCGGTATATCCAAGCCCGAATGGCACAGGCAGCAGCGGTTGGAGTGAGG
Organism: Stenocarpella maydis; assembly: GCA_002270565.1. Classification (NCBI taxonomy): domain Eukaryota; kingdom Fungi; phylum Ascomycota; class Sordariomycetes; order Diaporthales; family Diaporthaceae; genus Stenocarpella; species Stenocarpella maydis. The sequence continues at coordinate 190,157 of NQMI01000004.1, forward strand.
CTTATACCAAGGCGAGAGCCTTTATTGGGCAGTTGACTCTCGAGGAAAAGGTAACACCCCCCTGGCACTTTTAAGATCGCCCAGGCCTGCATGTGAACTTCGCAAAGGCACGGACTGACCCTATGTGCTTCATAGGTCAATCTGACCGGCGGAGTTGGAACGTCAACGGGCTGCTCCGGCTTCATCGGCTCCATTCCCCGGCTCAATTTCCCCGGGCTTTGTCTCTCCGACGCGGGCAACGGCCTGCGAGGCGCAGACTATGTCTCGGCATGGGCAGCCGGCTGGTCTGTAGGCGCATCATGGAACCGCGCATTGGCCCACGAACGGGCTGTAGGAATGGGCCAAGGTAATCATCTATATTTTGTTTTATTAACTTCTCCTTCTTAGTTGATACAGTTATAATTATTGACTTGGTATGACAGAGTTCTACAAAAAGGGAACGAATGTTATGCTTGGCCCAGTCGTGGGCCCTCTGGGGCGTATCGCGTCCAGCGGACGAAACTGGGAGGGGTTTTCCAACGACCCATACCTCTCAGGACAGCTCGCATACGAGACCGTTGTAGGAGTGCAGTCCACTGGCGTCATTACAAGCGTCAAGGTGAGCATGACCAGTGTTGGAGGCTGCAGCTGTTTTTCATGGAAACTGACAGGTCGAACAGCATTTCATTGGTAACGAGCAGGAGACAAATCGAATCCCCGAGGGCAATGTCTCGTCCGTTTCATCCAACATTGGCGATAAGGCGATGCACGAGCTATACCTCTGGTACAAATCCCATGCCTTAATGATGTCCGGAATTAAGCTAATTCACCTCAGGCCATTCCAAGACACAGTGAGAGCTGGTACGGGTAATATAATGAGCTCTTATAATCGGGTAAGTAAGACTTCAAAACTTAACACAACTGTCGCTGGCCAGGGTGGTGTGTGTGGTGATAGTCAATCAATTCTTCAACTATGGTGTTGAGGGGAAGGTTGCTATCGTTGCCCGGGGCTGGCGCTATCGATAGGCGCACGGACCACTAAATGCTCCGTGCTCAGAGCCTTGGCGACGCCCTCTGGGCGTGGGCAGACCCTTCCAACACTACTATTCCAACAACTCCCACTTCTATAATCAAACACATCACTCACTCCCATATTACTTACTCCTCTTACACCCACTCCTATTACACCCACTCCTATTACACCCATTCCTATTACACCCACTCCTATTACACCCATTCCTATTACACCCATTCCTATAGCATTTACTCACACAACACCTACTTCTAATGGTAACCTATACCGAGGGACACGTGATGCCTGCGACACCTGCTTGTCTCTCCTGCAGCTTGAAAATCTGACTGTTCTATCAGGTAAACAACTCGTGGGCTTGCGACAACAGCTACACCCAAAACGGCCTCCTCAAGACGGAACTTGGGTTCCAGGGCTTCGTCGTATCTGACTGGTTCGGCCAGCGCTCTGGCGTTGGGTCAGCCCTTGCAGGCCTCGATATGGTCATGCCGAGCGGTGCCACATTCTGGGGAGACAACCTCGTTGAGGCAGTGAACAACGGCTCAGTGCCCGAGACGAGACTGGATGACATGGCCACACGTATTATCGCGGCGTGGTACCAAATGGGCCAGGATTCGAGTGATCACCCCGAGCCAGGCGTTGGCATTCCTCTGGATCTATCTAAGCCTCACACGAGAGTGATCGGGTGGAACGCCTCCTTCAAGGATACTCTCTACCGGGGTGCGCTTGAAGGCCACGTCCTCCTAAAGAATGAGGGCGCCTTGCCGCTCAAGTCTCCCGAGCTCATCTCTATCTTTGGCTATTCGGCCAAGGCCCCTGATCAATACAATTACGGAGTGGCTGGCTTCAGCGGCGGTACATATCCGTTGGCGCCTGGCCTAGACGCCAGCGGATCAAATGGCTTTCAGTTCTCGGTCGTATCCGGCATTGCGCGAAACGGCACGATCATCTCGGGCGGAGGTTCTGGGGCCAGCCAGCCACCATGGATCTCCTCTCCATTCCAGGCGCTCACAGATCGGGCGCAGGAGGACCGAACCGCGCTGTACTGGGACTTTCAGAGCACAAACCCGTCCGTGGATGCCACCTCAGACGCTTGTATTGTCGACGTCAACGTCTTCGCTACAGAGGGAACAGACAGGCCTAGTCTGAGGGACGACTGTAAGTGGAAACCGGCACGGACTTGTTATTTCTCTGGGCTGTTCATATCTTGGGTCGTGTTCATGGTTGTTGCTAATGCCTAATCCCAAACAGACACGGACAGCATAATTCTAAACGTCGCCGCCAACTGCAGCAACACGATTGTCATCTTCCAGAACTCGGGCGTGCGGCTTGTAGATCAGTTCATCGACCACCCGAACGTGACGGCCCTGATCTTTGCCCACGTGCCCGGACAAGACAGCGGCAAGGCGCTCGTGTCGCTGCTGTACGGCGACGAGAACTTCAGCGGCAAGCTGCCCTACAGCGTGCCACGCAACGAGAGCGACTACGCGGGCCTGCAGAACGCGACGCAGCCCAACGGCATCTATGCGCTGTTCCCTCAGAGCGACTTCTCCGAGGGCGTGTACATCGACTACCGCGCCTTTGACGCCAAGAACATCACCCCCCGCTACGAGTTCGGGTTTGGGCTGAGCTACACGAGCTTCGAGTTCGGCAATCTCAAGTCCTCGAAGGCGGCAGACGCCAACACCGACGCGTACCCCACCGGTGAGATTGTCGAGGGCGGGCAGGCCGACCTGTGGGATGTCGTGGCCACCGTGTCTGCGACGTTAACGAACACGGGCAACGCCACGGGCGCCGAGGTGGCGCAGCTGTACGTGGGCATCGCCGGAGGACCGGCCAGGCAGCTGCGCGGGTTCGAGAAGCCGGTGCTGGAGCCCGGTCAGAGCTCGACTGTCGAGTTCCGGCTCACGAGGCGCGACCTGAGCACGTGGGACGTCACGGCGCAGAAGTGGCTGCTGCAGAAGGGCGACTATGCGCTCTACGTGGGAGCGAGCAGTAGGGACCTGCCGCTGACGGGCACGTTAACGATCTAGCCCGCGGAGGTAGAAGGATCATCAGGTAATGGGGATAGGTTCTCAGTAGTTAATGAGAGCCCCGAGTAATTTATTAATTCAGTAAACATGGAAATGGATGTGTCTACGACCACCCGAGGTGTAGCACTCGCTATGCAGGGGAAGCCATAGATTGTGCACATCATGACGGCGTGACCGACTTGAAAGCCTCATTTCACCGTCTCTGCTGCGGGCCAGTATACAGCCATTCCGAGACGAAAGACTCGTGATATATTTTTGGGTATGCTATCCGTCCAGAATAGTCTATAAATGGGATCTTGACACACCATACTGCCTAGATGGTTTACTAAAATTCTATCAATTAGAGGCTAGATTATGTTCATATGCTGATTGGGCAGTGTGGGCACGTGGAGGGCCCTGCCTCTGGGTATGTGGAGGTCCCTCCTCTAGATATACCACGAAGGACAGCCCTAGGTGATTGCGGATCAATCACGACTATTCAGTCTGCTTCTGCCAACTAGTTGTTGACTCAGAAGCTACCATTTCGCACCAAAAGTCTTAGTATCAGACCGTAGCTAGATAGTCAATCCGAGCTGGCGCTGTGGACAAGCTGATGCATTTATAGATATACGCATGTATCACCTGAGTGACCAGGGCATCTGTATCTGAACAGGCAATCAGCAAGGCATGCCTTCCTCGAACCGGGATGGCGATGAAAGGATGGCAACAGGGGCGATTCTCAGACTCTAGCAACGGTTTCATAGGGTGTTGGCCCTCAATCCCGTCTTGAAACATATTATTGGGGTAATGCATTCATCATATCGCGCTTGGGTGCCTCTGTAGGCGTTTGTGTGTTTGAAAAAGGGGGGGGGGTAGTATTAGGTCTCACCTGACGGGTGTTGTGCAAGGCGATTCGGTGCACCACCGTCCTCACATGAGTTGGAATGTCAGACCTCATGACATGACCGTCGTGCATGTGACTCGATGCTGCATCTTGGTGCCGTCTCAGACAGGCGACTTGAGTCGAGGGCCTGCCTCCTCTCGTGTGTCAAAGAGTGCTGCTCGGGTGAGGTGAGGTCGAGAATGGAGATGGATGTTGGTAAATTTTCTGCTCAAAAAGATGGAGCTCGGCTGCGGGCGGACTATTAGGCCAGCGCCCGGGGGGGGGGCCGGGGGTTAGCACCTTGCAGTGCCGAGGCGGGTCACAGCGTGCCTGCATCAATGCTGGGGAGGGCCCTGTCCTGCTTGCCGTTGCTCCGACCTGGGGGATCTCCCTCCGCGTGGACGATCCGCCCATCCACTCGGCCTCTTCTCCTCTCCGTGTCGATGTGCTGAATGCCGGCCACGTCTCTCTCATCTCAACCACACCAAGTCCCATTTGAATATTCCCCGCATCCCCAGACTGCGTGGCGCAACAATGCTTTCAAGTTACTTATTGACTCTCGGGTCGCTGGTCGCCCATACGCTTGCTATCCCCGGCTTCCAGCGACCTCTGAGCGCCTCTTCCAAGGATGATGGTGATGACGACAGCGACACCCCGCTGCCTCTGATCATCTGGCACGGCCTTGGTGACTCGTATGGGAACAAGGGCCTGCAGGAGGTCGCTGCCCTCGCCGAGGAGGTCAACCCCGGCACCCTCGTCTACTTCGTCAAGCAGGGTGCCGACGCAAACGCCGACCAGCGCGCCACCTTCTTCGGCAACCTGAACGACCAGGTCGACAAGCTCTGCACCGACCTGGCCGCCGATCCCATCATCTCCACCGCCCCCGCAGTCGACGCCCTCGGCTTCTCCCAGGGCGGCCAGTTCCTGCGCGCCTACGTCCAGCGCTGCAACTCCCCTCCCGTGCGCTCCCTCGTCACCTTCGGCAGCCAGCACAACGGCATCACCGAGTTCAACGAGTGCTCGCCCACCAACTTCCTGTGCAAGGGCGCCATGGCCCTGCTCAGAGGCAATGTCTGGTCGTCCTACGTGCAGCACAATCTTGTCCCCGCCCAGTACTACCGCCCCACCGCCACCGACGCCGACTACGCGAGCTACCTCGAGAGCTCCAACTTCCTGGCCGACATCAACAACGAGGGCCCCGAGAAGAGCCTCGCCTACAAGAAGAACCTGGCCAGGCTCGAGAACCTCGTCCTCTACATGTTCGAGGACGACAAGACCGTCATCCCCAAGGAGACGAGCTGGTTCTCCGAGGTCAACGGGACAGAGGTCACGCCCCTGCGCGCCCGCCGCATCTACGAGGAGGACTGGATCGGCCTCAAGGCCCTCGACCGCAACGGCGGGCTCAAGTTCCGCGTCGCGCCCGGCGAGCACATGCAGCTTGAGGTTGAGCTGCTCAACAGCACCTTCAGGGAGTTCTACGGGCCTTACAAGAAGGCCTTCACCAGGGATGCCGCGGTTGAGGATGAGCTCTGAGTGCATGGGAAGTAGTGGTGTCTCTGTTTGTTGTGGACGGGCGTTGGTTTTTCATGCTTTTGGATCGGGATCAGGCTGGGACCCTCGGCGTTATCAACCTCGCATTGCGTTAGCCGCCTTGTCTTGTAGTATAATCTGGCAGAATGAACAAAACTTGAAGGTCGCTGTGAGCCCCCAGAAGTCGAATCTGATTAACAGGGTCAAAGGATCGGCAGGTTGAGTAGTCACTCCTCAATGGTTCCGTTGTTCATTGCTTTCTTGTATCTTGCGCGGCACGCGATGGCACCTTTTGGAGTTGTACAAAACAGTGCAGTGCATGTAAAAGCACTAGACTATCGCTGTGGGACCGACTCTTCTGTAGTTCGGCCCATATACGCCCTGTCTCGCTTGCCAGCGTACACTCCATACATAGACACCCCAACATCAGTTGATTCTTGGCGTCTTTCGGAGTTACACCTAAACTTCCGAACATAGTCTCTCGACTTGCACGACATGTCTAAATCGAGGACAGAATCATAAGGCCGCATGTTCTATGCGACATAGGGCCAAGGGTGTTCCTCTCGATATCGGGGACTTCAGGATTTAATAACTAGGAATATCTTGCAATGTCATGGCAACCCCGAATGACGCACAATTAACAACCAATGCCCTCCAAGTTCCAAGGCCAACAAGTACGCCTAGCGTTGAGAACAAGCGTCCGGTAACTTCGAAGTATGATATCACAGTCACACTATGCGATGGTCCATAGTCGCGAGATAAGGTCCACGTCACGTTCTCATTAGTTCTCCCCGAGGTTAGTCATCCCTGTAGCCTAAAGAATCCCTGGCGGTGTTTACTTGTGCTTCCACCCATACATGACAGTGTCCCGTTTTCTTGACCAGATGAACCGGGAGCTGTGATGTTGATGATGTGATCCGGACCAACGATGTGCCATGCTCTGTGCAGCCGCAAAGGCAAAGCACGTTAGATGCCAAGTGAGGCGTCGACAGGAAAGTCGTGATAAATCCGCATCTGAGGGGCTTGGCGCCGCTAGCGAGCGCGCCAGGAGGGGCGTTTATAAATCCGGGGCGCGCGCCTCCCTAAAGGGTGCGGGCGACTTCAGGAAACAGACCCCCAGTGGCACATGTCGAGATGCCTTTGTCTGGCTGCTTTGCTAATAATCTTGGAAGGACTCGGACAGTTCAAAGATGCTTCTGGATCGGCCGAGGTGCAGTGGCATGCCAAACACCGGCGTGCCGAACGGTGATAAAAGGGACAGTGGCCGCCGCTCATCTCTTCTCCCACATGGGCCAGACAAGTTCAGCCTGGAGCATGCCCAATAGATCCGACGTATTATTTCTGGCGGTTCAAATAACCACATAAAATCATGTCTACCATCAACAAGGTCGCCATCGCTGGCGTGAGTCCCCCCCTGCCCCTGCCCTACTCCCACCTATATGTGCTCACACATAGCCACTTCATAACTGACACATGCACCAGGCCAGTGGCGCACTCGGCAGCGCACTTCTCGATGAGCTTGTCAAGGGAGGCCTCGAGGTGACCGCCCTGGTCCGGAGCGCGGGCAAGATCCCCAACCCCCCAGCATCAGCAAGGGAGGTGGTCGTCGACTTCGCCTCCCACGACTCGCTCGCCGCCGCCCTCAAGGGCCAAGACGCAGTTGTTTCCGCGCTGGGCTCACAGCCGGGAACCGCCGCCTCGCAGAAGGCTCTCGCCCAGGCCGCCGCAGACACCGGTGTCAAGCGCTTCATCCCGTCCGACTTCGGCAGCAACTTGGAGAACGCCGAGGTGCGCAAGCTGGCCGTCTTCAGGGACAAGCTCGAGGTCCGCGACGAGCTCGCGAGGCTGGCCAAGGGGACCCAGCTGACATGGACGAGCGTCAGCAACGGCGCCTTTCTGGACTGGGGCCTCGAGCACAAGTTCCTCCTCGACCCTGTGGAGGGCAAGGCTGCCCTGTGGGACGGTGGTGAGCACACCGTCTCCGTCACCAGGCTGCCTGCAGTTGGACAGGCTGTTGTCGGGGTACTGAAGCATCCGGACCAGACGGCAAACCGAACCGTCTACGTCCAGGAGGCCGCGGTGTCGCTCAAGCAGCTCGTCGAGATCGTAAGGGAGTACGCGCCCGGCAAGCAGTGGTCCGTCGTCGAGAAAAGCACCGAGGATGCCGTGAAGCAGTCGAATGAGGCGCTTTCCAAGGGTATCTTTGAGCCCTGGGTGTTCATCAACCTTATCTCCCGGGCTAGCTTCTCGAAAGTCACCGGGGCGCACTATGTCAAGAACGACAACCCCCTCCTCGGCGTGCGCGAGCTTTCCGAGGCGGAGCTCAAGGCCGCGGTGAAGGAGATTCTGGCCCGCATACCTGGTGCGAAGTAGGTTGATGTTGAACAATCGCAAATTACCCAAGTAAAACGGTCATCTTGCAGGGGATGCCCGAAAATGTAATGCTCAACGAGTAGCTATCATCCCGGACAAGTGAAATGGCACAATCAGTTAAATAGCACATTGTCACATTTGAGACCTTTTTTTGGGGAGGGGGGGGGTGGTCATGCATTCTGGAAACTGCTGAACGGAGGCTCCAAACTTGGAACATGGCCACTTATTCCCCTTCATCGGCCTAAGGATGTTCTCCAACATACACCGACTTTAGAAGGCTAAGAGGACCGAGGGGCGTAGATCCAATTGAGAGACTACACCACAGACTTGCACACAAAGTGGTAATTATCGCGCCATCTCATCATGTAAATCCTCACGAGACAGAGCGAGAAAAATACTAGTGTCGAGAAAGATGATCACTTCAACCGAGAATGAGTTGCAGTTGCTGGGATTGTATGCTTTGCTCTATCATAGCTACCTAGGTATACTCAAGTAGAGATGTATGTGAGTATGATGCAAATGCAGAAGCTTCCCCTACCCGGGTAGCCAATATAGTACGACGCCTTGGAAAAATGCCGAACGGACCATTCTAGTGTTCATTACCCACCATTAGAACAGTACTATTACTTATTCCAAGCTCCGAAGAGCCCAGTATGCTAATCCTCCCCCAACCAAGAGAACCGCCATCTAACCCCCAGACCCATGGACTCTTGGCAGATTAGAGCCCACTGACAAGCCCCGGAAGCAGCTTCTCGGTGAAATCCCAAAGTATGGGGGTGTAATCCGGCGCCCAGGCCAGGCCCGTCCAGTAGGTGCTGCGTTGGCCCTGGAGGGCGTATAGTTTGTTGAAGAAGCCCGCTTTGAGTTCCTCTGGAGTGACCTTCGGCACGGTGGCACCGTGGTCAGCAAAAGCCACGATGGCTGGCGACCCAATGTCATATGTGCCAGCCTGTCCCATGGTGGTGAGCGACCTTGTGATGAGTGCCTCGGCGTCGGTCGCCGAGAGCCCGGCCTCCCCGATGACACGCGTGCTGAACAGGTCGGCGTTATCCTGGCGGTCGAAGGCGTCGCAGAAGGATCCCTCGGGCAGGTAAAAGGCCGACGAGTTGTTGGGTGAGTTCCGCATCCCGGTGACGTCCGAGGGGATGCCGGTGTTGCTCACGACGCCGACGTAGAGGGTCTCCCACGAGAACTTGTTGAACAGGGCCGTCTCGTTGTCGTCGAGATCCCACGGCTCGGTGTTGCCCGGCGATGGTGTCGCGGCGATGAGCAGTTTCTTTGCCCTCACCGTGCGCTGTCCTGAGGGTGTCTGAATTGTGGCGCTGACGCCGCTGTCGGTGCGTTGACTCGAGGCAATGGTGGACTGGAGCAGGACATCGTCACCCAATAACGTGAGCACCCGGTCGAACAAGGTCTCAGATGAGTACGTCTCTGGCCACTTGAACGCAGGGCCAGTGATGCCGAGCCCAAAGGCAGCGATCTGAGGCTGGCCGACCACGGACATCACAAACCAGGTGGGAGTTGTGAGTGCGTCCGACAGCCATAGCAGATTGCGAAGAATCCCAAGCGAAGCCCCGAGGTCGTGCTTCTCTAGGAATTCGCCAAACGGCAGCAGCAGGTCCTCGGGGACATCGCCAGTCTTGAAGTATCCATCCTCGAACCATGGCTGGTACTTGATAGCCAGGGCCAGGTACTTGAGCAAGGCAATTGGGATGCCGAGCAGGTCTACCGGGCCATAGTCCACGTCGACTGGCAGCCCAGTGTTGAAGTCGATGTTCTTGGTCAGAAACAGCAGTTCGATGTAGTCAGTCAGGTCAGGGTTAATCAGGTCCAAATCAAAGCGCTTGAAGAAGTCCCTGGTTGTCTGACGATTCAGGTATGCCTGAACGCCGTAATTCACTGGTCTACTACCGCTGCCCGGATTATAGACGTGTACGTGACCACCCTAGAGCGGTGCTGTCAGCTAACATGTACATGATGTATTTCGCCGGGTCGTATACTAACCAGCCGATTTGCTTTCTCAACAACCAGGACGGTTTTATGGTAATCCTCCCGAAGCCGGACAGCTGCATAGGCACCCGTTGCACCTCCGCCCACGATGAGCACGTCGACCTCGTCCCCCTGCGCAGAGGTGCCGGCCATGGCCAGAGTGGCGTACAGAAGGGCCTTCTTCATTAATCTCATGGCGAGTTGGGATGAAAGAGCCTGGAATTTATGTGGCATCACCAGGCTGCAGCTGCACCCCATATATATATATATATGTGTGTGTGCCTGGAGCCAATTGCGCCAGCAAGCTTCATGGAAACCTGCAGGCTCCCACAGGAGTCCGGCCGCATGACTAGGACATGTTGACTGACAGCATCCACTGATTAAGGTCGTCGGCTGTAGCCAGCTACCTTACCACGTTGCAACCAGACATTGCGCATGGCTGTGTGATCTCTCCGTGGTCCCGTCATTCCGATGGGTTGCGTGCCGACTGTCATTTCTTTAAGGTTTTAGCCAAAAAATCTACCATAAGACGGGACCATCACAGCCCCCTGTCAGCTCATATACAGCGCCGGCATGACGGGGGGTGCCTCTGGGAATCTTGGCAGCAAACAACCTTGAACAGACAGTCTTATCCTTGCCAGCAAAGCCCGCTGTTGGCATCAGTCCAATGTGACCATCATGTTGAATCCAGGACCCACTATATGATGCCTTGGCTACGCTCAGGGGCGTGGGTGCATCCATTTTCACTGTAGCTTTACATCGGACCAGGTTGTTATGGACTGACACTTAGTATATTGCAGGTGGCACTTGCCGACTGTGTGCACTTAATCATGGAGCCAAAGCGTGGCCCTGTAGACGATAGATATCCTGGTGTTGGCTTTTTATGTAGTCACAAGACACCTGGTTGTGGTCCGGCCACCTGATGTCTTCCGGCCAAGCACCCCACCCAGTAAACACATATAAGTCTCAAAGTAGATCAATGCTTTAGTTTTGCACTGCCAAGAAGTGGCCCGGCTAATGCCAGACAACTGAAGACACCGCGGCCGTGCCGGGTGAAATTGTAATCCTGTGAGCAAGAAAGAGAAGACCCATCCGATGGTCCCGGCACGTACGTAAGGTTCCGCAAATACCGCCATGGACCTACTTCGGGGATTTCCCCCCCCGAAAGCATGCTTAATCAGGTTATGCCACGCTGTGCTCAAGTGGAACAATGCGGCTTAGGAAAGGGATAACCCCAAATCTAAAATAACAAATAACGTCACGGGGGCACACCGGCCAACTCAGTTCTGGATCAATTGACTCTCAATCACGAGCCTGGTGCTTGATGATGTCTTTCGACTGTTGCAGGGGACCTTGGCCAAAAGTTATTTACTGCAAATGGTGCGCACTGCAGTAGGTCATTGAATCGGAACCGAATAACTGGAATTGCTTTGCCAGAACTGACCTTGAGTAATTACGAGCTCACGGGATACACTACAGGGATCAGAAAAGAATTCACGTCATGTTACACAAGCACGAGTCAAATGTCTCTGATATTGTACATCTCATAGTACCTAGGTACAGACGATCAAAGCGGCTTACCACTTTCACCATTACAAATGGGACTAGAATCAGTCCATAATCAACAAGTTATTGAGTGTGTCTGCTATCTAAAGGAATCGCCCGCCAGGAGTGCCATAGCCCCGCCCCCCTAGCTGACAACCTCCATCTCAGCCTCGAGATCGTCAAGATCTTGTGACATGACCGAGCCACATTCCAACAAGGGAGCACCCTCAACGTCGACTACAACGGGAACCTCATCCGGAGCTCTGCTCTTGACCGATCCCGCCCGGCCACTGCGTGATGACCTAGTAGTCTCTCGCATGTCGCTAATCCAGGCCAGGCACATCTTCGCCATGGCATCGCGTACATCACCACCGGAACCGCATCCAACCACTTCCAGGCAATCTTCCCGGGGGCCGACCAGCATGGCACGAGGCTCAAAGTCATCGGTGCTGAAGATAACCTCGCTCGTTTTTCCTTCGCCCTGGGCGGCTGCTGAAGTCGCGAAGCGCGACTCGAGCTTCCTGTCTGCGAGTTCCTTGTTCAACACATCATGTTTGTGCAGTAGGCTCTTCATCTCCTGTATAAGGTGTTCCTGCAAAGCCTCCAGAGCGGCGGTGGAGAAGGGCCGGAGCTCTGGGTCCGAGTCGCTCCAGGGGTTCATATCATGGTGACATTCTGTGGTGTATTCACAGCAAGTCAAAACGCTGAGAAGATGGCTGGCTGAAGATGTGCTTGACAGAGATTGTGAGCTAGGATCACTGGCACGCCGAGGTGAAGTTTCCGCCATGGTGAAAGAGTTGGACACCAAATTGGCTCTAGCCACGATAGCAATGTAAAAGACAGGGTTTGGTAGGAGAGGAGATAGTCAAGCGAGGGAACAGAGGTGAAACAGGAGAGTGAGCGCGACACTTGATTTATGAAGTTTCTCCGTCAACATCCTCATTCAGCGTCGGTATTGAAATCGGATAAATGCCATAGTCTCAGTACCAGAGCTGAACATCGAACAAGGCATTGTCAGCTGTGCTTTGTTCCTCATGAAGGAAGAACTTGGCGCTGGATGCGTTGTCTCGGTCAATTGTCGAGACTCACAAATCACACAGCCGTATCCCCTTTCAACCCTGGAGAGCTCAACGCCTACGACCCAATTAGCAACATTTCACAAAGGAACAAGCCACGCCCGGGATCGCGGATCTCACCTGCTCTGCAGTCCATCTCCTCGAATCATATCTCACCAGCGCTCTGATTATGTCCCTCCAGCATTCATCCACGCCGCTGAGGACCTCCTCCCAGGGATGCCCCTCGAACACTTGGTAGATATCAAAGGGCGGCGTTCTAAAGCTGGCAGCCTCGGGCCAGGTCTCCCTCGTAGGGGTGCCGATTGTCTTGAAGATGCTCAGTATGAGTCCCAACTGGTTCCCATCCTCATGGACGGCGCGCGACTCAAACAGCGGCCTTGGCGGGCGCCGTACGCATTCTGCCAGCAGACAGCCCGCCGCCCACATATCAACCGGCGGGCCGTAAGACTTGTCCCCGAAAAGGACCTCTGGTGCACGGTAGGGTCCGGTGCCGATGTCGAGAATCTTTGCGGATGCGGGCTCGCTGGCGGCAGAGAGGTCCGGGTGCCATGCGGTGCCGAAGTCAGAGAGGTAGGCCGGGCCGTCTGCTGACTCGAGGAGAATCGCCTGCGGCTTCACGTCGCGGTGGATGATGCCCCTGGCGTGGATATCCGCCAGAGCCTGTAATACATGTCCGAAAATGCATCGCACTTGGAGATTGGTGAGAGATGCTCGCTCGAGAAGGGCGGACAGGGTCAGGGGCATGTAGGGGAAGACGAGGGTGAAGCGGTCCTCTTGGTCACGGAAGGTTTCGAGGAGGGGGATGCATGGCTTCCTCAGCTGGGCGAGGATCCTGGCCTCACGGACGGGGTTGTGAGGCTCGATGCCGTGGGTCTCGGTGATAACCTTGAGGGCACGGTCCTTGTACCGGTAGACCTCGGCTGTGACGCCGCTGGCGACGTACTGACAGCTTCGGTACGGGCCTATCCTCTCCCCATGTTTGTCGTCAGAATCGCCATGATCGTCTCTGGAGGCGTCCTGAGGCGATTCTGATGCTCCCTGTTGGTCGTCTTGATCTTCTGAGGACAGCGGGTTGTTGCAGACAGCATCGTAGTCAGCCTGAAGAAGTGTTAACACGGCTCACCTCAGGGGACGAGGGCTGAGGGCTTGCTCTTGAAGACGAAGAACTGTAGGCCTCGTTTTCCAAGGTGAATGCAGTCTTGGCTACTGCGACTTTCCGACTTGACAAGATGGCCTGACTAGTCAGGAACAGGTCAGTGACAAATGGCGTGGGTTTCGCCAGTCGCGGCCACGGGAATCAGGCCCACAGACATTTTCTGGATATTGTCATATCGCTCGGAAGCTGTCAGAGAGCCCCGCCAGTCCTGGGGGCCGGGCATTGTGACGGGCACGCCGGGCTGCCTCTTGTTCAGGTATCAGAAATGGGTAGACCTTGTAGGCTGGGTTGGGAAGGGCCTCGTGCGTAAGCGACTCCGGGTGAGACATTGATGGTGTGTCAAGTCTCAGCCGGCCGTTGAAGCTCGGGCGAGGGAGGTCGAGCTTTGGCTGGCGGAGACGTGGGTCTGTGTCTGTTCCCTATGAAGGCAGCCGTCCCACTCTTAGCACGAGGGTGCGAGGGAGCAGCAACGAGCACAGACAAGTTGACCAGCTGTACGATATATGGGAATAGCCACAGAAAAAAAGGAGCGTTAGCTGGGTTCGAGTACTCGGTGTTTTTCTGGTCCGGGATGATGCACCATACACATGACTGAAGTAGGCACTCGAGTACCAGCTACAGTACTGAGTAACCCGAACCCTCAGCAGGTGCCCGCAATACGCACGGGAGTACCCCGGTGACATCAACACGCATCATTTCCAGCGCCCCAGGCCAGGCTCTATGGTGCAGCACTAGCCCCCTCCCCCAAAGTGGCCCATACTATGTATGCACTAGTGTAGTGTAACTAAAAGGGCCAATCCCGCAGCTTCTGCGTTATTCCAACTGTGCGGGCCTGGCACATGTCCCTTGCGCTTGCCCCCGTTTCTGCGGGCAAGCTGAGCAGCAAGCAAGATGAGAGCGGCCCAGCACCAAATTTAACGGCAGGGTGGGCTGCGTCGGACTTGACTGGATTGGACCCAACTCTACGGAATTGCACCCATTCCTTCTACTTTACCTTGGCAGTTTTTTATTGCTCGCAGACAACATACCTACCTAGGCCTGGACAGTTAGTCCTGTACCTCTGATCCGGAGAGGCAGGGTCCCATCTCCAAGCCGAAATACCCTCCCACCCCCTTCTCTTCCCCCAGAGGGAACATCGTGTCATTGTAACATCCTATCAGCCCAGCCAAGCCAGCCGGGCCAGCCTGCCAGCCCAGTGCCGGCCAGCCACACACACTCTCTCCCCATCCAAATACACATACCATAAACATACCAACCAACCTGGAGCTGCACACATCACATGCCGTCCCAGTGATCTTCGCCCGCCGTCCGACATCGCGAGGCACTCCTCCTCCTCCTCCTCCTCCTCCTCCTGCTGTACATAGACCTTGTGCCCTCCCTCGCCTTGGCTCCCGCCCTCGCCGCCTTCTCACACGCACACCCCCTCTGTGTGGTCCTCCCAAACTCCGACACCAGCTCCTCGGCCTCCTGAACAACCCCCCCCCCGAGACTTAATAGCCCTTCTTCCTCCCGTCCCGCCGACCAGAAGGGCCCAGAGACCAATTGCTACCTGATGACTCGCCTTCTCTCTCCCTTCTAGATCGCACAGTGTTTGCGCCCGTCGAGTCCTCCAGATCCCACCATGGATGACCTCCAAAGATCCGAGTACCCAGCAATGCTGGTAAGCCAACCCACCCGCCCGGACCGATGCGCCGGCTCGCCCACCGCCGTGCTGGCCGGCGGCTCCCGGCAGCGCCGCGCCCACAGTCTGCTAACAAAGCCCCGTCTATCCGCGCAGGCAAGCTTGCAGCCAGGTCAGACCGTGCATGTCGTCAACGATAGGCTGAAGCGGATCGGTAAGCTCAATACCGAGATCGCGGACTGGCTTCAGGTATGCCCACCCACAGCCCGGCCTCGAGCAACCACCACGGCGCACCCCACACGGCAGGGGCCAAGCCCACGGGTTGGCTCCCGGCGCTGACAAGCAACGCCACAGGAACGCCGGCGGCTCGAAGATCAATATGTTGCTGGGCTCAAGAAGCTGCTGCTGTTTAAGGTGCCCAACGCCTCGTCCGAACTGGGGTGAGTGGCCCTTCCCAGTCCTTCCGTGCATGGCCACAGCCGTGTGTGCCATGGCCTTGCCTAACAATGCGCGCCCCTACCTTGCAGCATCTTCCAGCCCTCCTGGGACAAGATCCTCCACTCCACCGACGCCATCGCCGCATCGCACCACCTCTTTGCCCAACGAGTTGAGAAGGATGTCGAGCAGGATTTGCGCCAGTTCCAGAACCGCAAGGAGTTCCAGAACATGACCACAATGTCGGCGAACCTGTCTGCTATCGCAAAAGAGCTAGAGGACGCCAGGGAGAAGGCAGACAAGCTGACCAGGAAAGGCGGCAAGGCCAGCGCTCTCAAGGTCGACCAGGCTACCGCGAGGCTCGAGTCTGCCACCGGACAGTGGGAGTCGCAGGCACCTTTCATCCTCGAAACATTGCAGGCCCTCGACGAGCAGCGGTGCAACCACCTCCGGGATCTTCTCACTCAGCTCCAGACACACGAGGTCGACCAGGCCGACAGATTACGGGCTACGGCCAATGATGTGCTCACGACAATTCTCGAGGCAGATACGTCCAAGGAGGTGGAAAACTTTGCGACAAGGGCAACAGGCGGCCGGGTAAAGATAGAGAGGAGGACGGGCACTGGCCCAATGGAGAGGACGCCGACGGCGACAAGGCAGTCTTCAGTTGGCAATGTGCAACCGCCCTCGACCGCCGACTCTAGTCACGTTCCGCCGCCGCCGCAGACCGCGTCTTCCTTCAATGACGATGATCGGAGTGATCATTCGACACCGCCCGCCGAGAAGTCCGGTTCGTGGCAGCCGCGATCTGTACCCCCGTGTACCGAAAATGTGACTAACCATGAGTGCAGAAAACAAGCTGAGAAGCCGGATCGGTACCATGCTTGGTCGACGAAGGCAGAGCGTCCACGGTGGGTTTGGACAGCTCTCGCCGGGCAAGAGTGCCGGCCCTTTCAACAGGGCATCCAGCAGTCACGGTCGCCTGTCGCCACATTCTTCTGCGAATAACCTTGCCATCCCGACTGGTAGGCTCGATGCGCTGACAGAAGCCCCCGATACGCCCAGGCTTCCGAAGCCCGAGGCGGCCGAGGAAGCAGCAGCTACCAATGGAACACATGCCGGAGCCTCGGACGAGAGTATGCCGCCACGGACACTCCCGGCCGGCCTCAATGGGATGACGGCCGAGGAGATATTTGATGCGCCGCCGCCGCCAGGCCCGCCTCCATCGCACCTCAACAAGGAAGGCGAGCCCGCCAAGGACGAGGACGGATTCACGATACCGCCAGCAGCGAACGACCCTATTTCCCAAGCGCAGAGGGATGCGGCAGATGAGGCAGGAGAGGAGCACGAGCAGCTATTCAAGCTCAACATTCAGAACAGCCCGATTGCGGAGGAGGACCCAGACGAGTCTAAAAAAGCACAATTGAGTGTCGCGAACACCCTGAGCACGATGCAGATGCCTGCGCGAAGGACAGGGACCGTCCGCGGCCGGCGGGATGTGCGCAACACGATGTATATGCCCTCTCCTCCTACGCTGCCGGGCGCAGAGGCTGCCGCGTCCCTTCCGCTCGGTGAACCGACGCAAAACTTGCCGCCATCTCCTGCACTGCAGGGCGGCGGCAGCAGCATGAGCTCCAGGCCGTCAGCCATACATACTCTGGCGAGCGAGGCAAGTGTAACTGGTACCAGCGACACGCAATCAGTCAGGAGTGCGACGAGCCTGGGGGGCATTGCACATGGCAAGCATCCAGACTTGACTGCGCCCGGCTTGAACTGCAGCATTGTAGAGACGGTGTCAGCGTCATTCGAGGGTAGTGCCTTGAAATCGGTTCGGATCAACGGCGAAATTGCATTTGCGTACAACGGAGACGGCACGATCTCCGATGGTAAGCCTTTTCGCGCACTCCGTAGCAGGAACGTGCTAATCAACGCGAAACAGTACGCGAGGCAATTCGTATCAATAATTTCCCTAGTTTGGAATCTATTGGCCCCAACCGAATCTTCGTATCCAGCACACCATCACCGGACGAATTTACCCTCGACTTGTCGCATATTCCGAACAAGACAGCTACGCCCGGGTTCACTTACCGACTCCATGCCGAAGAGCCCACCTCGTCCCACCTCGCGAGTCACTGTCCTCTGCTCATCAACCCGGCTTGGAAACCAGCGGGCGACAAGCTCGGGTTATTACTCCAGTACAAGCTCAATCCCGACTTTACGCCAAACGCTGATAAGCCCTTGGTGCTGAAAGGCTTCACGATAATTGCAACCTACGTGAATGCGCGCGCCAGCGGCGTCCAAACGAAGCCTGCGGGAACACACCTCAAGGACAAACACCTGGTGTACTGGCGGCTGGGAGACGTCACGCTCAAGCCAGGCGTGGACTGGCAGAAGATTGTCTGCCGAATCATCGGGGCGGAGAATGCGGAGCCGAAGCCGGGCAACGTCGAAGCTAGGTGGGAATACGTCAGCTTGGCTACCGCGTGGGAGGAGGAAGAGGACGAGGAAAGCCACAGCGGAGGCATCTCGATAAGTCGGAAGAGAGAGGATAAAGGAAAGGGAAAGGCAACGGCCGAGGATGAGAAGAGCGACAGCGAGGATGACCCCTTCGCGGACGAGAGCGCGGCCGTGAGCCCGAGGCTCAAGGACACCAACGCCAGCTGGCAACTGGTGCCGACTGTGAGGAAGATCGTGAGTGGCAAGTACGAGGCAAAGTGACTGGTGGCCGATGCCGACCGGCAACGCTGGGGACAGTAAAGAGGCGAAAGCAATGTGATAATTCTGGTGGAGCGCGTGGTTTCCAGACGATAATGGATGCGGGTTGCATATCGCGGGCGAACGGCCAGGGGGAGAAGACCCCAAGGCCCGGAGATGACTGCATTTGCGGCCGGGTGGACGATATTTCTGGCGCGGACTGGATCTTCAGGAGACGCCGTTACTATACCAACCTCTTCGGACCTTTTCTGACACGTATGTACTTGGTATACCAATCTACTTTGTAAACTCTACTCATTTGGAATTCTTGTTATCACAACACGGGCTTTGCGACGGCACGGTTCGGTCGGTATCTACAACACGCGAGGCGTTGGTCATTTGAGGTGCAGAGGAAACCTGCACAATATTGTTCGTCCACGCGGCATACAATCAATCACAAGTCAGTAGTAAATCATAGGCCCCGCAATAAAACAAATAGCCATGAATGCTACATATGCCTCAGAGAAACCAACGCCTACTTGTCGGTCCCCTCCCTGACCGCCTCGTCATACAGCTCCAGGGTCAGGGCCGCCAGGAAGCCCGGGATGCAGTTCTTCTCCGTGACCCAGTACTTGCGGGTGTCGGAGATCTTGAGGGCAAAGGCGCTGCGCGGCCCGCCGCCGACCTTCATGGAGCCGCGCTCGCCGTCGAAGACGATGGAGCGCTCGTGCTCGTCCGTCTCGCTCGGGTAGTAGACGCTCTCGAGGCGCATCTTGTTGCTGGGGATGAAGGTGACGTGCCACCCGAGCAGCTGGAAGACGGCCTCCTTGAACTCGGCCGACTTTTCGGTCCAGACCTCCTTGAGCCGCTGGCACTTCTTGCGCGCCGACGCCGTCTCGTCTCGCGCCGTCTGCAGGTCCCGCTGCAGCGCGATGAGCGTCGACACCGGCACCACGGGGAACCTGCTCGTCTCGCCGTCGTGCACCAGGAGTCGGAGCTCCGCGTTCTCGTTGCGCAGCTCGTTGATGGTTGCCTGCTTGGCGGCTTGGTAGTCGTCGGTCGGGTTGGACCGCATCTGCAGGATGCGCACGTTGCTGGATTGCCTGGCCGCCGCGAGCTGCTCCTGCGCGACAGAGAGCTCTTTCTGCAGCAGCTTGTGCTGTGTCTCGAGCGACGAGAAGTCGTCTTGGAGCTTGCGGTTCTTACGCGCAAGCTGGCCCAGCTGTTCGTGGTGCTGTTGGGACTTGGCCATGTCGTCAGTAGGAAGTGGTCGTTTCACTCCTGCAGTGGCTCCTGAGCCACTGCTGGAGGACTCGGCTGATCGGAGCTCAGCCTCGAGGTTGGTCACCTCGGCCTTGTACTTATCAACGAGGGATTCGAGTTCCTGGATTCGTTGGGCTTTCGTCTCGTCGTATGCTTCGGGCTGGAGTGTCATGTCTTCGCTGTCGTAAGATCTGAGCTGAGCCCGCAGGAACTCGACCTCTTTCTCGGCAAGGGCGCGTTGGCGATCAAATCGCTGGCGAGCCTTGTCGGATGTGACGTTAGGTTGACTCGTTTTGAGCTGCTCAATTTGGGTGGCCAGGCTCGCCTTCTCATCCTCGAGATCCTTGATTAGGGCGTCTCTCTCTGCGACCTGGGGTTGGATCGAGCCGAGCTTCTCCAGGAGCGAGGCGGAGTTGAGGCGTTCCTGCACCAGCGCCCGAGCCACGGCCTCGGGCGAGTCGAAGTCAGCCTGGCCTTCGTGCTCTAGATAGGCAGCCCAAGCCAGACGCTCCGCCTCCAGGCGTTCTCTCTGCACCCGCTCCTCGCCCAGCTCTGCCCTCATGTCTTCGACAGCGTCCAGCTTCCTCAGAAGAGTGGCCTTCTCCTCCTCGACAATCTCCACAGCCTTGTGAGTCTGTCGGAGCCGTTTAAGCTCGACCAACTGTCTTTCATTTGTTGCCTCCAGGTGGCGAATGTGCTGGACCTGCTCAGAGAGCTCGCGCCGTATGGTTGCCATGGTGTCGGCGTCGCCGGTGTGGGCCTTCAACCGCAAGACCTCGGCCTCCAACTCGCCGATGGTATCATCTTTGGCCGCCAGCTGCTCTTGGACGTTGCGCAGGGCTTCCTCCCTTGCCTGGCCATCCTGCTCTAGTTTCGCGATCTGGTTGCTGGCTGTTTGAATCTGTGCCTGTAGGTCTGCAACCTTCCTCTCTTCCAGCCGGGCCTGCTCGTCCCTGGCAGCACTGAGGTCCTCGATCTGCTCCCTTAGTAGCCGGGACTCGTCCTCGGCGGCCTTGGCGCGCTTTTCGGCCTCGGCCTTCTGGGCGTCCTGGGTCTCACGAAGCTCCCGCAGCTCTTGCTGCACACGTTCGACATGCCGCAGCGCGGCGTGCGCCTCACTCTCCGCGGCCTGCTTCTTCTTGAACTCGTCATCGGCTAGCGCCCTTGCTTTTCGCAGCTCGTTCTCATGCTGGACGCGCGCGATCTCCTGGTCGGCTTCGGCGGTGGTGATGGTGTAGCGCAGGGTGCCGAGGTCAGCCTTCAGCTGCTCTATCTGTCGTCTCTGGGCTTCGTATTCGTTTGCATCCGCAGGTGCGACATTTTCCTTAGAGGACTCGTGCGAGGCGGCGCGTGGGAATGTGGGAGAAGTTGTGGACTGGCGCGACCGGGACATGGACCTGGAGCGCGACTGCGACTGCGACTGCGACTGCGACTGCAGGTTGCCGTTTTGGGCAACAAGGTGGTAGGATGGTTGGGTAATGCTGCCGCGTATGGCAGTCAGCTACGTGGAAGCCGAGGAACAGTCAGTATGGTCTGCACCAGCTGCAACGTGAGGCGCGACGGAAGGGCACTCCGCTTACCCTCGACTCCCGCAGCGAGGTCTGCGGCCTAGGCAGGCTGGAGGTTGTTGCACGGAAGACGTTGCTGTTGCCCGACACGGATCCTCGCCTTGATCCAGGGGCGGACGACGGGCGGTCACTCCCAGGACCTTGGGGTGTGCGAGGTATCATGGCGGCATGTGGCCACCGTCTGGACTCGACGAGCGGTGATGAGGAGATGTTTGTTGATTGAACCGCCAGGTCCTGACGCGAGGCACTTGGGGCCTCGCCAGTTGGCTGGGCCGTTGTTTTGACAAGGGTAGGTCTCCAACTGTGGGTACGGATTCTCCAAAACCGGCCCTTCAAGTAGATGTATCCAAGACCGGCGAAGAGATAGGCTAGCAGCAGATATACCCCATTTCCGTCCAGAGAATTATTGAATGAATAATATATGTGGATATGATTAAACAAAGATTTGGTCGGGAAGTTGGTCAGGAGAATATCGAGACCATTCATCCAGGCCGGTGTCCATCCATTGCCCTGGCCTTCTTAAGATGACTGCTCTACCAGTCTCAAGTCAACCCCAGTTATACATTAATCTTACATACTTGCCAGCTTTATTCTATTGTATTTCCTTGATGAACAGTCTTTTCCACTAGCCAGCACCTAGTTCTATTGGTGCATATACCTGTTAGCAGTGTTTGAACTCGGCTCACCATCCGAAATAGTGGTAGTCACGGATTCCGGCTTTGATGTAGTCCTTTTCTCCCCCCAAACCACTTGGATATACAATATTTCCAATGTATCTTAAAACACTATTTACTCAAAGCATACCTTACTGAGTCCACAACTGCTTGCACGCGGCTTTGAGATCTTGCTTGCAGCGTTGAGTCCATATCTTTGTCGTTTATCATCTTGCCCTGAGGCCATATACGCCCCGTTGATGATCTGCGGCACTAAGCCCAGACATAGCAAGAGTGAGCACTTGTACCCGGCCGGGTCGGACATCTGTTCAGGTCTTGAATGCCGGCCTTTTGCCTCTGCCTTGATTCTCTGTCTGGCCCCGGGGACCCGCCTCACACACGCACTACCCGGCGGACCCACGCGGTGGCGAGGATCGGGGTTTGTTGGGTGTCACTCTCGTAACTGCAGCCGTGCTACCGAAAGCTTAAGCTCATCCCGGCCTGTTCTAGAAGGGAACCCTTGCAGCAATGCTTCCAAGGCTTCCAAGGCTCCCCCCTCCACACCCTCAGTTCCATCCCACCCCCGAGGCATGGAAAGAGCCGCAAGGTGACCTCTCCGCGGCATTGGCTGCCATCCACTCCTGCTTTCCCTCCTCAACACCACACTCCTTGGCCGGCACCCGTTTCTCTCGTTGAACCCCCCCCCCCGGCAACCCGGGAAAAGGCGGCAGCAATGGCGACGCTGCGACTTCTGGTAAGCTCCACGAGCCCACCTGCGCCCCGAATGCGTGCACTCGAGCCCGAGCTGACCATCGCTGCTCATCCGTAGATGCGCAGCACATCGGCGCGACCCGTGCTCCCCTCGAGGGCTCACCAGCACCCCTACCGTCGACTCCAAGCCATTTCTGCCGCCCACCGTTCCTTTAGTGCGAGCAGCTACCTCCGAGACGGCCCTGAGAAGACCAAGGCTGATGGCGAGGCCAAGTCGCTCCTGGACGTCGTGGAGGACGGCACCAGTGAAGATGCCAGGCGGAAAGACAACAGCGCCGCTAGTACGACAGGCGTCACCCCCGGCAAGCCGTCCTCGACCTCCAAGATCGAGAGGTCCGGCGACACGAGCTCGTCTGCCAACTCATCCTTCGACGACATCGAGGAGGACTGGGAGGCCAACCCCAACTGGGACATCAAGAACTTCAAGGAACTTCCGCACGAGAACTTTGGCGTCAATCAGCACATCATCATCAATGCCGAGTTCAAGGAGGCCTTGCGCCAGATCCCCTGGCAGTTCCGCGCACCCGTCCGCTACTGCTTCGCATACGGCTCCGGCGTATTCCCACAGAGCAAACCTGACGGCCGCGCCGCCTCGGCCGAGGAGATTGCACGTGTCCACCCCAAGGCGCCTCCTGCGGTCCAGAAGGCCCAGGACGGCACCCCAAAGATGATCGATTTCATCTTCGGCGTGACCTTCACCCAGCATTGGCACAGCTTGAATATCAACCAGCACCGGGATCACTACAGCGCACTGGCTAGCCTGGGCTCTGGTGCCGTGTCGTATGTGCAGGATAAGATGGGCGCAGGCGTGTACTTCAACACGCACGTCGTCGTGAATGGCATCCTCATCAAGTATGGCGTAGTCAACATCGATACCCTGTGCCATGACCTGACCGAGTGGGACACGCTGTACCTGGCCGGCCGGCTGCACAAACCCGTCAAGATCCTCCGCGACGACGCCCGGGTGCGCCTTGCCAATCAGATCAACCTGCTCTCGGCGCTGCGCACAGCCCTGCTGCTGCTCCCGGAGCGCTTCACAGAGCTGGAGCTGTACAACACCATCGCGGGCATCAGCTACCTCGGAGACCCGCGCATGACGCTGCCCACTGAGAACCCGCAGAAGGTCAGCAACATCGTAGGCAACAACATACCAAACTTCCGGCGCCTGTACACTCCTCTGATCGAGAACCTGTCCAACGTCGGGTTCGACGACCCGCGCTGCACCGAGCCCCACTGGGAGTGGGACGAGGGCGCGAACCTGAAGCTCCAACAGGACATGAACCCCATCAAGCGAGGCAACATGGTCCGCAGGCTTCCCAAGGCGTTCCGCTCGCGGCTGTACTTCCAGTACCAGAAGAAGTTCGCCATCCCGAAGCTCGAGTTCGACGAGATGATGGCAGCCGATGCGTCATCGTCGTCCCAAAAGCGACTCGTTGGCGGTGGGTTCGAGACGAGGATCGCGCAGGATGACCCCGCGGAGCTTAGGAAAAACGTCCGGCGCGTCATCAAGCAGACGATCGGATGGCCCAGCACCACGCAGAGCCTAAAGGGCTTGCTGACGGGAGGGGTGAGGAAGAGCTTTGGATACGTGCGGGAGAAGATCGAGAAGTACCGCGCCGGCCAGAAGAAAGCCGCACCGCCGTCGACTGAGGAGACGGCGGAGGAGAAGGACGACGACAAGGCCAAGACGACCAGCCCAGAGCCAAAGGCCGAGAAGACGGAGAAGACGGAGAAGGAGTGATTGAACTGCAGAGCCAGCCCAGTGACGAGCAGGAACTGCGAGGAAGCCGAGAACTTGCCAAAAACATGGGCTGAAGCTCGGCGTCTATGGGTTTCCAAGCTTCAACAACTTGACGCTGGCAATCTGGAGGTGCAGAGACTTGTGACCACTTCCCCTCCATGGATGTGGAAGCTTGTGTCCCACACAGGGCCACAGACAAGGTCAACCGAGCCTCCATCCACTACTTGCCATTTGGCGAATGCGTCTGCAGCCTCTGGAAGCGAGGCTGGATCAACGGCAAAGACAGGGCATAACGCTGCCACTCACACCGAAATAGCGCTTTCTTTTTTATTCCGCCAGGGATGTCATAGCGAAACGGCCTTTGCAAAACAGCGAGGGCGTGCTGTGATTCTGTACGAAAATTGGTGGGAATGGGTAGCAGCCCGCGAGCGTTTTCAGAGATGGATACTCGTGGTTCTTCGTTGTGGGCTAAAGCCCAAGAGAGCCTTGGTCCAATTGGAAACACGCAGGTAGCACTGCGCCTTGCGACCACGAGGCCAGACACACAGTTCTCCTGGACGAAGCCTCTGTCCAGGCCCCTTGAGGATCAAGGTCGGAGAACATGTAACAAAACTTGCTAGCTTGTTGCTAGCCATTACAACAAACTCGAAATTTCTCATACGCTCTCGGCACCTTGATTGACATGTGTGATCCGGACTCTCCGGAAAACAGATGTAGAGGTAAACCAGCCTCGAGGGTGGGATTCAATAAACACAATCTAAAAGTAATAGCACGCTTCGCTAAAAAAAAAATACATCAGGTATCTAATTGGAGCTCAATGGGCCCCCAACATGCAAGGAGATATGGACCACTCAACCGTGTCCTCACCCGGTGCCTCGCCACCCGCCCAGCGGTGATGGCACCACCTTCCCCTTGTTCCTCCCGAGTTGGTCAATCTTGTCTCGGGCCTTTATTACAGACGGCAAAGGCGGCGGCGGCAGCCAGGGTAAAAAAGCAACGATCATGGGGTTGGCGAGCGGCATTACAGCGTCAGCGCCGCACCGATTTCCCTGAGGAGCATCCGTTGTGACGGGGTGCTCTCGCAGGCGGGGGCGTCAAAGTCGCTGCTGCGCCCCTGGCTGGGTCCGGTGGGGCCATCCTGCTCGCCGCCAAAACCAAAGGGCCAGTTGTACTCGCTCTTATCGGACGAGGAAGAGAAGCTGCCCCCCGAGGGCCGCTTGGCGCGGTGGCCGTAGTAGGAGGACTTGCTGGCCCTGCGGCGAGGGGGGTTGCGGCTGTCCAGGACGGCCTGGTGGTGGTGGTGGTGGTGGTGGTGGCTCATCTTTGACGAGATGTCGTGTTTGGAGTCGGCGCTGGGGCCGCTGCTGAGCTTGTGCTCGCTGCCGTAGGCGGAGTTGTTGGTGTTGTTCATGTAAAAGGAATCCATCTTGGGTGGGGTTCGAGGGCTGAATTTCTCCGCGTTGTTGCAGATGGATCGTTGCAGATGGGCCGTTGCAGATGGAGACAGTGGGTGATGGAAGTGTCTGGACTCTGGGCCAGTACGCAGGATGGTGTTGTTGAGAGGCGGCGGTGTGAGTAAGTGAGTTGAGAGCTGTTGGTAATTGGTAATTGTGGTGATGATGATGCAGAGGTGCTTGGGGAGTTAGTTGGCCACGCGGTCCCGATCGCTTCCTTTATATCTCGAGGATGCTTCACTTGAAGGCCCCCGATATCATCCCGAGCGTGACTTCATGCCCACTTGGTTGCATATTCGAACGAGGCCTCGCCCGGAACACCACGTCGTACGGTTCCCCTTGGGCCCTTGTCTGGCCACATCATGCCTCCCCTCTTCTGCGCGTTAGGGGGTATGCGCGCGGCAACGTAAATGACATCTGGAGAGGAGCGCTTGGTTTGGTATCCACACGCCTTGGAAGTGTAGCCGGGACTGCAAAGACGTCCAGGAGAGTCCAGGGGTGCTGCCTTGATCCTCCCCCATGGACGAGGCGAAATCCCATCAGTCGCAGCGTGGCGAAGGTCGTATTTGGCCATGCAAGACTGTCATTGTGGGGATGAAACGAACGTTGAGGCGATGAGATGATCTCATGAACGGCTTGGCCAGAAATCAGGGCCCTCGACTCACCTCAGGACCGGGGGACAGGCTTCATTGGACTGGAATGACGCCGCATTGTTTCTGGGCCACCTGCAGGGCTTGCTGACTGAGGGCAGATGGAGCTAGCTGTTCGCAACCTGGTGGGGCGGGCCAGGCAGCGTTCTCTATCGATAGGCCTATCTTATCTGCCGCAGCGTACACTAGCCTCCAAGCAGTCAGCACAGTAGGCTCAACACAGCCTCCTTTTACTCCCCACTGTGGTCCTGCTGGTTAGTGCTGTCATCCAACTCTTAGCGAATCATTGAGGAGTAACCAACGTAACTCGTTGAGCATGCCACCCTGTGTTAGGTTTGGATGTCACAGGAATCTTCATTGGACACAGACGACTTGTCCTGCGGCATGCATCTGCCGGGCTCTAGCCTCCGCCTCTCTGGTCATCTTCGCATACGCCCTGCCTGCCTGCCTACCTGGGCTGTCCATCGTCTCAGTGAGCGCAGCCCCAGAACCCGTTGCAATCCCGCAGCGACAGCCTTGGAGAGTCCACGGCCATAGACGCCTCCCCGTATGGCTCCTGACCAGCTCCTGCCAGCAGCCTCGTCGTGTCATACCAGCGGGAGGCCCAGCCCCTGGACCTCGTGGGCGTACGTCACAGGGCGCCGGGGCTCGTTTTCGAACACATGTTGCACAATGTCGCAGACTGAGCTGTCCATGCAGACCATGACCGACGCAGCCCTGGCGTGTCTGCGTGTGTGCACCTGGGCGTGGTCTTGAGCAGATGCGAGTCGCCTGCCAGCGCCTTCACCAAGTCCACCTCGGCCACACGGCAGTCTCCTCGCCCTTGCAGGATGAATGTTTGACGAGCCATGGACCCACGCGGTGAATCCGCACAGCTGCTTCACGCCCTACCGGAAGCGCTCGTTGGCCCACTTGGACACGACGTAGCTGTGTCAGCCGTCCGCTGGGCGGGCTCGCGTCCGTGCCTAATAAGGGGGATCGCGGTGCGGCCCGTCTTGGACAGCGATACGCCCACAGAGGATACGTACACGGGGTGCGCCGTGCCAGGCACATGCGGGTCAGGCACCTTCTCGACTGCATATTGGCGGCCTCGGTGTCGTCCCAGAATCTGAGGTGTGGTGACTCGCCCCCCTTTGCATGACGGCGTCGAAGAGGTCGCTGCATTTACAGGTGCCTGGCTCGCGGAGACCCTGGCAAGGTTTGCACGGGTCACACCCCCCCCCAATCCCATCGAAGTGCGATACTCTGTCGTTCTGGCGGACTGTAAACTAAGTAATTTACCAGGTGGCGCCCAAAGCAAGTCATTCACGGCCGTTAGGAGGATAGTCTCCAGTTTGTCCTTGGCGACATATGTGATCAAGGAGCTGCCTTGCAGTGGCAGGTGTGCGAAGTCGGCCGGAGGCGTGTGCTCGGCCTCGTAGTCAATTTTGCCAACATTGTGACTGGATGGTTTTCGAGACCTCACTGGATGGCATCTGTTGCTCAGGTTTCACCAGCATTGTTTCTGCCGGATGGTCCGGGAGCCCTGGCGAGACCTCGGGTCCATCCATACTCAGCATTCGGGAGACCTTCGACGCCCGTTACGAATAACTGATGGAAGTCTTCTTGTAAAAGGTGCATCGGAGCCATCTTGGAGACCATGAGGTCGACAGCCACGGTGGATTCTTCCCCACGTGATCAGCACCAATGATGGGGCTGGCGTTCAGAGCTTGACAGTTGTGCCATACGTGATACTTTGGTCGCGGTATTGGAAGAGCATTACTTTTCCCATCTCCCCGGACTTTTGTCCGTAAGAGATGGCGCATTAGGAGACCCAACAAGATATCCACTTGCCGATCCGCTCAGGCCACACTTCCTCCAACTCGCCACCACGGCGCACGTGAGCACGTTTGCCGCGGCGGACAAATAGTTTATTTCCCGGGGCTGCCTATGATGTGATTGATAGATGAGATGAGAATGCATAAGACCAGGAGCTGACGGTCGAATACATGGTCCGGCTAGACTCTTCCGGGGGCCTTACTGTGGATGAGATCGTCTTCGAGATGAAAAATTGCCCCGTCCCCAAAGATCACCAACATTCGTTCCAGCATTAATGCACACTCAATGAGACGGGAGTTGCATCTAGTTAAAATGTGGTCTATGGATCATCGATGTGCCTCTCTAGGTCTACTACTTAGGTACCAACTAATGCATGTCACGGATTTGTTAGCAGGGATCTTACCAAGGAGCTGTTCTAATCGGCCGGTCATCGAATTTAACTACTACGCGCCAGTGTATGGATATTTACCCTCCATTGAATGTATCGAACGATGCGAGGCCTGGGAAAGAAGTTGGAAACCATGTCTATAAGTAGTTTGTGTTAATTATGGTCCCACATTTCATGTTCGTCTACACGGTACACGTAAATAGAAATTTACTGCAAGTTCAACGTCATCTATTGAATTGCGAGTATAGGACCCCATAATAGTCGACAACTTTAGAATAGAGAGATGCAAGCTGTCCGACAACAGCCTTAAGAAACCCCCTAGGTGCGTATTTGAAAACGTACTCGAGCACATGTAAATGAGCTGGTCCTCGTCCACATCAGGATGAGTTATGAAGCTACAGGGAAAGTGGATGCACCCACGCCCCTGAGGGTGGTTGAGGCCTCATTTAGTGGCTTCCTGGATTCAATAAAATAGGGCCGATTGAATTCCTTGCCTGGATAGGTTCTGAGGGAGCAGATTAGAGTCATGAGAACGTGTGTACTATAGTTGTCATATATTCCTGCAACGGATGCTGTGTGTGGACTCCATCTGGAACCCACTACACCATTTCATGTCTTTGTTATTCTTTGTAAAGATTCGCTTACTGACAAAGCCCAACATGTCGCCTGGCCAAGCGAGGTTATGAATCCTTATTGGCAAGGCATTACCCCTGGATCTCGCCTAATCAGGATTGGTAGACCGCCCAAAGCTCTCAACTATGTTCCCATAATTTCAATAGATGTCAAACTTGTTCGTGACATCCAATCTGGCATGAAGTTTATGAAAGGGCTCAATTTGCGCCTTTTTGTAAAGAGCACAGGACATAAGTAAGCTTGAAGGTCTTTAGGCCCAACTAGAGTGCATACCTACTCAATACAAGTGTACTGGCTTTTTGGGCTCCTTAGACAGATGAGAGCCTTCAAAGTATATTTTCCTGGCCTCTGCATAAACAACCTGTGGATTTTTTATCGCACTGGCCGATACAAGAGCGAAAAATATAGCGGGCCAGCCATAACGTTGAATATGGTCACCCCGGGCTTCCAGGCATCAATACGAGTACGCCCGCAACGCCGGCTACCAAATCGTCAACTATTAACGCCTACAATTATGGAGACTGTATCCTTTTGTTCCAGTAAATACTACTAGCTCGGAGACCTACAGCATCATTATTAATGCCGGGCAAGACTGCCGACAAAATGACTGCAACCTTCAAACACTTTCAAACATCTGCTCGAAAAGCATTACAAAAATCGACGACCTGAAGGCTCTAATCAGACTTTCAAGACTCACGCAGACCTCGCCTAGGCAACTACTATGCCCACGTAAACATTTACCAGGGTCCTGTACTAAAAGGCCTTCACGTTGGACTCTTTTACAGTAATTCAATGCGCTTTGGGTGTGACGCATTATTATCTCTGCAGGTTTATCGACCCAAAAGACTCTGGATGGCGTCGCTAACATGTGATGTCCATCTAGTCCTCGCTTCTTCAGCCCAGGTCCCGAGGGGGGCATAAACAGCAGTTCCGGGTTTGTTTCTCCGTCGGGAGCCCAGCCGAAGCTCGCAACAGAATATAAGCTCTCGGGCAGCTTTCTTTGGGTGCAGATTTTGCGGCGCAAGGAATAGCGTTTACCCACGGGTGCCAGCGAGAATTCCCCGTTTGGAAGCAAGCGATGCGGGTTCGCACCTGCTGGGGAGTTCCGGGCGAGCTACTAGATAGTCCCAGCCTTGGATTAGACAGCAGCACAGCAATGCTACGGGCAATCCGGTGCGGGGCCTGTACTGTATACCCAGTTAGGTACCTAGGTAGGTAATGATAATACACAGCATCCACTGACGGCAGTCCAGCTACGCCCGACCAGGCGTCTGCGCCAAGCACATGCAGGAGAGGCTAAGATGTGTTGCAAGGAGGATCCATGCAATCATTGCATGCAATTACACACTCACCAACGTCGGATGAGGTTGCAATAGCCTTTTGGTCGACTTAGCCTCAAAGACCCTCATCCGCGCCTTCAACGCTCCATCCCCGTAGTAACTGAGTGCTCTGTTATCGTTTCTCGAGGCTGTGGGCAGACCCTGGTGAGGTTTTCCGATTTTCAATTACATGTTTGAGCCAATAGAGAGCTCTAATGGTTTGAAGAGGCAACGCGTGGCTGCCTACCTGACGCAACTGGCAAGCTCACAACGACGTTCTCGAGCCGCGGTGCGCGCATCGACACAGCGAGAGGCGATGAGATGGTCTCTCAAACTGCGGAGCAAAAACTCCTAGGATTCGGTAGCTCAAAGATAGCTTGGCGGTCGCCCCTCGTGGTTGCAGGTACACAGAAGAGTTATCTGAGCCTAACCTGGGAATCATTTGCCAGCATCTCGGGTCGCATGAGACAAGGTGCCGGGCAGCGAACGGGAAGAAAGCATTACGAAACTATATCCGACCGTGAGCTATTATACGTCTCTGAATCCAACAGTTGCTGGGACAACCGTTACATGGACCCACCACCAGGTATCGCGGGCATCATCTCCGCATAAGCGAGACAATGGTTACACGTCGTGCTCGGCATCCCCGGCCCTGCTGTTCTTGAAAATCTTGAGACCCTTGCTTTGGGGGTGACTTTTGAGATCGCTGATCATAAATGGAGGCTGTCCAGGTGTCTGCACAGCACGATGCCGTGTAAGGACACAGGCGACTTCTCCCATGGGGCGCCGCCTGCTGAAGACGTTGCGCGCATCATGGCAACATGTGACTGGAGCCTGAAAGGATTGGCAAGCAACACGTGAGGGCCCAGCATGCTTCGGTATTCGTGGCTGATATTTGAAATGGCGCGAAGAGCGGGACGAGAGGACAATGGCTTCAGCGGCAAACACTGAGGAGGCTGACGCCATGTTGCACACAGAGACATTTTCCCTGGGTTGACCAGCGTGATGACGATAATTGAAGCCACGATCGATCGGATTCCCGCCAACACTGTAGATCATCAGCATAAGATCGAAGACATTTCTCCGCGACTGTAGCATTACCTGCCTATGGCGGAACAAGACCTCTGAGAAGATGCAGAGTACGGCGATCAAGGTCGAGTGCGCGCTGACTTGTGACGTTTCTGTTTCGAGAGCCTGCGCGTCGTCAGAGCCGTTCCGTAGACAACCTAAAAGCCCTGACGATCAAAAGCCATGGCAAAAGGATGAGCAGCCATTACAATGCTCCCAAAGGCTCCAGTGCCGTAACCAAAGTTTGGCCAACTTTGGAACAAAATTGACGAGAGCCCCGTGAGCGGACCTTGTATTCTCAGGCAGAGAGGTTAGAATGAACCCCACGACAGCCTCGCATACGCGTTGCTGGCTCGCTCTTCGGCTGCTGGCTTCCTGGGCCCGTTGAGTGTTGAGAAGGACGTCGAGTTCTCGGCGCCTTCCGACCGGGCATACGCTGTGTAATGAATGACAAGAGTAACAAACACCCAGGAAACTTGCTACCAAGCATCAAGTGACGCCTGGCCGGGTCATGCGTCACGGTTGTGGCCACAGCGCGCTGCTAACATGTCTTGAAGGGTCAAGCCGGCACCCTCGTCGTCGCATTCGTCCGTGCCAGACGCATACCTGTGCTTGTGGAGCGTGTACAGGTGTATCATCTGGTGTCGACGAATCGTCTCGGGCTGTGTTCCCGCGATGTGCTGTCGGTTTGTCTCGCGGAGCTCGCACCATCACACACCTCTGCGCACGTGCACATTCTGTGTGGTCGGATCTCATCTGCCTCTGCTCCCAGTGAATTACCTACCTACGTGCCTAGGTATATGCCTACCTAGTTACTTACATGGCTAGGTAGTGTTCAGGCGGAAATGATGCGGGCAGCATCCAGTGGAACAGGAGAGGTGCGAAGCAAAGGACAGGAAGGCGCCGAGTTCAGGCTGCAGGCTTGTCCGTCCTCCTCCTCCTCCTCCTCCTCCTCCTCCTCCTCATCTCCTCCGCCCGTTGCGGGTCCTGCCTCGTTCGTATGTGCTCGTAGCTCCTGCACTTGGTCCAAGTTAGCTGCGTCGGGTTCCTGTCGTGCCTCCCTCCCCCCTCTCCTTTACTCGCCTCACTCGCAGGGGGGCCCAGCCTGCCGCCTGTCTGCATACACAGTCCTCCCCAGAGCAGCTTCCCATGCTAAAAACATAAACATAACAACCTTCACACGTACCAACCCAGGCGTGGCAGCCCACCTCTCTTTCTGCCCATGCCTGCATTTTAACCGTCGACACATCTCCCCGCATCTCCTCCTCTCCCACATCACTTCCGTCCTCTCCAGAACTCGACAATCAGCAGTTTCTGTCCCTTTGATACCCGGCATTTTGGTCTCGTGTGTCCCGGGTATCCCAGCTATCCCAGCAAGGTCTAGAGGCAACACGAAATCTGCGAGCATCAGTCCCTGTAGTGACCGTCTCTATCCCCATCCACACGTTCGAGCCACCAACATACAATTCAGTTCACACCTCTCCCAGGAAATCCAGCCACGATGCCTCCTCGTCCTTGGCAGAGGGGATCCGGGACTGGCCCCGACTCTAATGGAGAGGCCCTTCTCTCTCAGCCTCTGGGTCAGCGCTTTCCTGCTCCAATCAAAGCCCACATTGCCGCCGCCCTCAGCGAGTTTGTTGGAACCTTTCTCTTCCTTCTGGTGAGGCTCTCCGTGGCCTGCTGCGCTCTGCCTGCCTTTTTCAAACTGGGCTGACAGTCGACTTCGCCTAGTTCGCACTGGGTGCAACCCATGCCGTCAACACGACGCCTGCAGCCCTTGGTGGAGAGCCGGATGTCGCCAGGCTGCTATACATCTCTTTGGCCTTCGGGATTTCTCTGGCTGTCAACGTCTGGTGAGAAATAATTTCCCCCGTCTCTTCCAGGAATGCACCATGCTCTGTCAGAAGCAGGATGGGCTAGGTATCCCTCCATGGAAGAGATACACACGGGCTGAATATCTAGTGTCTCCTACTAGACTACTTGCTCACAAGGCTGACTTCTTGGCACAGGGCCTTCTTCCGAATCGAGGGTGGTATGTTCAACCCCGCTGTCGCCATAGCCATGTTTGCCACTGGCGGCATCGGCCTCCTGCGTCTGGGCTTGGTCATCGTCGCCCAGCTGCTCGGTAGCATTGCTGCCTCCGCTCTTGTCGTTGGTCTCCTGCCTGGTGACAGCATCGCTGCCACGACTGGTCTCGCGGATGACACATCGGTTGTTCGCGGCGTCTTCATCGAGGCTTTCCTGACATCCGAACTGGTGTTTGTAATCTTCATGCTTGCAACCGAGAAGCATCGCGCGACTGCTGTCGCTCCCGTCGGCATTGGATTGGCACTTTTCATTGCTGAGCTCACGTGCGTGAACAAGTCCGTCATTCCAAACATGCAGCTGACATTGCACATCACAGGGGTGTCCGGTACACCGGTGGCAGCCTGAACCCTGCGCGGTCCTTCGGCCCTGAAGTCGTCACCGCCGCGGGCTTTCCTGGCTACCATTGGATCTACTGGGTCGGTCCGATCCTTGGCGCCTTACTCGCAGCCGGACTCTACAAATTCATCAAGGCAATGGAGTTCGATCAGATATCCCCCAACATTGATGAACCAGCCCCCAAGAAATCCGACCCAGGCAATGGGGCCCACCACGAGGAGGGTGAAGCAGCTTGAGACATGGGGTTTAAACACCATGTTTCCATGGTGTTCCAAAGGTCTCCGGGTAAGATTGATTGGGTTTGGCGCCTGCTATTCTTGTGCTGTTTTACTACTACGTCGCACTATCTCAGGCCTAGGCAACGTAGACATGATGGCGGCTGGTGTTTGTAATGTGGTGGAGGGTGGTTTTTATGCACCGGATCGGCGGCTTGGTTTCAACATTTTAGTATTGCTGGTTTTTTTGATGGCTTTCTGGCTCTTATACCCCATGCGTCGAGCACCATGCTAACCATACTCATATGGACAAAATCAACTGCCTTGCGTTCTCAATACAAGCCCTTCACCATCTCAACCTCTTTAGCCTGCTCTATGCCGTCAACACCTAAGCTTAGTGCTCTGTTCTCGTCAAACTCCCTCACGATGCTCTCCGCCTTTGCCCTCAGCACTTCCCATGCTACCGTGCCGAGAGGAAATCTGATCGGAACCGGTGTACGCCGGGATGCAATTTCATATATGGCTTTAGATATGGCCTGAGGTGTCGACCAGGACTTGCGAGACTCGGGGTTATCCACATAGGCTGCAAGAACCCGCGCCGGGCTGCCTGGGGCATCATAGGCAGGGTGCTTGGCTAGAGTTGACATGCTAGATGTTGCGTAGTTGGTCATGATACCGTTGGGCTCGGCGATGGTGAAGTGAACTGTTTGAGTTGTCAGTGCTTCGCCGCCTTCGGTCCATAATTCGTAGAGCCGCAGATTGACTCGGTAATACTTACTATTCCATTCAGGCCTCACCTCGCGCCTCACACTCTCCGTAAAACCCTCGAGGGCGAACTTGGCTGCGTGATAGTAGGCGCTGCCAGGGAAAGCCATGAAGCCGCCCATAGAAGAAATTTGGATCACGAGACCACCTTGCTTGCCACCATCTCTTGCATTATTCTCGCGCATAACGCGCATCGCGTGGAGGGTCAGGGTAGCGGCGCCCCAGAAATCGGCTTCCATGATGCCGCGGGCCTTGGAATGCTCCTCGTCTGAGGAATGTGGCACCCCAGCGGAGTAGGGAAGAGAGGACTCTGTGTCGCCCATCAATCCGTAACCGGCGTTGTTCACTAAGCAGGGGCAGGGACGGTGTTAGCGTGGAGTGCTGGCCAGAGAGAGCAGGTTCCCGGAGGAAACCAGTCGCTGGACCCACCAAGGACATCGATTCGGCCGAAGTCGGGGTGCTTGAGGACAGAGTCAAGAGCCGATGTGATGGAGCTCGTCGAGGTCACGTCCAGAGGCACGACCAGCACGCGGTCGTTCGAAGGAAGGCATTCCTGAAGCTTGGACGGGTTGCGGGCCGTGGCCACGAGACGGTGCGTCGGGCTCGCGGCGATGAGCTGGGCCAAGGAGAGGCCGAGGCCAGAGGAGCAGCCGGTGATGAGCCAGACTGCATCGGGCTGGAGGACGTAGCCGGTGTTGGTGCCGTCTGGGGCTGCCAATTCTGAAAGACTTGCAGATGGTGCGGGCATTGTTTATGAGCTGGCCCTATTTATAAGCCGAGTAGTAGGAGAAGGTTGAAGTATTGCCGTGGTGGTCTTGGTCTGATGATGCTTCGTCCTCGTGAGAAATCGTTCATGAAGGCCATCCTTGGGCTTTTATATCTGGTTGACCGCGTTAATCTGGACCTTGACCGCAGCGGTCTGGAATGATTGCACCAAATCGTCAAATGCGGAGCGGCTCCCGCTTAGATGGAGCTCTAACAGAAACGCACCTGGCTTTGGTTGAGATAAGATGGTGTGATATTTGAAGACCACCACGCAAATCTGGCTCAGACGGCCGCTGCGGGTGGAACCGCTCCAAGAGGACCCGTCCGCACTATCGACGTGCGGCCGCATATGCCGCTCCGGAGATGATGATTACCTATTAGCCACATCGGCTCCTGCTGACCAAGTGCCCACAATATTACGAGCTACGTATCGATGGCTCGGCCGGCGCCGCATGCATTGTTTCACATCACATCACGGGGAGAAAACCGGCTCCGGAGAACGCCCAGCACAGCCCCGGGATCTGCCTAGGGACTGGGAATACAACCGGCTCCCTCTGAAGCAAACAGTCTTGGCAGACTGGCGGGCTCAGAACCCGAATACGTCAAAGTGTCCCTGGCGCTATCGGGCTCTACGTGAAGCATAACTAAGTGGGCACGGACTGAGTGGTCACAGACATGGAGAGGCACATTTATCACCATGAGTCCGCATAAAGGTCTTTTGCGGCTATCGCTGTCCCCATCGGCAGCCACTACTCGTGTGTCCCCGATCCAACACAGTAGGGAACCGGATAGGTTGTGCTGTTGCATAGTCGAATCGGTCCGCTGACCCACTCCATGTTGCCGTACGTCTGTGGGGAATACGTGGTCGTCTGCCACGGCTCGTAGCTCGGAGAGTCTACGCACCCAGTAATGTAGTTCCCTGTGACACGACGGGCGTACGGATTGCTCACGACGACTCCGTATTGCCCTTCGGGCACAGAGAATGTGAATGTCAGGTCGTCGCTTGTCGTCCAAGTCCAAGTCCCTTTACCTGGCAAGTCGACGTTGAGTATCTTCTCCAGGAAATCCCTTGAGATGGCGTTGTTTCCCTGAATATTGTGAGCCACGATCGCCAAGGTTTATAGGGTTTCTTGAGGACTTTGGGGGCACGTACATAGGCACTGTTGGCAACAGAGTATCCTTTGGTCACTGCCACCGTAGCCCTAGCAGAGCCAGTATTGCCGATTACGGGCGACATCGCCACATCCCAGTCATTGAAGTTTATGTCCTTATGATAGGCAACAATTAGCCATGAAAGCTTAGAGGGTTGCGGAGAAGGCATGACTCGACGACTTGTTGGCCGAAAGAACACATTGGACGGCTGGCTGAGAGCCTTGCATGAAGTTACAATGATGTCAAGATGCCCACTCACCGCCAAAACTTGATACTCTATACTCTCGTCACATCGGCGTTGGTTTGCGTCTCTTTCCTTGGGCACTGGGACGTGAGGTGAGTTGGTCACTCTGCGTTGCAGAGCCTCGCGTGCCTCCCTGAGCTCGTACTCATAGTCCTTCATTACAACGACCGAGCCATCACTGCCAGCAACGATAACGTCGTCGTGCTGCAGCACCCTGGCTGTAGGTTTGGCGAGACCGCAGCTGACAAAGGCCACAATGGCCACGCATGTTTGAGCCAGCATACTGAGTACCGAGTAGGAATGACTCAAAAGTGGGCCAAATCGGTAACGACTGTGTTCACCTGGTGGATGAGGAGGTGCAGCTGTGACCAAGACGTGTATTGGAACTGTGGATGCTCGTGAGGTGCGGCCGTGGCTAATGGAGATCCGATTTCTCCAGACGAAAAGAAAGCCCTGAGGTCTGCGATTGTATGTATACTGAGAGAGCGGCTGAGGTCAATTCGAAGGAGTGGACTGAGAGAAGGCTCTCAAGGGCCGACGAAGTTCGCCAAGCACGTATTCATCGGGCGGACGCAGGAGTCATATAAATAAATATTCGGAGACGGAAACAGGTTCTGCGGAGTCGCAGTTCTCTGGGGAAGGATTCAAGGGGCAGGAAGATACCACCTGCAGTCCACGGCTCACGAGGTTTGCTGAGCCCCTTCATCATCTATGCCCGGGGCGGAAGCATTATTGGCTACCCCAGCTGACCGGTTTTTGGGCATGGATGCATAGTTCAAAAGCCACACATTCACAGGCTATGTGCACGCAGAGACGAAATTCAGGGGAGTACGAGCGGAACAAACAAGGGGTCGACAGCCCCATCGACAACTGCGCCTGCAATGGAACCTGATACCAATTTGCCCTAGACTGTGGACCTTTGACGGAATGCCCAGGCCGGTGGAGCTCCTCCATGGCTGAGTTATACCGAGCAGGCGAGGCCTTCCTGGTCACCCATTTCTCAGCCTTGCACAGCGCCTGAGCTCAGAATCTGAGTTGGACTCCAGGTGTTTTCAACGGTTTGTTTTCGATCCTCTGGATGGCGTGGCTCTTACCGCCGGTCGGGTTCGGCAACTCTTCCGTCGAGCTATGGGATGGCGTCGATCCTCCGAGGCGGGTTGCCACATGTACACTACACTAGACGTGGTGAGAGTCATGATGCTTGTCGTTTCATGCCATCTGCCTTCCACCGCACGTGCCGGACTTCCGTATGCGGAAATTCCTTTATGCAACATTACATAATCCACGCCTCGGATCTCTGGGCCCGGAGTCCTTTGCCGGACTGCGCATCACGAGGAATGTTGCTCTGCGTGGCCCTTCACAGGAAATGGCTCTGTATTGGCCATGTTCTGAACTCAAAGGGGGGGCCACGACTTCGAGCACGATATCGTGGCATCGAGTGCAGATTTCATAACTCTGGATGATATGCGTGACAGAATCTGTTGTTTGCATATAGTGGCGTTGGCTCGACCACTACAGTCCCAAATGCACGAGGTAAATGGCAGGCAAACGCGGACATTATTACATTTGAAAGGATAGAAAATTGGTATGAACAGAAACATCTTGCAGGCGTAACCTGACTTGATTAATATGCTGATATCGGCTGAAAGTGCTAGTTGTGAAATGCACATTTCTGCTGCGGCTGGACTCCCATACCGGGTCGCGGGCACGCATACATCCGGGTGTCCCGCCCTTTCAGTCTATAGCAGGGAAACAACCTCGCCACATGCATTGCTGCAACGTTGGGAAGCATTCCCGCATTCCTATACTGTCTGTGGATTTTATGACTTGAGTGTACACGCTGCTTCAGATCTGGGTGCTGTCACCTTCAATTGTCACCAACATTGAAGGATTTCTACTGATTAGTACTAATATCCCAGGCTGATTACCACACGAAAGCGATATCGGATTCGTACTAGAGGAGCAGGGGATGGCTACAATGGCCTATCTCAAATCCTAAGATACCTCAAATAGCCCCCAAAACTCGATTCTAAGCTACGAATTTAAGTGTAATTCAAAATTCAAAAGGCCCGAAAAGGAAAAGTCTCCAGCCACAATACGGGTCTCCTTTATCTGAAGTGCTCATAGAAATGCAACTAAGTCGTATAGCGTGCAGACGGCTGCACCGAAAAGTGTATCACAGAGTGACAAATCACATAAGGTATAATTCAGTATTTTACTTCCATTTTTACTCTGCATCCATTGATTCTGCGACACGGTTGTTCCCCTTTCCCTTGCAGAACATTTATATTCAAACTCTTGCGTCTCTAATCAAGAGCCTTTCCTGTTCCACACGAGCCTGTGATAGGAGACTAGTCAACAGCCCTCAACACGCAGCTCCAACCACCAATTTAATAATAGAGTTTTCTTTTTTCCTTTTTTTCCTTTTTCCCCCTTTTTTTTTTTAATAAGGATTCTGCCATTTTTTTTGTAGCTTCGCTGTAAGTCAGTTGGATACCTAACTATTCTATGCCAATGGCGGGCATGTGGCTGCACCGGATCACGGATGAGCACAGGTTACGGGAGTGGCAGCCCGGGAGCTCGTCATTCCGAGCTACGCGCATCAGGCAGCAGAAAGTGCGACAAAACAACCAGGAGGGTGATCATCCTTCCAAGCTTCATGGCAAACATGGTCGATCAGAAGCTATTCTGCCGTTCTCTCTAAGTGAAACCAGCCGGAAGGTTGCTTCTGCAGTCCCAATCATTTCAATTTGAGCTAATTGTTCCACAACCAAGCCTGATGATGCTATAGACCACTTTGATAGGTTATCCTGATTAGGTATATTCGCTCGAATATTGAGAGAGACACGGACAAGTGACGTCCCGGGAAAATGTGTTTCAGAATCTTCTACAAAATCATTGTCGAATGCCCACCAAGCCATCCTAGGCCTGTTGAAGCTTAAGTGCCAAGTGTGAGTGAGCCGCACTCAAACTCAAGTCCCCAATCCTAATAGCCAACATAAACGAAACGCCGGGGCAGGGTTTGGTGTCCAATGTGGTGGCGTGCACATGCCGGCCTGAAGCCACCTCACTATAAACCACCTGGTATAGCCAAGATACCTCAAGTTCGGCCGATAACCCTCGGAACTCAGTCACGCAGATCGATAGCTCGCTGGGGATGTTCCATTGATGTCTCATCTCCAAATCACAGATAACAGCGCTGAATCCTATTGCTTGAAGATTAATCGTGAAGCCTGGCACTTATGCGTGCTCCTGATCGTTACTAGTGATGCCGATCTCGACTGGTAGGCAATGGCGGCAACACCAGGAGGTGATGTGACGTTAGTTATACCTGCTTAACGCGATAATCGCTTGCCTCTATCCCCCACATAATAGGCACAGCTTTGAACTGCTCCCCGAGTGCAGAATTGTGCCTCTGATCGGTTCTCCGCTTAAGTAATTCTCGTTTCATTTCTTCTCGGCGGTTATCGATATTTGCACACAGGACACCATGGCGCAGGGTCGTCTGTCACCTTCGAGCGAAATGCACTCAGCAGAAATGGAGGACGAAGAGAGGATGGGCGAGCTCAGAAAGGACTACATTTACACCTCTTCGGCGGAGGTCACCCGGGAAAAGTCGCTTGCTTCGATTCGCAGTGATGTTGAACGCATGGGACCGGAGCCTGTGGTGGCCAACATGGAGGAAATGGCACTAAAAGCTCTCCATGTTGACGACGACTCTACACTAAATCCATGGACTTTCAGAGTTTTCTTTCTCGGTCCGTACCATCCTGTTACGATGTAGCTGCTGCGCATCTAACTGCATTCACACAGGCATCGGGTTGTCCGCTTTTGGATCGGCGCTTGGGACTATCTTTTTGTTCAAGCCTCAGAGTGTGTCTGTATCTATAATCTTTCTCACAGTCATCTCCTATGTTGGAGGAGTTGCTCTTGAGGCCATGATTCCTCAGAAGGGCTTCATTGGTAAATGGTTCAACCCGCATTCGTAAGTCAACTGCAATGGTTTCAAGTACCGTACCGGATCCATGGGTGACTGCTAATATTTGCGGCACAAAGGTTCAACTCTAAGGAACATCTCGCCATAGTTATCATGTCGAGCAGTGCAAGCGGAGCAGCGTATGCCACGGAAGTACTGGCCGCGCAAAAGCTCTATTGTAAGTCGGATTTTCCAATTTCTTCGCCATCCCAATTCAAATAACCACTGATCCCTTTGTCAACAGATAATGTCGTCCCCCAACCTGTTGTGGCAATACTCCTCCTATTTTCTTCACAGCTACTTGGTTACGGCATGGCTGGCGTCCTCCGAAAGAGCTTGGTTTACCCGACGAGAATGCTTTGGCCATCGATTCTACCTCTGAGCTCGCTCATCGAAACACTACACCGAGAAAGGAAAGAGATGAAGAAAAGATTCAACCTCTTCTGGATCATTTTCGGTATCGTGGCCATCTGGGAGCTGTTTCCCCAATACATTATGCCAATCTTAGTTGGAGTATCCGTCATATGCCTCACGCAGCGGAATAGCGTTGTTGTCACCAACATTTTTGGAGGCGCAGCGGGCAACGAGGGCCTTGGACTACTGGTAAGGGATTCTTCGGCATATTTCCTCTTGATTTAAATAAATTTACTAATCGAGGGTCTATTTTTAGTCACTGTGCTTCGACTGGCAATATGTCGGCACATCATGCTTCTATCTGCCTCTCCAGACCCTTACGAACGGCTTTATTGGCTACATCGGCTGCATCTGCCTGTTTATCGGGATGTATTACGGCAATTTTTGGGATGCATTAAAATTCCCCTTTCTGTCTCAACAGCTCTTCTCGGCGAACTCGTCCTCGACGCTCTTTGAGATATACAATCAGTCCGCGATCCTGGACTCAAATTTTGAGCTGGATCGAAACGCTTTGGAGACCCAGGGCCTCCCTTTCTTCTCCGCCACAAATGGGGCTTATCTACTTACTACCAACCTTGGAATTACCGCGACTATAACTCATATTATGTTATGGAACCGTGACGCGGTTCGCAGCGCCTTTGATTTCGATTTCAAGTCCACTCTGACTTACCTCAAACACCCTGGCCTGCTATGGAAGAGAAAGTCCGCTGCAGCTGAAACAACAGCAGTGCCTGAGGCCGAACTTGATCCTCATTACCGTTTGATGCTAGCTTACAAAGAAGTCCCCGCTTGGTGGTATGTCCTCATCCTCCTTCTGTCTACAACCACAGGCATCGCTTGTATTTACGTCTTGGGATCGACGCTGCCATGGTGGGGCTTCATCGTCGCCATTAGTCTCTCGTTCCTCGGCACTCTGTTCTTTGGCGCCATGTCAGGGCTTCTCGGCTTCCAGGTGCCGATCACATCACTCATCCA
Organism: Stenocarpella maydis; assembly: GCA_002270565.1. Lineage (NCBI taxonomy): Eukaryota > Fungi > Ascomycota > Sordariomycetes > Diaporthales > Diaporthaceae > Stenocarpella > Stenocarpella maydis. The sequence goes on from NQMI01000004.1 coordinate 232,736, forward strand.
GCTAATCGGGGGATACCTGCACCCTTCCAAGCCAGTTGCGAATATGTTCTTCGTGCTGTTTGGAGCAAATGCGCAGGCCCAAGCCTTGGGACTAGTCGGGAGTCTCAAGCTCGGACAGTACGGAAAGTTGAGCCCAAGATGTACTTTCACGTAAGTTGAAAAATCAGGCTGGCATCGCAACAACCATGCATTGAACTAACTCGTATAATCGCAGTATGCAAATCATAGGCACATTATTCGGCGCGGTGATAAATTATCTTCTCATGACCATTATCACAACCAATCAACGAGAAATTCTTCTGAGTATACAAGGAACGAACATCTGGTCCGGCCAGGTGATCCAGTCTTTTAACTCCAACGTGAGTAACTTGTCAAGATTCTGAGCCTCCAAAACACAACCCTCTCGATTAACTCGCTGATAGGCTATTGCATTTGGGGCGCTCTCTCAATTCATGTTTTCCATTGGTCGAAAATACACTTGGATCGTCCTCGCCTTGCCCCTCGGTTTCCTTTTCCCATTCCCTTTCTACTTCCTACACCGTCGTTTTCCAACCCTGGGCTTTGATTATTTCGTCACACCCGTCTTGCTCTGGTTTCTTGGCTACTTGTCTGTGGGCATAAACTCATCCGTTGGTGTATACTTTGCCATTGGCTTCTTCGTTCAATTCTGGCTCCGGAAGAAGCACCCCGAGTGGTTCATTCGGTACAACTACTTGCTCGCTGCAGCAATTAGCGGCGGGACCGAACTTCTGGTCTTTGTGACGACATTCGCGGTTCAAGGAGCCTCGGGGTCTGCAGTGCAATTCCCGGCTTACTGGGGGAATAACTTTCAGTCAGGCAATCCTGATTATTGTGCCCAGAACCCAGCTTTGGGTGGATGATTCAGAAAATTGATTTTTCGCATTCAATGATCTTGTTTTTTACAAGTAGAACCGACGGAGAAAAAAGACGTAAAGCCTAGACCTGAACTTGCTCACAGTTAGGAATTTGAAGTATTAACCAGTGTTTCTCCCTAGCAGCCTGAGGCATCTCTCCTATGACAATGAGGTGCTGGCAAATTCTGACACGCAGATATTTAACGGGGCTAGATATCGCCTGAAAATTCTCCAGAGCAAGTAGATCCTCCCTCCCATCACACAGCCGCAGACAGCAGGCTGTGATGCTAGCCTGGTTCACTATAGCCCTAAGGAGTTACAAGCGAGCTGTCGACATGACCATTCAGAGCTCAACACTGAGACTAGTAGCGAACAAGTAGAATGCCTCAAGCCGCAGAAAATGCGTTGTCCATTATCCCCAAGTTAGATTTGAAATAAGACCACCAGGCTGTCCTCTTATGGCCTTCATCATACCGTCTGCGATATTATCGTACAAACAACCTTGGACGTGGGGAGCGAAACCGGGATTTGATTCTGTTCCATAGCTCGTGATACATTGTGTATTGTCCGAGGCGCAACACCTTTTAGACATGGCCCAATATCCATTTTCGACGATCTAGGCGGTCGAGCTGCCTAGGTACCTTTGGGGCTGTTGGTGATTTCAGTGACTTACAACCAGGACTGAGACCGAAGCTTCTATCCTACCCATGACGTTCCCCGCAAACTTCACGTGCAACGCAGCAGTTCCCGAGATGGCCTATGGTACTGACCGGAGGAAGCTTCTGTTCTGGTTATCTGTCTTTGTGTTTGTTGGTATATTTCGTCACTTCCATCTGGTATTGTTTCTAACTCCAGTATAATCGAAGGGGACGCCAGAATATCTTCGCTCCACGAGCGAATGGATTACTACCACATTCGACTGTGATAATATTGAGCAGCTCGAGAGCAAGGCTACCTGGGTCCTTCGACTTAAGACAGAAACGAAGATGACGAGCTTTGAGCAAGACGCACAAGTCCCTAAAGCAAGGCCGGTGGTGACATTACCACAGCTGGGTTTGTCGCTGTGCCTCCTCGATCGGCCGCTCGCAACGGCTGGGGTTTTTAATATGTACCATGGCGGATCACCATTCGGGATACCCCACGTGCCGGGACACCCAAAATTAGAGAATACCCACCAAAACAATGCAATTTCAAGAAGCCATCGTCAACTCAATTCTGCTCGTGACTAGACGTTTTATAGATAGTTTTAAAGCATAAAAGCAGCTCTTTCAATTAGTATATCTTGCAGGCAGTTTGGATATACAGCCAGAACGGGTCCGCACTTCTGCTAGCGGCTCATTTTCCGCATCATCATCTTCAGACTCTTCATCTGCATCAACTTCAGCCTCGCCACCCATTTCTTCTTCAGCCTCAGCCTCTTCATTAAGGGCATTCCCAGCATCATTATTGCCTCCCATAATGTCTCCTAGTTGCATGAATTTCTTATTTGGATTCAGGATAGCTCGGCGTTTCTTAGCCTTCATCCGCTCAACTTAAGCATCTAACTCCCGAATTCTCTCATATGCAAGGGCCAACTCGGCTTCTTTTACATTAAATGCAAGGCCGATCTTCCTGAATTTACGCCATTCTAACGCCATAGCCTCCGGGCCAGCGAGGTTCATAATTTCTCACCCAGACTTAGGTATCTTATCATTAGAATCAACTTCTAGTTTAACTCAATGTTTCTCCTTATCCTCCTAGCATTCTGGGTGTATTAACGCTTTGCATTAACTAATAGGCCAATTACTAGTAGTCTTCCATGCATTTTTAATAGTCTTCTCTATAAATCCCTTCTCTCTGGCCTGCTATAGTGCCTTAATGAAGTTGATCTTATCCATAGGCTGAGAGTCTGTCAGTACCTGCCACGTGCCGAGGAGCCCACAATAGTACGCCTTTACAGCATTAAAGACTCCATTATCAAGTGGTTAAAGTCCATGCAAGCAATATACTAGTAAATAGCAGCAGAAGATATTATTCTTAAAGCATGTGGTTATAAACTCATCCTATATAGGTTGATTAGTTAAATTAGCTTAATATTATAAAACCTGGCTATACACCTATAGAAGTATGGCTAAAATAGCCATCCAATATTAACAGAATCACCTTAGAATCATCATTTCAGCAGGTATTCATCTATAGCAAGAAGACCTCTTGGAGCCATAACAGGCCTATCTGGTTATTCATCCAGCCGTTTGGAGATATAATAAAGTGCTATAATAGGCAGGTCTTCTTAAACTCATTAATAAACCACTATGCTTGGAGTTCTTTGCCCTTAAAAATAATACCCGGATCAAGGGCCTCACCATTAGCGGTAATAGCCTCTATCATAGTAGACTACCACCTAGACTAATCATGTTTAACTAGCGCCTTCTTCATCTCTAAAGTTCCCACAACTAGAGAATCTAGTCCTATACTTAATCTATTAGTATGAAAAGTTACAGCTTTATTAGTATTAATTTGCATACCAAACCCAGCCATTAACCCGGCTTTATCGATATTAACAGTGAGCTCCAGCTTCACCCACAAGTATTTATCCTCCTAAATATCAAAATACTAGTTAACTGCCTTCAGGGTAAACTCATAAAACCTTAGGGCTTCTTATATACAGCCAACTTTATTATAGACCTCTAAGTGGCGCTAAATAAACCGCTCAACCTACTTCTTGTCAACTAGCTGATTATCACTGGATTATTTGATAACCTTCGTTACCACATTTCTGATCTGGAAGTAGCTTAAGGTGCAACCAAGCCTTTCTTACTATAGAATCCACTTAATGATACAGTCTTCTTACGCACTAGATAGTCGGAAATTCAATAGTTAGGCCTTAGGATCAATCTTTACAGCACGGCCATTCTTACAGGCAGATAGGGTAGATATAGGCATATTATGCTTCTCAGCGGCTTTATTTAGAGACATTCTATTATTAATAATATCATATAGGGCATTAGCCACATTATCCTTAGTATAGTTAGGTATTATGGCGGGCAATTGGGTCTCTAGCACTAAGGATTCGGTCTATAGAATGTAAGAAGTCCTCTCTAATTCAGCATTTGGGGTCAATTATACACTCGGAATAAACAGCCCGAGAGGGGCGCCAATCCACTTTTGGAATAGTCTATAATATTCATTAAGCAATTCTCTATTTATCTACGGTCTCAGATTGTGAATAGCTTCAATGGTTATAGAGAAACGTATAAGTAAAGTTTATTGATTTGTGTGGGGGTTGAGAATTTTGGGTGTCCCGGCACGTGGGGTATCCCGAATGGTGATCCGCCATGGTACCTTCGCGACCAAGTCCCAATGGACGTTCTATCATTCCTCCAGCAAAGGTGGCCACGTACTACTAGAGTCAGAACCATGCTGGAGATCAATAGGATTCTGGAATGGCTAGAGATGGGAGACGGCATTACTTAATCATCGAATCTGTTGGCTGGGTCACGTATTGCAATACGATGGGAGGGTAATGGTTGTTCATTCGCTGCTGTCGAGGAAGTGTTGGTGCTGTGGGCGTAGCCAGCACAACACCTGGGCACTATATACTGGTCTACGATGACTAAGCTTGTGCTGAGTCAGCACACTTTATTGCCACAGAATCGAAAACGATTGGAGCCCTTCAAATAATGCCAGAATATGGGGGACCGGTTCGATGGGAGGCTTGGCAGGTAGTTATCAAATTGGTACTAGCGCGCCGCACGGGCCTTAACTACCTCCCAGCCCGGAATATTCAAACCCTGTTTGAACTCCGTATGAACAGAGTTTGTACATAATACATTAGATGGGGAAAAAAATATCCACAGACATACTGCATTATTCAAACAAGGTTTAAATATTACGGGCTGAGAGGTAGTTAAGGCCCGTGCGGCGCGCTAGTCCCAATTCGATAACTACCTGCCAAGCCCTTAGTTACTCCCATTCAACCGTAGGCCCCAGAATATGGAGCCCAGACCACCGCAGATACCAGACGGGCATCTCTTCCCAAGACAACTTGGATAGAGACTCTGTCATCGATCTCCAAGTCTACACCGAAAATGAACCCAGCACTCGTGTAAGTCGAGGCCCATCGAGGCGCCCAGCCTCCTAACTAATCAGACCGTTTCCTTTGGTGGAAGGCTAGGAATTGTCCTGGATTCTCAGTTTTCTTCAATCGAGGATCGGGAATGCAATGCCTTGGACAACAAGACGGTCTCTTAATAATTGTACATAGCTTCGAGACCGTGTGCCCGTCTTTGTGGTTATAATACCGCACTGACCGTTCGTCCACTGAGGGGCCCCCTGGCAGAGTCTTAGACTGGAAGAGAGCGATGCGACCCAGCCCTTGTTGGATATATCATGGATGTAGGCAAAATTGATAATACATGATATCATAGACACCGTGATGCGCCTTGACGAATTCACATTCAGCCAGAGATGTTGATGGGGGCTTCTAGGCCCGCGGTGTAGCCCAATTTGGGTTTAGTAAGCGGTAGATAATGACAAACTCATGCATAGAGAGCATCTTTGTCCTTTCGTCACTGATCACGAGGTTTTTGGCAATCTGGCCGGCCTGGGGATCGGCAATCTTGAGGCACGCTTCCAGGGCATCTTTGACCTCGAGGACTGGCCTGACAGGTGGGTCCTCGTTGAGCATCTCGTGAAAACACCAGCGAATGGCTTCTTGACACCGCTTCTGGTGTTTCGTGGAGGCCATGGTTCTCCACAGATGGAGGTAAAGGTCTCTTGAACGTAGTTGCTGAAACCTCGGCGGCATGCGCCAGACTTCCCAAAACCGTGTCCAATTGCCCTGCGCGGCATATGCATTCATTAGACGCATGATAGCATCTTCGCCCATGTATGGCAGGTCAGCTTGGAGCAAAAACCTTTCCAGGACGTTCTGAAGCTCGCTGGTCTGCTTGTTTTGAGATTCCGCCCGAGCTAGCGACTCCAGGAGAGAAACGACAACATCTGTAGTTAGGATCGGCTCGCCACGCTGGTACATGACGTTCAACACCTCTAGAGCGAGCTCTGACTGCTCCGATAACGAGACAGTGCTATCAGCGGGTTCCAGGTAGACGACCTGAAGTATCTCGATGTAGTGGCCACGGTGACAGATGATGCCCAGAAGCTCCATTTCATGGACAAGTCCTCGCAAGTGGGCCAGGTCAAAACGCCGCACCCCTAACTGACGACCCGCCACGCTTAACCACAGTCGAAATTGCCAGCTATACTCAGGGCGCAGGCGCCGAATTGTTTGGTTCCAGGCGTCTTTGTACTCCGAGGGCTGTCCAGGGCTGGAGTCGTCCAGTGCTTTGAATGCGTCCGCGTAGGAAAATGATGCAAATCGTGCCTGGAGTCGCTCCAATTCCGCCACCTGCTTTGCTACGAAAGCTGCAGGGTCTAAGGTAGGGTTAACATGGTTGATTATCGAGTCGCTGGTTGGCGGGTCAGTTACCTGGTGTGGCCGCCTGGTGGAAGTCGAGAAAAAGCGGCGCTGGGATGGCGCTGTGAAAATCTTGGGCGAGCCTCCTTCGGTAAATAGAGACAGCTCATCCGGATCAGTGTCGGCCTCTGTGTACTCCAGATCGTCTGCGATAAGATTGTCGTCACCCCTACGAGCCAGAATGCGGGACCAGAGGAGCTCGAGATCCAGCTCTCTCCGCTTGGACTCGGTGAAGGCTTGGACCACGATGGTAGTACCAGTCTGTTTGGTGCCGAAGCCGGTCGCAGTTTCATACTCGATCGGTGGCTGTGAGCCAGAGGAAATTGTGCCTAGGTTTGTGCAGATCCAGCGGGTAGTGATGCCATCATCGCGACCCATGGGCGTGGCTGCAGTGCCGAGGAGTTTTGCCTTCCTTTGCTTGCGTCGCATCTGGATTTTGAACTCATTAGGGCCCACAAGGCCATCAGCATGAGCTCTTATGCCCCTACTCCGCAGCCATGACATCAGGTTGGACCCGGAGACATGCAGGTGACGCTCACTGCGCGCGGTGCCGAAAAGCATGATGAGGTTAGGTCCGAGGGCGGCCGGGGGATCCAAGGTCCGCAGGTCCAGGAGCTTCAAATCATCCAGGCCCATGTCTTCAGCGGCGTGGTAGACAAGATCTTTCAAGATCGAAGGGACGTTAGCCGGCAGCTCTGGAAGGAGTTGACTGTGCTGGACCAGAGAGGGATGCCGGGGAGGCTCCTCCTGAAGGTACCAGGGTTCGTCTTGTTGGCCGTCATTTTTCACTGATTGTTGTGTCGGACTTCTGCCCTCGGTGGCTGCTGTGGCGGACTTGTTGCTGAACTCAGCATCGACCTCGGGTACGGGCTCAGTCACATCTGGGGCTTTCTGAGAATAGGGACGTGCTCGGGTGGCGACAGCAACAGGCGGAGCTGGACAACGCAGAGCCGCCGATGCATGAGGAGGCCATTGAGACTGGGGAATGACAGCAGCTCTGCGAGGTTGAAGGGAATGGTTGAGGACGGATACCCTACAAGCCGAGGAGCCTGCAGCGGATGCTCGTAGTATTGGTCGCAGAGACATTGCTGCCACTCGAACACACAACAGAGACGGATGGGGCGACAGGACCACAGCAAGAAGGACGTAGCGTTGTGGTCGAGGCCTTAAAAGCTTGTAGTAGTGGTCATGAGATTGCTCCCCAGCCTGAGTTGTTGAGGCGCTGTCGGTTTACTGGTTTGTTGGAGGTTCGTCATGAGTCTGGGTTGTCTAGGCTCATATGAGGGAGGCATACTCGATGTGCTGCTTGGGTAAAAAGCACCTTGCGCCCGGGGTGGCGGCCCAGGTCAGTGGTGTGGGCCAGTAGCTGCAGGCACAGCCAACCAGGTATCCCACTGATAAGATAGATGGTTGATATCCATCACCGCAGGCCTGGTCGCCACGGCGCATGAGTAAATTAGTATAAATGCCAAAAAGTTTCTTCGACGGGGTCTCGATGCACCAGCGCCGCCTTCTCCCCGCCTTTTGCTTCACTTCAACCTCCTAGACCACTGCCATAGACTAACTGTATTCTAGACTGCGGCCAGCTCATTGCCCCTTTTCAATGAAGAACTGACCTTTGCCTTGCTCAGGCGGGCCTTCCACTGGCGCCCTGTTTATTGTGTACCGCACTATACGCACACACGCTCAAATAACCTCATCGCACACGACACAGCCATCCCTCCTCCTCCTGTATACAGCCCACTGCACTGGCAGTCGTTGCCACGTTTGAGAGATGCTTCTCCGGACAAACGTGTCGAGGCAACACTGCCGCCTCGGTCGTTCCATATCTCGACTCTCCAGCCTATCCGATCCGCGATGCCATCTGCCCGCCACCCCAGCGACGGCTCCGCATGCGAGCAAGCGCCTTGTCACCACCTGTTCTCCGTCCCCGAAGTGGCGGAAATCTCCAGCCAGCCCTCAGGTCTATGCACGTGCGCATGGCCTGGCAACAGTAGTGGGCGATGCTACGAATGCCCATGGCGCGACTGGCAGATCCATCTACGATCTCAAAGATTTCAATCCAGCTTTCGCCACGATACTCCCAGAGCCGAAGCGCGGCCCCCCAGCGCAGAAAACAAACAATCAGGGCATCCCCGGCGACTTCGAAACCGCACTTCCGGTCTTCGACGCCTGTCTACGCGTCGGAAAGCTAGATAGGGCCGCAGCAGTCCTGGTGCGTGTCGAGGACCTGGGCCAGGCCACGCCCGAGATTTTGATGGACATGCACAACAGGTATCTCGAGGCGTGGCTGAGGGAGCTCAAGGCGAACCCAGGGCTGGGCAAGGCCGAGGACTTGCACGCCTGGTATGAGCTGCACATCCACGGTGCTAAACTGCCACAGACACCTGACACTGTCGCCTACATGCTGAAGGCATCTCTTCTGACTACTCCCACAGCCGATAAAGGCACATCGAGATTGGAAAGACTCGTGAGGCGGTACATGGAAATGGTCACTCTAGACCAAGGTCTTAGAGTCCTGTACTGCAACGAGATATTGAACGACACCGACATTGCCACTATTACCAAGTTCTACCCCGAGTACAACATCAAGTTACAATCCAGAGAGGAAGAGCTCTCGGAGTCTCAAACGCCCTCGCCCGATACCGTATCTGGCGTCAACGACCCGATCGCAACCTCTGTTGGCACAGGCTCGCTGCCCGAGGTGCTACCAACCCCCCAGAAAGGCCTGGGTCTTCAGTCAATCAAGCAAACACTCGAAATCTTCCAGAAAATGAGAGATGGCCATGATATCTCAACCCTTCCTTTCCACGAGAGACGCGAGTTCCAGTCACGCTTGGAGCGCGATTGTATAGACGTGGCTGTGCTGCGATGGAGACAAGAGCACGAAGCGTTGCGCCAGAAGGGCCTCCATACGTCTATGACCTCTCCAGCTCTGAATTCACACATTTGGACATGGCATCAGAGCCTGGAAGCCCTCATCAAGAAGGAGTTCGATGAAATCGTCAAGACTATGAAGTTGGACAAGAAGGGTGCGAACGACTTTGACCGCTGCGTGTATGGCCCCGTGTTGATGCAGTCCACACCTGCCCGACTAGCTGCAGTCACTATCATGACCACATTTAGTTCAATCGCCATCACAGGCGGCGACAAGGGCATTCTGACAAGCACCCTGCTTAACCATATCGCGAAGATAGTCGAAGAAGACATCCGGGCCAAGTTGCGTGCGGAGCAAGTTGAAAAGGAGATGCGCCAGGCCAAGGCACATCGGCTTCTTATGAAGCAAGTCCAGTCCATGGGAGGCGCAGAAGCCATCTCAGCAGCAGCACATAGCCCTGAGAATCCCCTTCCAGACGCTCTCCCAGCTCCTGTTGCGCCATGGTCGATTTCTATGAAGGTGAAGATTGGTGCGGTCTTGCTTTCGGCCCTCGCCGAAGTGCTGAAAATACCGGTTAGCTGCGAGCACCCCGAGACCAAGGAGAGAATAACTGCAATGCAGCCCGGAATTGTGCGCACTACCCAATTCAAAAAAGGCAGGCGACTAGGCACAATCATGCCACACCCCCGGTTGAGCGAGATGATGCGCGAGGAACCTCGAGGTGATTTCCTGGCGAGACATCTGCCGATGGTTGTTGAGCCGTTGCCCTGGACTGGTCTTGAGAAGGGCGCCTACTATGAATCTCCAGTGCCAATGGTCAGACTCAAAGCCGGCGAGAAAGACCAACGGTTATACGCAGAAGCTGCCATCGCGCGCGGTGACATGGACCAGATTGCCAAAGGCCTCGATGTATTGGGGAGAACAGCATGGCGGATCAACAAACCTGTGCTGGCTGTCTTCCTTGAGGTGTGGAACTCGGGTGAAGGTCTCGGCGACATTCCACCCTTGCACCCGCAGATTGCTGTCCCTAAGGAGCCCGATCCTTCCAGCGATCCCCTTGTACGGCGCAACTGGATCAAGGAAATCAAGACTGGTCAGAACCTCAAGCAATCGTACCACTCCGTCCGATGTTTCATGAACTTCCAACTGGAGATTGCAAGGGCGTACCGGGATCAGGAGTTCTTCTTTCCTCACAATATTGATTTCCGCGGTAGGGCGTACCCCATCCCGCCATATTTGAATCACATGGGTGCGGATCATGTCCGTGGTCTTCTTCGCTTTTCCAAAGGCAAAGAGCTCGGTGAGCGAGGCCTCATGTGGCTCAAGGTCCATTTGTCAAACGTTTATGGCTACGACAAGGCCAGTCTGAAGGATCGGGAGTCGTTCGCTGTGCAGAACCTCGATGATGTGTTTGACTCTGCCCACAACCCACTCAATGGCAAAAAATGGTGGCAGCGGGCGGAAGATCCTTGGCAATGTCTCGCAGCTTGTATGGAGCTCACTGCTGCGATGGAATCCCCGGATCCGACCAAATTCATTTCGCACCTTCCTGTGCATCAGGATGGAACCTGCAACGGCCTCCAGCATTACGCTGCCCTCGGTGGTGATGAGTGGGGTGCTCGCCAGGTCAACCTGATGCCCGGCGAGAAACCAGCCGACGTGTATAGCGCGGTGGCCGAACTGGTCATCAAGGAGCTCGACGAGGACATGGCCCGCGGCAACGACATGGCGAAGGCAATGCATGGGAAGATCACGCGCAAGGTTGTCAAACAGACGGTCATGACCAATGTCTACGGGGTGACCTTTGCTGGAGCAAAGAAGCAGGTCTTGAAGCAGCTCGATTCCCTCTACCCTGAGCTGCGCAAAACTTCAGGCATCGAGTCTGGACTCATTTCCAGTTATGTGACCACCAAGATTTTCAAGGCGCTGTCTTCCATGTTCCGAGGGGCTCACGACATCCAGTACTGGCTGGGAGAAATTGGGGGCCGCGTATGCCGAGCTCTTACTGCGGAGCAGCTCAAAATGATCGAAGAAGAAGGGATCGGCAAGATCTCGCCAGGTTCCAAGTCTGCCAGCGAAGCCTTCCTCTCAATGATGCGGTCAACAATCATCTGGACGACGCCTCTTCGAATGCCGATTGTCCAGCCATATCGGAAAACAAGTAGCACGGTCATCCCAACGTGCATACAGAGCCTTGTGCTGAATAAGCCAGACTCATTCGACCCTGTGAACCGTCGCAAACAACTGCAAGCGTTCCCACCCAACTTCATCCACTCTCTTGACGCCAGCCACATGATCTTGTCAGCACTGGAGTGTGCTGAGCTAGGCCTCAACTTTGCGGCGGTGCACGACTCATTCTGGACCCACGCAGGCGACGTTGACACAATGAACCGCGTCCTTCGCGACGCATTCGTCCGCATCCACCGTGAGGACGTGATCAAGCGACTAGCTTCCGAGTTTGAGGTTCGCTATCGGGGAGGCTTGTACATGGCACAAGTTGAATTGGGCTCCGAGGCGGGCAAGGCCATACTGAAATGGCGCAAAGAAAACAAGGAAATCTCACCTTCGCTGAGGCTCGAGTTGCTCCTGGAGAAGAAAAGGCTCGACCTGCTCAACTCGCCGAAGAAGGAAGACAGGGAAGAGGGCAAGAACATGGTTACCCCGGGTTCAATCTATGAGAAAATGGCCTCGGAGAAGGACGTTGCCAAGGAGGATTTGGCTGGCACAACTCTGGGAAGCCTGTCCACCAGCAGCATAAAAGAAAAGAAGGTCGCTGCGGAAGACACCGGCGAACTGGTTGAGGGGGCGCAACTAGATGAGGTGGATGGCGAGACGGCGCCGGAGGCAGTGGCCGACGAAAGCTCTGAGATGCCTGACTTCCAGAAATTTTACACGACTGTCTCTCATTTCGAGGAGAAGTTGACCGGGGGCCGGCCAGGGAAAAAGGTGCAGAAGCGGTACACGCCAGTCTGGAGCCCTGTCTCGTTCCCCGAGATCCCGGTGAAGGGTAACTTTGATGTGAACAAACTGAAAGAGAGCGAATACTTCTTTTCATGATGGGAGCGGGGCAAGCAGGCAAAGGCACTGACTGTATGAGTGTCATCACCATACCCTTCCACGGTAGGGTTTCATCGGGGGCGGTTCTTGGCTGGATTCTTTTTTGTGGTGTCAACATTGGTATGGCGTTGGTCATTATTAGCGAGTGAGCAACCGGAAAACTTGAGGCAATGATAGATACTACATAAGTACGTTGTCGCATATAAATCTGATGTGCAAGACAAGACAAAACTCAGCCTGTTGATTAAGGAAAATGGCATTTTACTTGACTAACTTGGTGCTAGGTTGCTGGAGAACTTGAAGACTACCGACTTGTTGCGTCGAGTGTCTGAACCGTCCGATGAATGTTGAGCTCCGTCATCTATTGGTATTTGGCCACTAGATTGCTATTGCGACCAACAATTTTTTGGCAGCTCTATCAATTCCGAGCCCCTTATGATAGATGAGACAAATTCCAAATAGTTTTTGGAGTAAAGTCATGTTTGTGCAAGTCGACTGCCTATTCTTTGCGACTTTGGCCGACTTCTGTCTAAACCAACACGCTCATCCGCTTTTTATGACCCCAGTTCCCAGCGAGGTGTCACATATCTCATCGTAAGACAGCTTAGCGAACAGTCGCGCTCTGCAGACTCTTGACCTTACACACGCCGCCAGCCTCGGTGATCAGCTTGCCAAGACCATCCTTGCCCTCGAGCTGCTCGACAACGCCTGCGTCAAACGCAACCTCGAGGGCGTCGGTGGTGGTAAAGCCGGGCTGAAAGGTCTCCCAGACCTTCTTCTTGGGGTTGAGCTGCTTCTCGGGCTCGCCCTTCCACCCGTCGAAGTAGACACGCTCGCCAGCCTTTGCGCCCTCGGGCGGGTTGACCAGCTCGACGGGTCCCTTGTGGTCGTCGGGCTCGCCCTCCTTGACCCTGGGGCTGGCGGCGAGCACCATGGCGGAGGACTTGATGCCTCGCATCTTGACGGGCTTCAGGTTGCACACCACGACGACCTTGCGGCCCTGCATCTCCTCGAGAGGAACCAGGCCGTTCAGACCTGAGCACACAGTCCGCACGACCTGGCCCTCGTACTCTTCCGTGTCAGGCGTCCCAGCCTGGTCGCCCATGGCGATGGTCGAGACGTACAGGGAGTCGGCCTCGGGGTGCTTGATGGCCTTCAGGATGTGGCCGACGCGCAGGTCGATGAGCGCAGGGGACAGGGGCGCTGCAGGCGCAGGAGGGGGCTTCTGCTGCTTGGGCTGCTTCTCCTTCTTCTCCTTCTTCTTGCCGCCCTCGCCGGCGACAGCACCGACCACGGCATCCTTGACCTCGGCGGCCTTCTCCTTGGTGCGGTCCACGAGGGTCTTCTGCTCACCGCCCGCCTCAGCGGCGGCCTTGGTGGCCTTCTCCTTCTTGAGGCGCTCCTTCTCGGCCTTGGCGTCGACGGGCGGCTTCACGTAGAGGACCTCCTCGGCGTCGACCTTGACCTTGTCGGCCTCGGGAACGTTGAGGCCGAAGAGGGCCGAGTTCTGGACGAAGTCGACGTGGCGCACGATGTTGGGGTGTCCCTTCTCGCCGGTGCGCTGCTCGGGGGACCAGCCCTTGACGGCAGGGGCAAGCACGTTGTAGATCTCGACGTCGGCCTTGGAGGGCTTTGTGCCGAGCAGGGTGGTGCGGGAGGCCAGGTGGGTGTTGAGGGCCTCGAGGATGGAGGAGGACTCAGCGCTCGGGGACTTAAGGCGCTCCGAGGTGGTGAGCCATTGCTGGATCTCAGCCTCCTCGGTGGGAGTGTAGGATTGAGATGCGATGGCGGCCATGATTCTCTTTGCGAAGGACGTGCTCGTTGAGAATCGGCGGGGTATCGACACGCTTCGCAGCGCTGGCCGGGCTAGGTGGAGGGAATACAGTTTGAACGGGTGAGCTGAGGAGGGGACCTGGAGCTTCTTGATGTCGTGGTGGGGGTGAGTGGCGGCTGCTGCAGTGGCGGGTAGATACGCTTTTTTTTTTTTTGAAGCAGCAGAGCTGCCCCTCCTCCCCTCTCCGTACAAGGGGAGCGCATCCCGGTATGCTGACTAAGACAGCCGCTTCAACTAAACAGTCATGCGCAAACGCGTCCATGTCGCGTCTCGGTACCTCGGGCTGCCTTTTTTTTTTCTGCCGGTGCCGCGTGAGGAAACGCCATTGTGTCATTCATTTTGGCTCCTTTCTTTTGCCGTGTCTAGTCTTGATCTCTGCGCACCCTCGCCCTCGTCCCAGCCATGAATTAGTTCAATTAGCTTCCCCCGCTCTTATTTTGCGCACTACATGTGGGATCGCGGAGTTCTACAAGAGCTTGGGGTCAAAATCACAACCTTTTAGCCTGCAGTGCTTTTTCTGGTGTTCGTGTTTGCATCTCACCTTCCAAACGCGACCCGTCACAGTCAACGGCGCCAGTGGCAAACGTCTCACCGTTTCCGTCACCTGCGCCTCGGCTTTGATTCCTTCTCTTCCCACACTCCCCACGACTCGATTGAACTGGTCGCCCTCACATCATCCCCCAATGGCTGTACTTGACTCGTCTTCCTCCGCTGACGGCGGGTCTCCCGCTGCTCAGCTGGATGACACGCCTCCCACTTCACCCCCCGCTGCACCCCCCGCTGATTCGTTCAAGGACGAGACTGCACCCGATGAAAACTTGGAGCGTGAAGAGGCGAAAGCTCTGGAGCGAAACTTGGAGGTCGAGAGGAAGCGCAAAGCATCTTTGAACAGGAAAAAGAAGGCGGTCACTCATGCTGAGCGCGAGGCCAAAGCAAAAGAACTTGACAAGCTCCTCAAGCAGAGTGCAGCTTTCGCCGACATCCTGCGTGGCAGGACCAACGTACTTGGCCGAGTCGGCACAGCTCTCGATGGCAAAACCCTTGGGGACCATGACTTGCAGATGGCCACACAGCCCAAGTGCTTGGTGGGCGGTACGATGCGCGACTACCAGTTAGAAGGTGTCACCTGGATGTACGAGGTATGCCTCCAGGGCATGAGCGGCATCCTTGCTGACGAGATGGGCTTGGGTAAGCTTTCCTACAGCCTAGCCAAAAACAAAAGTTGACCCAGACAGGAAAAACCATCCAGACCATCGGCATCATTGCCCTGCTTCGAGAGCAGGAAAACTACCTGGGTCCCCATATAATAATCGCACCACTCAGTACCCTGTCGAACTGGATTGCTGAGTTTCAAAAGTGGGCACCCTCGATCCCAGTGCTGATGTACCACGGTACTCCGAAGGACCGGGAAACGCTTCGTAGGACGAAGCTCTTCCCGAATTTGGACAGGAACGGCAAGCCTACAAACAAGTTCCCTGTGGTCTGCACAAGTTACGAAATGGTTATAAAAGACAGCTCGTCCTTGTCCAGGATCCAATGGGAGTTTATCATTGTGGTGAGTCGCATTCCTTCCTCCTGCAGCAGCAACTGCTAATTTGAACACAGGACGAAGGACACCGACTGAAGAACGCCGAGGCTCGCCTGTTTCAGGAGATATGCAAGTTCCGGAGTGCGACACGATTCCTTATCACAGGAACTCCTCTGCAAAATAATTTGAAAGAACTATGGTCATTGCTCCATTTCCTGATGCCCAGGATCTTCACGGACTGGGAAGCTTTTGAAACATGGTTTGACTTTAGTGATCTCCAAGATGAGGAGGGCACGGAGCAGTTTATCGAGGACAAGACCAAGCAGGATCTGGTGAAGAAGATACACACCGTGCTCCAGCCATTGCTGCTACGTCGTGTCAAGGCCGACGTTGCCAACTATCTTCCCAAGAAACGCGAGTACATTCTGTACGCTCCAATGACGAAGGAGCAAACGGACCTCTACAATGTTATCGCGAACAAACAGACGGATACGAGGGCCTACCTCGAGAAAAAGGTTGTGGAGAGGCTTACAGGAACGAGGAACACACCGGCAGGGTCTAGGAAAGCCAGCCCGAGCTCATCGAGATCCGTGAGTGTTGCCCAGACGGACAAGGAGGCCGATAATGAAGCTACTGGAACGACTCTCCTCTCTGGCAAGAATGCATTTTCGCTATTGATGGGTCAGCCAAGGAAGCGAGGCAGGCCGCATAAGAACGCAGTCCCGCCAAATGGCAATACCACAAAGAGAAGGGAGCCTCCCACGTCGGAGGTATCCACCTCGAAAACTGCACGAACCACAGCAGAGTCCACTCCAGGCCAGTCCGCCAGAGGCCGGAAGCGGAAGGTCACCAGACGCTCTTTGAAACTAAGTGAGTCCGATGATGACGCACTCTCCGACTACGAGTTTGAGGCAAAGCTGGCACAGGAATACGCTGAAGAGGACGAGGCTGAGAACACCGGCACTCCGGAATCTGCCGAGGAGATTGAGCGAGCAGCGACTCTCGAGCTTGCCAAGAAGGAGATTTCGAAAAAGAGACTCGGGAACGACCTGATGCAGTTGCGGCTTACATGCAATTCGCCGCACAACTTTTACGATCCCTGGGCAAATGGAGAAGACGTCGACGACAGCATAGTCACGTCATCGGGCAAGATGCTGCTCCTGGATCGCCTGCTCCCTGCCCTTTTCGAGAGGGGAAGCAAGGTCCTGATCTTTTCTCAGTTCTCAACGCAACTAGACATACTTTGGGATTACTGCGCCGAGCTTCGAGGTTGGAAAACCTGTCGCATAAGTGGCAACGTCTCGCAGCCGGAGCGTCAAGCTCAGATTGATGAATTCAATACCAACCCAGAGTGCAAGTTGTTCATCTTGACGACACGTGCGGGAGGACAAGGCATCAACCTTGCGAGCGCGGACACGGTCATTCTTTTTGACTCGGACTGGAATCCCCAACAAGATCTTCAGGCCCAGGATCGGGCCCACCGGATCGGCCAGAAACGACCTGTCATCGTGTATCGCCTTGCCACTAAAGGCACGGTGGAGGAGGACCTCCTGATGAGTGCCGATGCCAAGCGACGTCTGGAGAAGCTTGTCATCCAGAAGGGCAGTTTCAAGAATATGGGACAGAAGAAGGATCTCAACGAGGATCTGGACAAGGCGACGCTGAGATCTCTCTTACTCAAGGATGGCGAGGTCTTCAAGTTCTCTGGTGATAAGACCATCATCAGCAATACGGATCTGGAAATCCTTTGCGACCGGAGTGATGCTGCGTATGATCGTGCTGCAGCTGGTGCCGGTAACGCGGCCGGCTTTACAGTCGTTGAGACTGGTGCCAACGGCTTGGTCACCAAGGGTTTATGAGAAGCATTGGCGACACTCAGTTTTTCCAACACAAATGTCGCGGCTCTTATGCGCTACCATCCCATCAGTGGCTGTCTGCAGCTGTGTTGTGCAAAGTGATCGACTTTCCTGCCCAGCCTCGACCATCTATTGCAAACGACAGTGGATCCCGTTCATAGGTTGCCAGGAACGATTTCTGCTTCTCAACGCTTAGTCACGGAATGATTTGCCATTGTGAGCTCAGAGTAGTGTCTCAACAGACCTGGCGGGGCCCGCTCCACAGGCTTTGGGCTCTCAGCTTCAAGATACACGTCCATCCATCGGGCTTCTCTTTGGAAACATTAGCTACTGCCATGAACGCAACTTGTCTTGCAATTTCACCACCGAGGCCGCACAAGTCCGTCGGGGCTCCTGTTGATCGAAATCGCCGGTCACATGACATGGACAGCAGTTCCCGGCCTGTTTGTCATTGTTGTGGCACGACCTCCTGTTTTGCGCTTGGACATGTACGATATCAGGTCTTGTCAGTCTGTGTGTCTGGTTCTGAAAAGTGTTTTTCTTGTCTGGTACTGTTGGCCATTAGTTACTAAATTGCAGCCTGCTTTAGAAGAGGATATATGCTGTCTGGGGACACCTTGAGATGGCCAGGAGATGATCTCTGTGGATTTTTGGCGACCTCTTGAGAAATCATCAGATGTAGAAGTTGGAAAGTTTACATGGCCAAAACGTACTCAGTAGCAAAGCAGTTTCCTGCTCTCGTGCTCGGATGGTGTATGCTTATGCATGATATTGTTTGTAGATTCAGCAGAATAAAGCCTCACAGCTTTCAACGTTCCGGATATCATTACTGTCCCTTTCTACCTAGATGCCTCAACATATTCCTTGGCGGCACCTGTCCCCAATCATTAGCCGTTTGGTTGATAGATAGAAGCTAACTGCCCAGAAGATGTGAAGCCCTGAGAATAATACTCAATCATCCATCGCAAAGGCGGTACGAGAAATGGCAAATGAATGGCTGTGCCGCAGAATCCTCCGTGCTTGCAATAAAAGTGTCCCCAGTGTTGCTGCTGGAGATCGTGTCTCAAGATGAGGTTAGGAAGAGAGATGATGACTGTTAGCCGGCTTCACACAAACACAGGAACACATGATGCCCAGCAAATCAAGCATCTATAAACACATCCTTACGCATTGAAGAAACATTTTGGCGTCTCCAGCAACACCTGGCGGACACCCTGATAGTACACAAGCCTCAGCGCAGCTTGTCGACCCCGTCCTCAAGGATCAAAAACCACTCGTGATGTCCAAGTTGAAATTATCGAAATCGGCCGCCAGTATATGTTGCAAAGTGACACTCTTCTGGTGGGGTTCAGCGACACTTGGTATTTTCCATAAAGTGAACCGGTCCATATGCGTACGGGATGTGAGTAAACGGCGATTCGCGCACCAAGGAGACTGACTTCCTCTCTGGTACCTAGACGACACCTAACTATGAGATGTTTATTTTTGTAGCCACAGGATGCCAGAAAGATATTTCCTGCGCTTTTCATCGCGGTCGATGTAGCAGTCTGAGGTCGACCCAGTCACTGTGCAGTCAGGCACAGGCAAGCTGGGGCGCGCTCCCATCCCATCTTCTGCCCTACGACCACGGCTTTGAAAAGTTTTCAATATCTGTTTGGACCAGCTTCGAAAAGCTGCCTTCCCAGCCACCCAAAAAAAATTTCGACCACCATCTAGCTCTCGCCCTGGAGGTTGCCTGCACTTTTCCTGCAACGCTCTGTCAACTCTGCAACGAATCGATCAAGTCAACCCCAACCACCACAACCTGGTTTGATTCTTCTCCTGTTGAGCAAAGAAGTTCTGGCACTGGCTGTCGTCGTTTCTATCGTCAATTGATCGAACCGTTGTCCAAAGCGTTCTCTCTTCACTGTCACCTCGTCGACCGAGCCTTGCCCTCTACCTCTTCTCTTCACTCCCCTATCACTTACTTCAGAGAATCCCTCACCATGGCTGAATATCTGACCACCGAAGTTCTCGAGCGCCTCCAGGAGCTCCAGAGACTCCACAAGGCCAACCAGATCCAGCAGGCGAAAACCCCCCACCAGCCCCAGCAGGCGGCAGCCCTCCACCAGCGCCAGGGCAATGATGGCCCCTCTGCCGCCACCACTGCCGCCGCAGGGGGAGGTCGACGCCGCCGACGCCCCAGGCAGCCCAGGCAGCCCCAGGAGCCCCGGGAGCCCCGGGAGCCCCTCGAGGACCCCGCCGAGGAGGAGATGGTCCTCGAGGCCGGCCGCCTCAACCGCCAGGTCAGTTTCTAGAGCCCCCTTTTAACTATTTAAGAATAACAATCCCCTCCCCGGAGCCCATGTCTCGAAGGCATGGCCACACTGTGGCCCATTCCACGCCGTCTTTGAATGAAGCTTCTTCCTTGGTTCTTTAAAGCTGACTCTTAATGCTGGACCAGAACCGCCGGGCCTACAAGGCCTGGTTCCGCGACTACAAGCGCACCGTCTTCCGGGCGGGCATGTTTGACGTCTCGCGCCAGATGTCCAGGGACCTGGCCACCTACGGCATCACAGACCCGGAGTCGTTCGTCGCCTCGTCCACCAGCCGCGAGCTGCGCGACCTCCTCCAGCACCTGCCCACCAACAGGGAGAGGCTGGCACTGTTCGACCTGGCCCTGAGGCGCCAGGCGGCCAAGGGTGACCTCAACGACAACAAGGTAATTCTCTTCAACACGATCTATGGCAGGCGCGGCGACATACCTTTTAGCACGGTCTAGAGGATGAGCGGTAAGTTTGTTTTTTTTGTTTTTTGTTATTGTTTTTTTCTTCCTTTTCGCTAGCCTGCTTCGCCCCCCCCCCCCCNNNNAAGACTCGCAGAAGCTGACACCTGCCTCTCTCCTTACAGAGATGGGAATCGGTGATGGACCTGCATTCGGGCTGAGGGTGGAAGGTATTTGAAGGCGAGAATCGGAGGCTTTGTCATCCTGGATGGCTTCAACAGATTGACAGTCACGGGAGGCATGATTTAAAGCTGGTCACGTTGCGATTTTTAGGCTGCTTTTCCAAGGCGATTGCAGGCCGAGTCGCACATCGGCTTTTACAGGGGTTTGGCACTGCAAATTGTGTCTTGCTGCGAAGACCCTGCATACGGTAAAGGGCAATCCAGCACCATTAGGTCAATATCAATGACAGACAACATGCAGCTTCACGGACTTCTAGACGCTCTTTTGGTAACGTACACTGCGTGGAACTCGCTGCGGTTTCCCTGTAGATGTCGGCTCTTCTCTCCGTCCTAGTGCTCGGCCCAGATCTGTGTTCATATGGCCGCGCGCGGATGAAACCTGATATTCAAGCCTGGCTTCCTCCACAGAATGTGGTTCTTGCAAGCACTGTTCCAGTCCTCGATATCCGAAGCCGACTCGAGGTCGAACGACCACAACAGCTTCGCCACGCATAGTCTCATCTCTAGATACGCCAGGTTGATCCCCAAACACGCCCGCGGCCCCGAGGAAAATGGCTGGAAGGCCCGCTTGTCGTCCCCCGCAAGGCCCCCACCGATCCAGCGCTCCGGCCGAAACGACGTAGGGTCGACCCAGTACCGAGGATCGAACGCCATGGCATAGTTCTCATTCGCCACGATTATTCCCTCGGGGATAAAGTAGCCGTCTATAACGGCGCCGGGACAGTCGCGGGGAAGGCCGAAGGCGAGAGGCGGGAACACCCTGAGCCCTTCCTCTATGCAGCCATGGAGGTACGGGAGGTCCGCGGTGGAGTCGCCCGTGATTTCGTCGAGGGACCGGAAAGCCCCGCGAATCTCGTCGGTTAGCTGCTCCAGACAGGATGGGTTGTTGAGAAGGTACCACGTCAAGCCTGACAGGGCTGTGGCGGTTGTTTCTGACCCAGCGATGATCAGCGTATCGGCGTTGCCCATCAAGGCATCCTCCGTCAGGGTTCCATTCCTGATGAGATGGTCGAAGAAGTCGTGCCGGCCCAGGCTCCCACGGTTGATGCGCCTTCTTGCTTTGTCCTTGCCCATTCGGATGTGTTCATCGTGGTTCTCGACTGTGCGTTTCGCGAAACACCAGCGCAGGAACAGATTACCTAAGACAGGGCCCAGGCTTCGCGCCGCTCTCCGCCCCGCACTGTACAACAGGTAGTCGAAACTGAGAGAGACTCCGTGACTCGAAGCCTGTGACAGGCAGCCGAACGGCTCCCCGAACGCCAAGTCTCCTGCGGAGCAGGTCAGAAACCAAGGTCTGGTGACCCAAGGGGCGGTGGCTGCTGTACGGGGGGGGGGTGTTACCGATAACGTCAAAGGTAAGCCAGTTCCAGACCTCGGTGATGTTCACGGCTTTCTTGCCACCCGCCCCGAGCGAGTCAAGCTGCTTCAGAAGGAGGTCCACGTACTGGTGAACAACGTCCTCCTGGTCCCGAAGGGCACGGGCGCTGAAGGCGTGGGCGAGTGTTCTCCTCTGTTGGGCGTGGACCACTGGATCCCGGACCCTGACGATGCGCGGCTCGTCGGACTCGTACCATTTGGTCTTGAGAAACCTCTTCTTGCCGTGGGTCACGTGTCCGTATATATCACGGTACGACTGTGGCGTTGAGAAAGACAGTGAGTCAGGACCGACGCGGACAACATCGCCTAGGCAGAGAAGTCAGTCTGGGGCAGTGCCAGGCGGAAGGGAGGCCGACACACCATGCTTCCCGTGAAGATCCGCCATGATGAAGCACTGGCGACCGGTGAAAGTAAGCCATATCTGCCAAAGCTCTGTAACAGCGGCGAGTTTTGGGCCGGGATATTTGGAGAGGGGGTGGAAGAAGAGCAGATGTGTGAACTTGGCCAGGAGATAGATGGCGACCTGGATGGGCCGTCAACAGCAGCTCGCAGCCACAAGGGGTGATGAGAAGAGGCACTCACGGTGGCCAACCCAAGGAGACAGATGCTGCTCGGAGATAGGGCCCTGACTGAGAGGATTGGAGACATTCTGCGTGTAGGAGCCGAGGCACAGGGAAGGAAGGGGGGGGGGGGAATAAATAGCGGCCAGGTCTCGCGAGTCAACAAGGGCGAGGGAGTAGCATAGTGCTTATATACAGGTGGTAGTTTATGCTCCCCGTAACCCTATTAGTCAATTCACGACTGTGACACGGGAAGCAGTCACGGAGGTGACGGCCGGCGTCGCAGCTGTCAGCACGGAACAGCAGCGCCACTGGGCTTGGGAGGCTGCAGGCCAGTGGCCATGATGGCGATGGGATGCCAGACAATGACCCCCCGTGCTTACAGGACATGATGGAGGGAGGATTGCTGAGGTGCTTGTGGACGGGGAAGTGCGGTGCCTGCATCGAAGGATCAATAATCTGGCCGTAGGCCGTGCAAGCCAATTTCCCGTCCACCGGACCGCCTGATAGCATGTTGCATGGCCAGACCCGGATACCTAACTGGTTGCTTGGTTCCACGGGAGACCTTACGGTTGGGACATGTCACGCGATCGACACGCAGGAAGAGGTAGCTCGTCACCGTGGGCTGGGCGTTAGAGCAGATAGCGACTAGCTAAATGGTGGGCGAGGCCGGGGTGAGCAGACCTCGCAGGAGCCACAGAAATATTGATGCAGAGTCATGGACATGGCTGATGAGGTCCAATAACACATGAGCAGACAGGCAGGCAGGCAGGCGGGCACAGGTATTTTGCCCCATGGCGCCCTGCATGTCGTTAATTTTTCCAAACCAGGGCACTTCCAACCCAACGTGCCTGGATGCCAATGTCTGGGGGGCTGCTTCTCCTCCTCTTGCGATCAGTATAAGATGGCGCTTCAGCTCTGCATTCCGTGGACCAAGAACTGTGGCATTTTGTGGGTGCCGAGCAGCTGGGCTGGGCGAGCGAGTGAGCGCGTCTTGGATATGAAATAGACTACGGAGTAGAGTACCGGCTGTACTGTACGTACTCCATAAATAGTACCAGCCTAGTATTAATTAGGGTGAATCGAGGGAGGACATCGTGTTAGTGTAGACATAGGGCAACAGCACCCCGGCTCGCTAGGATGCTTAGCAAATAAGCGATGCGCGCGCAACTTGGCGAAATGCAAGAAGGCCTCGACGGCATGTCCCCAGCGACGACCCGAACGCGACCCGGGGATTTTTTTTCTGGGGTCGCACCTCCGAGAAATCCAACGTCGGTCAAGCAACCGAGTTGTGGTGCGACTACCGAGTCCTGCCGCTGGTGCGACCGCACCACCTCCAGCAGCAGCTACTTACCAGCTATGCGCCCAGGAACCTCTCCTCTCCTCTGAACCTCGACGCGGCCTGCGCCCCAACCCAGGACAGCAGACATATCTTGCTCCTCAAGCCTGCCTCAGTCTGACTCGAGCATGGCCAGGAAGAAGAACAAGCAGAGGAAGGAGCCCCCAGACGGCGGCAATGGCGACCCCAGCAGCAGCATCAGGGTCGCGCAGCCCCTTGGCCCGGGAGGGGACGCGCCCGGCCCTGTCTCCAGGAAGGGCGCTGTCACCACAAACACCGAGTCCAAAACCAGCTCTGGCACCGGCTCCAAACCCGCCTCTGCCTCCACCTCAGGGCCCAGGGCCGTTGCGCCTGCGCCGCCCCAGCCGCCGTCGTCTCCTGCTCTCATCATATGTCGCAACAAGTCAGTCGCGCCTCTCCCATTGCCTGTTGCTGTCTGTCGCACATGCGCATGGCGCCCGACACATGCACGCCGCATCGTGCGCGCGGCCCCTCGGCGACGGCAACAAGATGTCTCGCTCCCTCTTTGCGCCGAGCCCCCTTGGCAGCCGCCCTTTCGCAATGCGCCTGGCCTGTCTGCTAATTCATTGAGCCCGCAGACACTGGCGTTACATCTCGTCCTTCCACGGGCCATGGCTGCAGCTCCCCCACGAGATTCTCGAGACGCTCGTCAACATCAACTACCACGCCCCTCGCCCCCGCCCCATTGACCCCGCCGCCTTCTACGACCTGGTCAAGATCCGCCGGCTCGTTGACGATGCCACCGACCTCGCTGTCCGCGCCGCAAGCGGCGTTGTCTCGCTCAACAGCCTGAACAACTCCCACCCGGCTGCCGCTCTGGGGCTGGGCTTTGGTGGGGCCAACCAGCCCAAGCTAAGTCCAGAGCGCAAGCACAAGTTACGCGAGCAGGCCACCCAGAAACTTGCCAGGGCATATCGCCTCGATGAAATAGCATGTAGCGTGGCCACCATGCAGAGCGCATCCGCCCTCGAGGACGTCGCGAGCCTGGTGCTCAAGAGAGACCCAGACAACCTCGACGCTAAATACGTACACTTCTTCCATGAAAAGATCCCCAGCCGGCAGCTGGCCGAGTCGACGAGCTTGGATGCCCTAGACGAGGTGATATCGGGCCAGCAGTCCGAGGGCGAACCCCTACGGACGCGGGCCACTGTGCGCGTCTTCAAGGAGGACTACGATGGCGCGGCCAGGGACTTGACCGAGGCCCTGCAGGTCTTCCGGGCACACAAGGCCCACGCCGTGGCCGGCAGGTCGAGGCAGCTGCAACTAGTCGGACCTGGAGCGCGGCGCGTCGATGTCAGACTGGACGAGGACCAGCAGCCAAGCAGCTTGGACATACAACTCCTGTTTGCGCGCGCCGGTGTCTATCTGAGCATAGCTTGTTTGCACGTGAATGAGGCCCTCGTACCCATCCCGTCGGTCACCAGGGCAAAGGAACCCGAGAGCCAAAATAGTGCACGGTCGACAGACGGCCCTGGTGCCCAACCCGGCGCGGGAAAGGCAGCCGGCTCAGGAACCTCAACGCCCGTGACGGATGCGCTACCACCCGAGCTCACCCCCGCGGCGAGAGAGTCGCAGAGGCGGGTGCTCGAGGCCAGGAAGATCGTCAAGTCCAATGCCAAGAAGGCATTGCGGGACTACATGGCCTACCTGTCCAACTTTGACTACTCACCAAACCTCCCCACAGATATCGCCGAGGACTTCACGAGGAAGGTAAAGGCGGGAAAGAACAAGGGCCGGCGGCCGGCCTCCACCATACGCAGCGATTCTCCCAGCGGCGAAATCGCCCACACCGTATATACACTGAATGAACTCTTCGCCGCGACGCCTCCGGCGGACTTGCCACCTTACCCTCCTACCGAGGTCACTCTGGCGGGACCAGGCACCGACGCGACATATGTCGGCACGACAATGGAGCTCGTGACGTACCACCCGCTCATGACCGACGCACTGCATGCCCTGCTCCTGTGCCACGTCCTGGTCCAGACCTCAACCAAAGAATTACAGCGCCACGCCTACATGGTTGCGCGTCTCGCGCGCATCGCCGACGGGTACCCCATGTTCCAGGCGAGTCGCAGCCCAGCCCGCGCAGATTGGATCGAGGTCCTCCGCAGAGGCGACAACTGGATCGGCTTGGTCATCCCGTGGGAGAGCCTGTGCGCGGCCGCGCCTCTATACCCGGGGCAGAGCTCCCAGAACAACGGCAGCAGCCCCAGTGCCAGGCAGGGCCAGAAGGCCCTGCCCGCGCCCGAGGCGGCGAGGGAGGTCAAGAAGGACATTGACGACGAGGACCGCGAGAGGATAAACCAGCAGGCGCTGATGCGGGCCATCGAAGACGACCGCGTGGGCGATGAGGCGACCCTGCGCGCGGCCATCAGCGCGCACAGGAAGCGGGCCGAGGATGACCTGAGGGCGGAGCGTATGGACGGCGGCGGTGGGGCCAACAGGGTCGTAGTCCCCGTGGCGGCCAACGGAGGGTCCAAGCCCGCCTCACCGGCCATGCAGGGCCCAGCGGGCGGCGACAAGGCCGCGTCGTCGTCGTCCTCCTCCTCCTCCTCCTCGTCCTCCCCCACCAACAATGGCCGCGCCCCCTCGCCCGGCACGGCCCATCGCCGTTGGGCCATGGACGAGGGCCGCGAGTACCCCATCCTGACGGAGCGCGCCTCGGCCGTGGCGCGCTGGCTCCGCGAGGCCCCTCCCGGGGCTGGTGGGAGCGGGTCCAAGAAGAAGAAGAAGCCGGCCGTCGTCACTGCTGCTTGATGCGGTGTGCTAGGTATTAGAGTGGGCGTAGAATTCTAAAAAGGCATCATTCCTGAAGATGACCCTGATGCTGTGATGGCCTTTTGAGCACCGAATTTGTAGCACACGCAGTGATGATGCCGCAATATCCTACTGGGCAAAGCTGCCTTTGCCTGCGAGGCCGACGGTTCACCGCCTGAAACCGTGTAGACACGTCGGCCGTCACCAGACATTCATCATCCGGCACAGGTCCCACAAGAACGAAGTAGAACAACCCTTCTACCAACCAGGTTTCATGTGGATGAGAGGTATCTTGAAATAGACAGATTTTGATTTCCCCCAGATGTGCCGGTCCTTCACCCAAGAGAGGTCCCAACGCCCAGACATGATGAGTACACAGTTCTACCTGTGACGTACGCATAGAAGTTCCAACAGATGAAATTCCATACACAGGACTGGTACATAACTCCTGCTCGAAATACCATCAACAGTCAAAATACAAACCGGTGCTCCTTTCTGCTTATTTCAGTTCCACCTGATATTCCCGTCCGGTCCCGGCGCGCCCCCGAGACCACTCAAGTCCATTCCTAAAAAGTTGTTGATCTCACCGACACCGTCTGTTTCGAGGATGTTCATCAGTTCCATCTGCTGATCGGCACTCAAGCTACCGTGTCGCTGCGCCGCGAAGCCAAACCCCTGCGGCATGCCATGGCCTCCGCCGCCACCACCAAACCCTCCAGGAGCGCTGGTCGGACTGGTACCTTCGTAGCTACCGCCACCCATGATCCCTGAAAAGGCTGCATTGGATGCGGCGGATTCATTCCAGATCCCATGCGGCGAGTTCATCCCGTTGAATGCGTACGGTGAGATGAAGAGCGCTGGGGGAGAGAACCAGTCGCCAAGTGTCGCTTGTTGAGGTAACGGTCTTTGCTGCGGCTGCTGTTGGTGATGATTTTGCCTTTGGCCATTGACGACGTGAGGAGGGAGAGGGGGTACTGTAAATGTCGGCGTACGATGAGCCGGCTGCTGGGGCGTTCGTTGTGGAGTCGGCTGTGCGTTGGGTGTTGATGGTGGGTCAAATCCCATGTCATCTGGAGCCGGCTCATACTTGACGTGTGCCGGAGGCACGGATTGCTGCTGGTCTGCGCCGATAGGCATGGGGTTGCTGTAGGGCATCTTCGGTGTAGGGCTCCCGGTCGCGTCCGAGTACGAAGTCGGAGGTGGCGAGAAGCTGTTCGGGGCCGTGTTCATTGACTCTGGTGGTGTTGGAAGCTGGTTCTGGGCCATGCCGGCTGGCGAAGACTGGACAGCACCGCTTGGATTGAGTGGGTCACCGACATGCGGGGGCTCGCCTGGCGACGGCTGCTTGAAATCAGGCGGGAAATATCCGAATGAAGGGCGGCGACCCTCGGTCGGCTCGTTCTTGAATATGGAGTTGGAACGGAACGTTGGTTGCCGGAAAGGGTTTGAGTCAAAATTGAAGACGTTCATGTCCTCTGCCGAATCCACAGTGTAACCAAATACAGGCTGTGTGAACACAGGACGTTGCTGATTCTGCGCATAGGCTGATCCGTTTGATACAGTCGTGGGCACAGAGTTCTCCGATGTGGCTGGTGAGTCATTGTCCACAAGTAACGGGGATGTGTAGGCGCTTGTTATCGAGGAGTCGGAAGGGTCGTTGTTGGTGTCGTAACTTTGGAGGCAGGCACGACCAAACACGGAGTAAAGTTGCGACGCATTCTTGGTTCCAGGCCACCGCTCAGAACACTGATCGATGACATCCAGGGCGACATTGACAATATTTTCCACATCTTCTTTAGGATGGGCTTCGCGGACTTCTCGGTACGAGATGGCCCACAAGAGCACATTCAACGACATGTTCAGGGTAAGAACAAAGACCCAAGTGATGTCGACCGCTGACTTCTTCACCTGCTGATTAGATAGGTTGATTATGTAGACCGCAGAGTCGTAGCATATTGCAGCCGAACGGCTGGACGGTCTTGGAATCTGCGGGGACGGCCGATGCAAGCTCATGACCATGGTGTGGTACCGCCCGGTGAACCTGTATTCGTGTCAGTACCTATTATGCAGAACGTCTCCATGAAGGAGGGCAGAAGTCATTACCATGGTTTGCACCATACTGGCTCATTTGGGGCCGAATCGATCCAATCCTTGATCTTACGTTCCATCTCGACGAAAACAGGGCTCTCAGCATCCTTCGGCTCTGGTCGCTTCTTCTCGTACAGACACCTTCGAATTTCGGCCTGGCGTACTCGCATCTTGCAGAAATGGATGGCGACCAGCTTTTTCTCGCTTGGCGGGCCAGGAAGTATACCGTCTGGCGTGATATTCTCGTCGTCAACGGTCTCAAAGAACTGAACATCCATAAAGTCGTCTCCTTTTGCGAAGCCATTGGGCCGGCCCATAGAATTCGCCAGCCCGAGCTCATTCCCGGTAACAATCCAGCCCATGCGGCGCCGCAGATCCATCTGAAGAGGGTCAATCAACCCCATCGAATACCCGGCGGATATGGTTTTCTCGTCGGCCAGACCGAGTTGCTGGCAGATCTTTGTCGCAAGGCCGATAATATGGTAAACGACGGTCCGGGTTGGGGTGAGAAGCGAGTATGTACCGATGAGGACCAGACACTGCAGCGTCTTGAGATCCTTGGGACGTATGACATCTTCAAAGTACGCCATGGCAGCCACATAATAGCTATCGGCGAGGCCGGCATATTGGATATCGAGCTTCTGCAAGCTTATTGCCAGAACCATACGCACCACGAAGTTCTTGTAGGGGTCAGTATTGCCATTATAGACATCTTGCAGGTCCGTGTCAAACTGCTTCTCATGGAGTGTTGGCGTGAAATACTGGGCTGAGACAAAGGTTAGTGAGCCGAGACTTTGGCGCATTGCCGCATGGGCAACTGGCATAATATTTACCTCGCGAGTTGAACACTTCGACAAGCTTGTCTGCCACCTGTCGTGCCGGCAGCGTCTGGGCCGGAATCTCACTGACCATGGGAAAATTCTTTTTCCTCGCAGCCATTCCCGAAGGCCCACTGACGCTTGCGCCCATGTGGACGATGCTTTGCATTCTATCGAGACGATCTATTCTTCTCGCACGAACGTCAGGAAACAGTTCCGATATACGCTGGGAGTCTGTATATCGCTTGGCTTGGTCCATGAGCAGCCTCGTCATGGCGATACCGGAGCTAGGGCCCAAATATCGCGGCGTCTCGTCCGACTCGCTCAGTTTGACAAGACCGCCAGGGCGCACAAGGTCCTCCGCGCTCTCGGGATGGTCATTGTCGTCGTCGGTGTACTGGGACAGCTCCGCTTCCAGCTGGCGTACTTTTTGTTGGAGGTGGACGACATAGTTGCGGTTTATCTTCTTGTTTCTCGTGGTATCAAAGTATTCGCAGACCGAGCCGGATCGTTCACAAGGCAGACATCTGGGGAGCGTTGGGTCGCACCTCGTTTTTCGCTGTGATATTGTCAGCCTGGTCAATATTCTCTCGGGCTTCCCTGGAGCCCAACGCCAGGTTTAAAAAAAAAAATCATGAATGTGTTGTGGGGACAGCAGCCGCAGTGCCAACCACGAGGCGACCGAAAAAAACGGTCGGGGACAGGGACAGAGCATGGACAAGACCAAGTAAAAGGGAAGCACTTGCCTGTCTACAACGGCAACATGCTGTCAGGGTGTGTGCGATGCGGTGCGAGTTGACATCGCTCTCGTCGTCGCGCTGTTGTGTAGGAGGCCTGCGCAGGGACGAAGCGGACTGAGGCGGCTGGGGGGTGCGAGGAGGGCCGGGAGGGTTGTAAAAGTATTGGGGAGGCCGCGGGATGACAGGACCAAGCCCCTGGCGGAAGACGTCTGCGGCATCCATGGTTGTGGGTTGCGACTGGTGAGAGGCCGGATAGGGATTGTTCGACTGGGTGCGCCGCGGCCCAGGGTATTGGTTCGCAGGGCTGGGAGGGTCGACCAGCCAGAGCAGAGCCTCAGCAGGTGACAGCTATGTCGTGTATCTAAGGGAAGAGGGAGGATGGAGGAGGGCGTAGTTCCGAAGGCATAAGGCTGTAGGATTGCTCGTCAACGAGTCGGGTCGGCGGTCGGCGGTCCAAGGCTGGGAGCCCTCGCGTGTGGTCGATTGTGTGGCAGGTTGCGTGACGACAGATAGGAGAGATGGTCGATCGGAAAGGAGGAAAGGCGGTGGCGATGGCAATGGAGTGCGTGCAGGAGTGGGCTTGTGCGCTGCTCTGTGGGTGGTGGTTGTTGTGGTTGTGGTTGGCGGCTGCGGTTCGGGTATGAGGTGTCGAGCCGGAGGTTCGGATTGAGGTTGAAGTTGTATAGGCGTGATTGGTGGTGCGCCTCGATATGATGATGGCTTGCCCGGCCTTGGTCTGGCTGGCCTGTGTCAAAGGCTCTGTCTCTCGTATTCGTATGCTTGCAGGAGAATACTATGTGCGGTGCCAGACTGGAGACTGGATGGGATATGTGGAATCGTTGACCAGTTGACTTGGGTACGTCGGACAAGCACCAGAACTACGTAGTCTACATAGTCTACAATGTTACTCTCAGTGCGGGAACTTTGTGTATGAGGAACGTGGGGAGCAAGAATACGACAGCGGTTCAGTCTCGGAGCCTCGCCCCACCTCGCACGAGGGAGGAGCGAGGAAGGCCCTGGGTGTGTTGGGCGTACCAGACCTGAACAGGCTAGCAGGCTCGAGACTGGCGGGGCCCCCTTCTGCCCTGGCCCTCCTGGCACCTCTGCGCTCTCTGACTCAAACCGTCTTCTAGAAGGCCAAGGCCATGCTCGCTCATATATCAAAGCCGGACACCCCGTACGGAGTACTCTTTTGACTGCCTAGGTAAGTAGGTAGGTAGGGGCCTGGTCTTCTCTCCATCATATCTATCAAGCATACTCGGTACCTAGTCTCTTACTCTGTTGACCACTTACTCCCATTATCCCCTACCATGTAGAGTACCTAGTTAGGTACTGGTTAGGTCCATGTAGTGCGCACTGGAGCCCGGCACTGGACGTCTTGGCTCGATGCGGCACATGGCCGACCTTCACACGTACTTCAACCCCCATCTTGCTCCTGGAGAAGACGAGGCTCCCTACATGTGGCCGCATGCTAAGCATCCGCACAGCTTTTCCGGCGCGAATGGCAGCCCCGGGGAGTTGGAGACCATCCGGTATCCGACGTTCTGCCGTGATGCATCACCATCGCTTCCAGGCTGTGGCGAGATCCATCTCATGTAGATCCATGGTCAACGGCCCATGATCTTGGTGTCGCATCTGGCGCGAGATCACCTGATTTCGGGTAGCCGTGAACCAGACAGACAACCTGGCAGCTGGCAGTTATTTTGGGATGCTTATAGGACTGGCCTTGGATGTATTTCCGTCCAAATCTCGAAGACGAGTCGTCAGTAACGAGATTCGCCGACATTGCCTGGGATGCCTCGTCTGCAGATGCGACCAGGCCGGTGGGATAGACAGGCTTCCATGTCGTCGAGCTGCCGAGATGTTTGGTTCACGACACGGTATACACCTCAGCATTTCTTATGTATATTAAACCAAGTGCGTAGATAGTATCGCATGTGGTTATTATTAGACAAGACTAGAGATCAAAGACAAAGGCATCGGCATTAGAGCCCGCATTGAAACAACCTTGACAGCCGAGGGCCTAGGCCCAGCTGGGCGATAGTGGGCAGCCCATTCCTTGCTCAGGACCATGCGAATGTGCTGTGTACCTGACCCTGACGGTACCTAGGTAGTATACATAGACAGACTATCCACCATGTACGTGTCGCGGTACCCAAGTACTGTGTACAGCCGAGGGCTGGCGTGGTGGGGTCGTGTGTCCTGTCAGGGTTTGCCACCCCCCAACTCCAACCCCACCGAGCCGTCGGGGTTCTCTCTCATCGCACCCAGCCGCTGCTGCTATCCATCCCAAGGCTGCCCTATCTGCTACTGCCTTGTGTCGTCGCCGTCAGTCAGTCACGCTCGTCGCAGACGCAGTCTCCTCGCCCATCGCCAATCAAACCAGCCTTCATTGCTCCAGTTGAGCACCCATCGTGCTCCCGTCTCTGCCACGCATCCTCGGCCGTGTGCCCTCATTCCCACCTGTTTTGCACCTGACCCTGAAACGCAAGCGCTGCCTGCCTCCAGCATCCCGCCCAACCCCTGGCAGAGCAGACGTTGACCAAGCCGTCTTGCTCCAGCCACTCTTCATAGCCTGCACTGCTTTCCGACGCAGCGTCTGTGAGGCCACTTGTTGCGAACATCTTCCCCGGACACCATAGACCAGGCCTGCCCTTACCGACTCCCCCCGAGGGCTTTGCGCAGTGTGCTCAACCAGGTTAGGGTTCGAGACACAGTGTCACCCTCAACCCAGTGAACGTGATAGGGCAGCAGCGCCCCTGCTTTCAAATAGAGCAGCAACACGAATGCCTAGGTCAAGTTTCTCGGATAACCCATTGTTGCGGGTATCACGACCTGTATCCGCCTGCTCGAGATGTGAGAGACGGCGCCTTCCCTGCCTTCTTTATCCCGGCCTCTTTGTTCCTCACTGACAACTTGCCCACTCAGGTCGAGCTGCCAAGGTCAAGGTGATTGCTCATCTTCACCCCCGCTCAAGGTCCGCGTGCTGAAAGCCATGTAGTGTGATGGCAAGCTCCCAGCCTGCACCGCCTGCGAGAAGGCTGGTCGCGAGAATGAGTGCTCTGCTGCCAACGACCAGTTCGCCCGCGGCAAGGAACGCAGGTATGATGATGTGGTGCTGTTTGGGGCCACTCCCCGTCTGCTTCTCTCGGGACACGCCTGGCTGACCCCGACCTCAGTTATGTCGCTGCACTCGAGCTGCGCATTGAGAAGCTTGAGCGTCGGCTGAATTACGCTCGCTCCAGGAAGGCTTCGGTGGCTAACCACGAGCAGGACGGGCCACTGTCTAGGGCGCAGCCTCAAGACCGCAAGGACTCGCTCGCAAACATCCGGGCAGCCATACACCGCAAGGCCGAGCGCAAAAGGGAAAATTCCGATGTCAACACCTTGATATCCGACTTTGGCTACATGTACGTGCTGACCTCGCTCCGATGTCCTTGCTTGCGGCTGGGCTGACCCGGACCAAGGTCCATCAATGCCACTACCCGCGACTTTGAGCCGACCCTCAGCAACATGACCTTTGCCCGTCTTATTCTTGCCGCTGTGATTAATGATCCCTTGCCTGAGCCGCAGTCCCAAAGCTTGCCGGACAAGCAGGCTGCTCATGCTATCGTACAGTACTACATGGCCAACATTTACCCCCTGTTTCCGCTATTCCCCGGTACGGTGCTGCTGTCAGCCCTTGAGGACATGTACCAGCAAGAGCGCCACGTCAGCAGCGCAAGCAAGTGGCTTGTATACATGGTACTGGCCACCGGTTCCATGGCCCAATCACGGAGCACCCAGGATGACTTCTACAAGAATGGTGTAGACTTCGCCTCTCACGCCCTCCAACTAGCCGACCGTGCACTGCAGCCTGGCCATGCCACTCAGATACAATCCCTTGCCGTCTTTACACAGTACGCCATGCTGGACCCGGCGCATTTCGACAGCTGGCACTTGATTGGCTTCACCTGCCGCGCTGTTGTTGATCTTGGCTTCCACCAGGACCCGCCAAATCAGAGCCAAGTCGATAGGGCAGCCCTCGATATGAGGCGCAGGACCTTTTATTGCGTTTACGCACTGGACAGGTTCGTTCACTCTGACGCTCCACGCAACTCTCCCAACTTGACCACTGACGGCTCTGGTTTCGCAGGGCAATCAGCATGGTGCACGCCCGCGCATTCTCTTTCAGCGACGATGCCATCAGGGTTGATTTGCCAGCCATGTCTGGCATAGGTCGCATAGCCTCCGTCGCTGGTACTATAACAGGCCCGCAGTCGCATGATCCTGCCATCCTGCTGTTCCAACTCCGTCGCATCCAATCGCAGTGGTACCAGACCTTGATTCAATCCGATCCCAGCCAGCCTATCGAGGGCCACGACGGAGACGTCACTTCCTTCATCTGGCAAATGTGCCAGGATATGCGCGAGTGGGACGAGTCCCTTCCGGAAACTCTCCCCATCGGAATCCGGGAGCTCTTTGATCTGGAGCTGAAGTACAGTTACGTCTACTGTTTGGCTCCAAGCGCTCGCGCCCCAGTCATGACGGCTTACGGACGAATGTTGATCTTTGAATATGCCATCGCTTACCTGGACCACATCTATGGCATCGCTCATGGAAGCCCAGATCCCAACCCATCCCTGTACACCTATCATGATGCGCTACGGGTCTTCTTCATGGGCAGCCAATTCATGGCAGTTCTACGAGACGCCGGCGACTCCATCCTCGCAGGGGCATCTGTCCCTATGCCGATCGCTCTGCCAGGAAGGGCGCCGCCACCACCTTTTCCAACCCGGACGAGTAACGACGACAACCTGACGAGAAGCATTCGTTGTCTTGAGCGAGTCAAGTTGACCCTACAGAAATACGGCGAGAGGTGGACCAACGCACAGAGCTTGATGCAGAGTTTCAACACCATCAGTGAAGACCTTCTCGAGAATCTCAGGACGAAACAACAGCAGGGTTTTCAATATGCTGTCGCTGCC
Organism: Stenocarpella maydis; assembly: GCA_002270565.1. Lineage (NCBI taxonomy): Eukaryota > Fungi > Ascomycota > Sordariomycetes > Diaporthales > Diaporthaceae > Stenocarpella > Stenocarpella maydis. The sequence continues at coordinate 267,832 of NQMI01000004.1, forward strand.
CAGGCCCAGGCCCAGGCCCAGGCCCAGGCTCAAGCACGTGCACAGGCGCAAGCACAAGCACAGGCTAATGCTCAGGCTCAAGCCCACATGCACCACCAGCATCAATACCACCAGTCTCCGCCTCCACGGCAATACCAGCATATTCCAGGCTCGATGGGAGGAGCCATGTCAGGCCAGATGCCCCTGCCAGGATCTGGTCAGATTCACCCTCAGATGCATCATGGGCAGTATACCATGTCGATGCAGCAGCAGCCGATGTACGTAACAACGAGCCCGCCGGTGCAGCAAATGCAGATGCCGCCCCCTGCCCAGGGGCCGCCAATGCATCATCTTCAGCAGCGAGGCTCGCCGAATCAGGATGTCAAGTGGGAAAATGTCGACATCTCACAAATGATGGGGAGAGGTGCCTCGTGAAGCTCAAATTCCCAATCTTTCGGTCTCTGGCATTGCGTTGTGGAGGGCCAATTGCGGCGCTGACATCGAGGTATTCTCTCTGATGGGACCTGGTGACAAAAAGGCAAGGAAAAGGGTTGCATTGATGTTTTTGCTATTTTCTGGATACCTTATGACAGTAACGAATGCATCAGTCGGAGTTTGCACTGGGAAAATCTGCTAACATCGACTTGCAAGAGCTCCATACTGCTGCCAAGATACCAACCAGATGCATACGTAGACAATGAAGATCCGCCTTAAATCCCCCATTTGGTGCGTCTATGCATTCCATATGCCTCGTCTTCCATGACCGCCTCGGACACCAGCCCTAGCCAGGCCATTTCGCCATATCACTGCATATACTATATCAGTCTACTAATTATAGCCAGTAAGGTCTCGGCTTAGAGCATCGTCGAGGCCCTTTCGATATTCAGGCCTTGGGATAGTCCCAGATGCGAAATTCCATTTACTTGGTCTCGCGTCAGATACGAGGACAGCCAACATAGATTGCAAAAGGGATGCGCCGCATTCTTTTGATATCACATACCGGTCAAACGGTAGACTTCGAGAGACAAAGGGTAGCATGTCACAAGCCGGGCATGCCAACGCTCGGATATTGGTCACCAAATTACAACAAAATAGCTTTGTTTGAGGAGCCAGATAACCTCCCATATAGTCCAAAGCGTATGTTATAAAGATGTTCCTGAGCTACAAGTGTGTGGGTAGTACCTTTCAGAGATTGATCGAAGGCTCCTGTTGAGCAAGAGCGAAGTGCCGAACCTTTGGTTGAACATATTGGTGAAAGACAGACATTCTGGCTGCATAGACTCTGAATCTTTCGAAATGTCTGATATAACTGTGCCGGAGACTACTAGCTTGGGACGGGAAGACACCTTGGATGCCGGCGTGTTTTATGGTGCGCTGGAAATGATCAACACGAGAAAGTCAACCAGAGAAGGGCCGAAGGAAAACAGATATTACATCCCCTTGGGGGAGCAGCAGGCAACAACGATAGTTTACGGGTTCCCAGCTCGGGAGCATCTCTCCCAGCTGCTCAGAGGCGCTGGCATCCCAGCAGTATCCGACCACGAGAACCGTGACGAAGTTCGTCAGGCCGCAGGGTGTTTCCAAGGCCCCCGTGACGAGGAGGATGGATACGCCATGTGGAACGTCGAAAGTGCGAACCAGGCTGCATTGCCACGGGTATGGACGTGGAAAAGTACGACTACGCGGGCCCAGAGCTCGCGTCGTGCAAGCTCCGGGCCAGCGTGCAGGGCTACCGGGAGATCCAAGATGTCATCCGCATCCTCCGTCGCCACACCCTCATCATCACGGGTTCCCTGTGCGGGATCCACGTCCACGTCGACGCTGCCACGCTCAGCCTCCAAGAACGTAAGAACGCTGTCCCTCTCTACCTCCTGGCCGAGAAGGGGTTCTTGTCGCTGATGGCGCCGCACAGGAGAGACCACGACACGTGGTGCGCCCCCGTCACCAAACAGAGCAAGCTGGCCGAGGACGCAAATGATATCTTAAACGAGATGAGCTCCCACTACAGCGAAGACGTCCGCGCACCAGGCTCTCTAAAGATTGACACCATGATGGCGCTCGTCCAGGAGTGCGCGAGCACTGAAGACCTGCAGGGAGCCCTGTTCAGCAGCAAGGTCCCACCTTTCCACCGCGCAGCCCTTCATCTGAAGCACATTGAGCAGACTAAGCCAAGGCTTACACGTTTTGAGTTTAGGCACTTCCAGGCATCTTTGGATCCTGAGGTCGTGGAACATTTTGTTGGCCTCTGCGTGGCGTTGGTACTATCCGCCAAGGGGCTCGGTGAGCCTGGGCGGCCCTCCATTGATGACGTGTATGAGGCTCTCAGCAAAGTCACGGATTGGAAGGACCTGCAACATACGATCTGTCATTGGCAAAGACTGCTTATGACCCACCCTGCCGCACCGGAGGACAGTTCCTTCCGACATGAACCCCTCCGAGTTGTCCTCATACTGGACGTCCTGCTCGAACAGTGATGCTAGGCCATCGTCTTTTGTTTCCTCGTTAGATTGATTCCGGATGTCGTCCGACTGCAAGGTTTGTTGGCGTACGGAACGACTTTACTAGGTAGGCAGCCGGCTGGATGTTTTCCAGGCTCACTCTGTTATTCCCATATTTCCTCACAATTGGAATCTTTGCAAAATACTTAATTACATTAAGTTTTCTCTTTCTTCTCCTAGTCGCCCCTAAGGCTGTCAAATATGGTCGGTCTTCCCATGTCCTTCACGCAAGCGAGGATGGCCAGTACCTTTCGTCTGTTCCCCTTGCTGATACGTTGATACACATGCCTGACGACATTTCACATACCTTTCGCCTGCCTGGCCGTGTATTTCCGTCTCTGTGGCCGGGATGGCATATCTGCGATGCGTGGATGTGCTGAAGTCACGCCAAAACCGAACGTCCAGCGTTCGCCCGGGTCATAGGGTGTGTTCGCGATCTACATGCTCTGTTCTGGTAAAGCGGCTCTTGATTTGTAAAATCTACTAATTGCCCCTAACAGGGCTGAGTATGTCAGGGAACTGATCGACTTGTATTATCCAGGGATAAACATCGCTCAGGAGGCAAGTGTTTCAAGTGCGGACGATTCAACATGCTGGAATTCTCTCTGCGGGTATCACGTGCGCCCTATTTAAATACCCGGGTGTCATTTCTAATGTGGTCATCTCGCTAGCATTCCTCATGAGCCTGGGTCTTCCCTGGTTCGGGTCTAGAAGTTGTCCAACGATACTCCCCTCGGCCACACTAGCCTTTCGGTCCACCACATCATCGGCATCGAAAGAGAACGGCATTGGCCTCAGCTGAAACATTTCGCCGGGCACCTGCTTTGAGCTGGGGCTTTTCTCTAGAGACTGATCGCCACTGTTTGCTACGGCGGCGGAATCGGAATTCCCAGAAATCACTGTGGTCGGTGGGGTTGGTGCTGGGATCCGCGGCGAATAATGGCCATTGGCGTGGCCAGATGTGCTTCTGGCAATTTTGATGATAAGTTCGGCCATGTTCACTGATGGGATGTAGATTAGCTCTCCTCAACTACATCGCAAATGACCCACATCTTGATGACTTACTTTCGATTGCCAGTTTTATCAAGTACATTATTGGATGGAACTGAATATAGCTGTAGACGCTGTGGTGAAAATCCCAGTTAGAAAATCGAGGTGGACGTTGTGCTGTGTTTACTCTCGCGAGGTGAGGCTCATTTTCTGTAAAGTCAAGACAAAGCGCACTTACACAAAACTGTCGGGTAGGGACATAATCCCAATAAGCACAACCTGGCATTCCACGAGTCAGCTTATCCATGTAGCATTATAATCGGCAGCGTTTAGGAAAGCTTACATCTAACGACAGAGAGAAGAATATCATCACGAGGTTGAATTTGTACAATGTTTCATATTTGGTCAATCCGTGAGCAACAAGCTCTGAGCGAACCAAGTAGACAAAATATAGGTTGAGGCCGAGGTCGACCAGGGCGAAGAGCCCCTTCTCAACGCGGTCCCATATTCCGTTAAATTGTACCCTTGCTGGGCTGATCTGCAGACGTGCAGGCATCCATACAATGAAGACGCTGACGTTGATCATTCCGAGTAAAAGAGCGACTGCCCATTTCAGCCGAACCACTCTGCGCGAATCATCTAGAGCCGTTGAATTTAGCCACCAAAGCCCAAAGAACATATTAGAACAGCCCAAGTGGATTAATATACTAGTATAGGCTACAAAGCGCCCTTGGCGTACCCTCTGCCCCAGGGATTTACTCCCTTTAAGGGATCGAGATTGTATCCAAAAGACACTTACAGATGATTAGGGCTATACGATTGATGATAATATGCATGAGGCATTGTGTCTAGCGCTTCTTATTTAGTACAGCAGGTTCGGAATTCCATAGCCAGGGTGGGAAACTGACTTGTATGGTCCACAAACATACTGCGGGTTATGGGCTTTATGCTTAGCATGATTCCAAACATTAGGATACATTTCGTTAACTTACGGATGGCGAAGAAGAACCAAAGACTACAAGTCCAGGTTGTTAGTGCACCATCAATGTCGACCCAGTTCTAAGGACTGGATACTAGGTTACCTCGGTGGAATTAAGTCTTGGACAAATAGGTACGAAATGAGAGAATAAATGACGCTGGCCAGCCACACCGCCGTTATCATCAAGACATAAGGATGGGTAAATTGCTGCTTGGACCGATACAAGATCCGATATATTTGAGCAACAATCTTGGTGGCCGTGAAGACGGCACATGCTGAAGAGAAGCCGAACAAGAACGTGATGAGTATCAATGATGACTGAGGTGTTGCTTCTTGCCTGTACCAAGAAGGAATGAGAAGTCCATTCATACTGCTGACATTAGAGGCATTGATGCCATGACATGTAGTCCACACGTGTATGATGGACTACTTTGCGGTGAATCTATCAGGATGATGCCTAGAATTGGAAAAATCTAAAACTGGGTGGTAGATTTTAAATCATATGCCCACGGTCGCGGCTCAGCAACCACACTGTTTTTACGGTGCGTCACTTGGGGGTATTCCTCGCAGGTCCAGGGCAGGGCCGGAAGGAGGGTAAATAAGCTTTCGCTCCCCAAACAACTCCCATCGCGGCTCGGACTTTGGGACCCCACCGGAGAGGAAAATCAAGTCGGTTCGTTTCTTGGATGCTGCGCGGGATGTGACTTGCAGATCATCGGGGGGAACACTCGGATACCTACACTAGGGAGGAAGCGTTCTCGGCACCTCTTCAAACATGGGAAAATTTGCAGGCTTGGGGGAGGGGTCCAAAATTGAAGAGCAGACAGTTGCGGTGAGATCGTATTCCATTCCAAACTATTGACCCCAAGTGCTCTGACGTAGTCCGGAAGCCAACCACCCCCCTCGATGACCTCACCCCAACATGGCGAGTCAGTCACTGACTTTTCAGGGTGCTCTTGGCAAGAGGGTGGCATAGCGTAGATAGACGTGAATGGCCGTGAGCGGTGGCAGCGACCTCAAGGGTCACAACCTTCATAATAGTAAGGTTCATATCCGGGTTCGTTGAGACAATGGGTCAGGACATAACAACCGCCCCCAAAACCTTGATTTTAGTGAGGGAACCAAGTATATCTGCTTCCAGTCATTGTCTGAGCAGACTCAACCTTACTGAGTTCATCTCCCCGTCATAATGGTAAGTTGGGGAGGCGCCTCAGCCCGTGCGAAGCGCCCGCCCTTCGGGTCTGGGCCTCAAGATCGCTCCGCAAGCTGATCCTGAAAGGCTGGGAAAACTGCTGATCACCGACTAGGTAATTGACACTGCATAAGAGGTCTGACCTCTCGCCGTGACCACTAAAGTTGTTCTCTTTATGTGGCCTCTTGCAGTTCCCAAGCCTCGCAAGAACTTTTCGAAGGCCACACGGCCTGTTCATGGGAGTCGTCAATGCTTTGAACGGTTTGAGTTTCGCTGGCTTCCCCGCTGCGGCGAGGACCTTGGGAGCATACCGGCGGCTAACTATTGGTTGCGGTCCACGGGACACTCAACTTCGCAGCGGTAGGATCTCGTGAGCCAAATCTGGGTTACATCTGGGCAGGTTTGCATGTTACAACGCGGAGATGAGGATGGCTAAGCTTGGCAACAGGACGGTGCGCAGGAAAAAAGCTGGAATTGAAACTATATCCCCTGTGCTGAGATCACTAATCTGTGGCAGGGACCGAGCGGGAGAGGAGGCGAAAATTATAATTGCATTGTCGAATGACTTGGACGGGCGGAAGGGACACGCACTAAATAGTTTGAGAGGGAAAAAACGAGTACACTTGGTGAAGGAGGGTTACAACTCGAGATAAGCCTTTCCCATCAGCAAATTCCTTTTTATTTGACAGACTTGGATTTTGTTCCGATGGGACGGTGCATGTAAAATCATCTGTGTACACCACGAGATTGAATCGTCTAGGCGGGACTTCCCAGTGTGGCACCAATATGATGCGATAAATAAATAAATAAACATATGTAAAGAACAGATACACTCGTAGGAAATACAATGCGGCAGGGCAATCGTGTCTTGGAATGGACATGAGTTTCGAAGTTGTTTATTGAATCTGTCGGTACAGAGTGAAGAAGTCAATCTATTCCTTCCGAGTGTGGAGTACCCGTTAAGAACGTTAGTCGTGATATCCCAAGACCCTTCCATTACCGAACTCCAAGAAATTATGCAGGGCTAGTCTATAGGTATAGATGCGTGACAGGGCATGATTCTCCATTTCGTTTCTCTCTCTCCGCAATCATCTCATCGACCTCGGCCGAAATTTCATCAACCTTGGCCACTAGCTCTGGCTTTTCAGCGCTGGAGCCCTTCAAAATCCTACCAAAAACTGCCTTTGCCAGTGCGTCGACATCTCTGGCATTGCCCCAGTCCGGCAGGGCGGACAGCGTTTCGAAGGAGCTCTGCAGCCTGTCTTTAACCGGGGCAGGCTTCACGGCGGTGACGTCCAGTTTCTGCTCCTCAAGGCGTTGGACCAACAGCTGGACGCAGTCCTTGGGCTTGAGGCTCTCGAACTGTATTACTTCAGGGAACCGGCTGCCAAGCCCTGCATTCAGCTTCAGGAGGTTGTTAATGTCGTCGTTGTATCCTGCGAGGATGACCACGAGCTTGTTCTTGTACTCTTCCTTGGTCAGGAGGTTCAGCATCTCGATGAGAGCCTCCCTTCCAAAGCTATCGTCGTCGTTTAGCCGGTACGCCTCGTCGATGAAGAGAACCTTGCCGAGAGCTCGCTGGAAGACCTTCTGAGTCTTGGGGCCTGTGTGGCCGCGGTACTCGCCGATGAGATCTGTTGTTGAACAGTCGTATACTTGGTTGGTGGCCAACAAGCCCATGTCGTAGAAGACCTGCCCGATCCTCCTGGCAGTCGTGGTCTTGCCCGTTCCTGCGTGTTCTGTTAGCTTGTAGCCGCTGGATTCTGGCAGGTAGATTACTCACCAGGGGGGCCTCTGAAGAGGTAGTTGAAAGGAATTTGTGAGCGTGGGTCCATATCCAATGCCTTTGCGTTTTGAACCATGCGTGAGTAGCCCACAAGCTTCTCCACGAGGCCGTCGGCACCCACAAAATCCTTGAAGAGGTCTCGGATGCGCGTCTCAGCCTCGGTCGGCCTGTCGAAGTCGGCATCGAAGTCCCGAGACTCCAACAAGAATGGGTCGTACTCTTCGGTGCATGCGGCGAGGCGGCCTTGCTGGAGCTCTTTTGCTCGGCTGAGGAGAATGTCAATCTCGCCGGCATTTCCAAAATTGCGGTGGTTCCTTGCTCGGGAGAGCACCTCCATCGCAACCTTCTTGGCATCTTCCGGTGCTGTGTAGCTCTGCTCCTTCAGTTTCAGGTCAAGGATCTCGCGCAGCTCCTCGTCTGTGAAGTCGTCGAACTCGAAAGCGGATGACATTGGAAACCTGCGGGTAAGGCCGGGGTTCGAGGCCTGGAACATGCGCTCCATCCTGTCTCTGTAACCGAGCAACAAGATACACTCGTTCGGGCCGCCCTGCACGTTGGCAACGAGTGTGTCGATGATGGCTGTCTTGTAGATATTTGCAGATCCGCTTCCATTCGACTCATCACTGCTATCGCTGAACGCATAAGCCTCATCGATTATGAGGACCTTGCCCCTGTTTGATGCGAGAATCCTCTTGGTGATGTTCTCCGACTCGCCCAAGTACTCGCCGATAAAGTCGGAGGGGTTCTTCACCACGACTTCTCCGTCGGTGAGAAGGCCAATATCCACCATGATCTGACCGTAGTGCTTTGCCACGGTGGTTTTGCCAGTTCCAGGGTTTCCGAGGAAGATGCGGTTCATTGGGCAGTCCACCACGGGCTTTTCGTCAAGCTCACGGTCATAGTTGATCTGCAGTCTGTGCACCAGGGCCCTGAGGGACTCCTTCACGGACTTGAGCCCGACCATGGCCTGGAGGTCCTTCCAGGCCTTGCTCTTCTCCAGGGCAGCCGAGGGTGGAGGCCCGACAACATCCTCCATTGTGAGGAAAAGATCGTCGACCTCCTTCCCCAATTTGCGGGTCTCTTCCAGCCGAGCGGCCTGTCTGAACAAGATGCGCATAAGCGTGTTCTCGACCTCGCGGGCATTTCCAAAGCTGGGCGGACCTCGGCATCTGCCAATTCGCCGTGCGACGATTCGCATGTACACACCGTTGGTACCCTTGTCTACCTTCATCTTCCCATTGAACTTTTCGTGAAGCTTTTTCTCGAGGATCTGGAGCAGCTCTACATCCTGGTAGTCTTCGAAATTGATCGTGAACGGGATTCGGCTGTGCAGGCTCTTGTTGTGGGTCATGAATGTCTCCATGTCCTTTCCGGATCCGGTGAAGATGAAAATGACCTGTCCCTGAAGCCTGTCCATCTCCGTCACGAGGTAGTCGAGAACTTTGCGGCCTGTGCTACTGATATCGGGGCGGATAATATGGGCATCGTCTATGAACACGACGCCCCTCTCATCTATCGCGCTGATAGAGTTCTTGAGCTCGTTGATGCCCTCATACACGAGCTTTGAGCCGGAGGTGGTGACATAGATCTCCTCGGCAAGCTCAAGTGACGACAGGAACTTGGCGTAAAGCTTGGCCAAGGTTGTCTTCCCGGTGCCGGAGTTTCCAACCAAGACGGTATTAAATCTCTCCTTGGCGAGATTTACGTCCTGCCGCCTGGCAGTGTCGACCAGAGTCTTGATTTCGAGCATCTTGGACTTGACAGACTCGAGCCCGATGAAGTCCATTATGCCGTCGAGGTGAACATTTTCTTCGTCTCTCGATTTCTTGCGTTCCTCCCATTCCTGCTTCGCCTTGGAGCTGGCAGTGGGCCAGGCGTTGGTGTCTTCAGGCTCGTCCTTCTCGCCCTCGTCAGCTGCTGCCGGTTCGGAGCTGTCCTTGGCCGAGCCGCCATCGTTTCCTTCCGGGCCTCTGTCGTCCGAAACCTCATCGGATGTTGACCTCTCTGGCGATGCCTCAGCACCTGCGTCCCCCTCGTCGTCACTCGTCACATAGTCGTCGTCATCGAGCTCCTTCTGGCACAGGCGCTCTAGTTGCTTCTGGAGTGCCTGGAGCCTTTGCTTTTGCTTTTTCTGGTCTCGGCGCGACCGGAGGACCTCCTTTTGATGGGCTATCTCCTCCATCAAGTCCTCCACCTGTTCGTCATGCTCCTTCCTCAGCTCTTCTCTCTTCTTCTTCAGTGCTGCTGCCCGCTGGGCCTTGGCATCTTTACTCAGCTTCTTCTTGGCTGCGCTCTTTACCGAAGCCTCGCCCTTCTCCCTGGGGTGCGACGCTGATTCAGACACCCGGCTAAAGTCCAGCCCTGTCTCCTCGGCTGAAGTGACGGCCTTTGGTGCCGTTTGCGTCGGTGCCTCCACCGGTCTGGGGGTCTCTGTGTTTGGCGTTTCGGCTGGCGGAGAGCCCTTTGCAGGGGGCTCTGTGCGATCTTGGCGGGGTTCTTTCTCGGATGGTATTGAGAGGCTCGGCCTCGAGTTGGAGGCCTGGGTTTCTGCCTCGGCACTGCTTGTGGTCTCTGACACGTCATCTCTGGACTTCTCTGCCCGGTTGTCTGGGCCCGTCGAGTCCGCCACGGAGCTGGCATCACTGGGGCTTTCCTCTGAAGTCGGAGTGGCGATGCTGTCGTCGCTTCCGGCGTGGCTTGCTTCGGATGTTAAAGAGCAGTCGGAGTGGTCCTGTGTCGTATCCTGCTCAGACTCCGAGCCAGGCTTCAGGATCCCACCCTTGAAAAGCGCATTTTGCAGGGCGACAGCATAGATATTGGGCGCCGGGTCATTTGGAGCCACTGTTGACTGCAAAGTACAGCCCGCAGCCTCACAAGACTTTAGAGCGTCCCTGAGATTTGGCGTCAGCAAGGCACGATGGCATGCGGAATGGATGCACCGCCTGGCCACTTACCTCTGCACGAGTCCCGCATCCTGGCTAAACTCGGCGGAGAAGCTGCCGGACAGCCTCAGGACAGCCTTGGTGTTCTTGTGGGTCTCGCAGGCCACCTCGATGCATGTGTTGAGCGTATACTGGCCCTGCCCAGGACCTAGGCCGGCTTGGGGGAACGGTTCCTTGGTCGTCTCAGACGCTGGGCTCTGATGCGCCGCCTGGGATTCCCTAACAATCGCCATCTCGGAATGATCGCTGGGCGACACACGAGGTCAGATGGGACAGGGCGAAGACGGCCAGAGATGAGGGCGAAAGTGCACTTTCTCGCCTCCTCGTCAGCCCGGGAAACAGGAACAGCACCGTATTAGTACCGCGCGGCCCCGTCGAAGAGCCTCATCCGGGACAGACATTTGTACACTCCCAGGCATGGACGAGGCACCCACTCAGACGCTGGGGCTGAGACCCTGGAGGCCAACGAGAGCCACCCGTGCAGGCAGCCAGGCCAGCGTGCCACCGGTCTGCGGGCTTACGCGGGTGCTGATTGGCCGCAGCCCGCAGCGCCACAAGCACCCGCAGGCGCAGTGCAGCCGTTGCTGCCTAACAAGCCCCGACCGGCCCTCGCTGGCCTGGCGGCCACTGGCCTGCCCTCTGCCAGTGTGCGCATCGCACCCAGCAGGCAGAAGCTGAGACTGGCTTGGCCTGCGCAGCACAAGGGTGCAGGACTGTTGGTCCCAGGTGCCGTCTAAGCGAATCTCGGCTCCCGCCACCCACGACCAGTCACCACAGGCCTCGCATGCGCAGATCCAGCTCGTCGCTCGCCAGCTCACCCAGACCCCCGGCAGACCACTCGCCCTGCCGGGAAGCGGCTGGATACCGACTCTTCGCCCGGCATCGATCCCAGACGTGGCCAGAGGCTGTGATACAATCTTGCCCTTGCTGGCGCCACTGGTCCGCACCATCTCCCGGGTCGTGGATGGCTAAGCCAAAGCACCAAGCACTGCGTTCGCCAGACGGTGTGACAAGCCTGACCAAAGTTGCTGTGGCGCCATCTGGCCACAAGCCAAAGGCAGGGCATGGCCGTTGGTGACCGCGGTAAGACACATAGGCCGGTAGTCTGTATTGCTCGTAGGAGCTCCATTTGGTGGGCAACTGCCGCGGTGCAGGACAGTCTGGTCGGTGCAAAGTCAAGGTGCCGTCAGTGGACCCATAGTTATACTACAGTAGTATTGACCTGATAACGAGGTGTATGGGAGACAAGGCATTATAAAACTAGTTCAGAATCAAAGACTGATCAGGCTTGTACAGTACCCTGGGTGCTTGCGGCGTCCTGTCTCGCCTGGGGTGGTACCACGACTCTCCCCAGCTTTCGACAGATTTGAATCTGGCTAATGGACAATTAAGTGAGTCGAGGCTATGGGTGCTGAATTCTGGTTGGATAAACACATAACCGGTCTCTTAAGGTGTCTAATCTCTTTGCAAAGACCCCCCAGGCCTGTGCAGGGCCGGCCATGGGTAAGACTCGGGGATGTTCGCAGCTACATCAATTGAGCTGGGGCTGATTACAACACGGAGCATGTATTCCGAATGCAGCACGCGGGCATGCCTGTTGGAGAAAGTTGCGGTGTGAAGACTGGTATTCAATTTTAGCATTGGTTTGGAACAATAATGGAATTGACATTGGCCCTTATGTCAGTGGCGCATCAAGCTTCTCGGGACGACCTTCATCTAGATGTATTTATTAGACGACATTATCTAAGGCCCACGCAAATCGAGCCGCAAGACTGGGTTTCTTTCAAGGCAACCCGAGACTCATTTTAGCACACAGGTCAACGTCACGTTTCGGAAGCTCCCACCGTTCGGATGGGCAGCCAAACCGATCGGGCTCAGCTCGATTGGATATTGTCATCCCCCTTCTTTTAAGAATGTGAAGGCCTCCGGGCGGGGGCGGAGCTCTTAATATTCATGTGAATAAGAGGGTACTAATCTCGGTAGTTCGAAACTAATGCCACCTAGAGTCTATTTAGAATCTCACAATGGTTCCTGAGCATGACTTGGCCCCTCACCGTAGACCAGGTGGGGGTAAATAAGTACGGGACGGGCTTCAAGAAAGTTTAGACCTTCCGGCTACCATCTGGGTAACTACTTACCCTAGGTAATACATGTCGTAGAGAGTGTGGCGCTCGGTGGGTTTCAAGTAGGTTCCAACGGAACCTTGTCGCCACAGCACGGATGTGGGTCAAAAAAAAAATCCAGCTCAATGCCAGCCAACTCCAGTCTCCGAGAGAAGTCCTGCCGGAGAGAAAATAGAAGTGCGCATAAGGGCAGAATGGAATTCATTCCGGTGTACATAGCCGTGCAATAGTAGTTGGTAATGTAATTTTCCAGCCAACCGAATCGAAATCTACATCAAGTAGTTCTATAACCTCATTACATGAAATAGAGCGATGCAGTCGTTTCTAACTCCCGACCCCATGTCGCCGTGTCTATTCACAACAAGCATGCAAAAGCTCATCATCGTGTCATCACCCGCCCACTGCAACCCCTTCTCACTGTCATCGTCCAACCATACTCGCAACCGCCGTATCAGTGTTTCGCGGCAGCTGGCTCGGCAGCCGCGGGCTCGGCAGCCGCTGGCTCAGCAGCCGCGGGCTCGGCAGCCGCTGGCTCAGCAGCCGCGGGCTCGGCGGCGGCGGGCTCGGCGCGTCAACGACACCACCACCAATGGAGGTCATGCCGGCCGCGGACAGGGCCAGGACGTTCTGCTGAGTGGGTACGTTCTGAGCGAAACGGGAGTTGAGGCCAATGACGCTGCGAGCGGCCTTGTAGGTGTCGAGTGTTATAGACAGAGGATCGGCTGCGACAAACCAGTTGACACCCTCAGAGCATGGGGGGGTAGTAAGAGACCCGGAGTAGCTGATGGGCAAGAGCACGTTAGCTTAATGTTCCCAATTGATACTCGTGGAGTGGGAGTTTCTTGTCTGTCTGGCCTTACCTCTGGAAGGTGGTCTCCCCGAGCATGGCAACGAGGCCGGACATGGCGAAGGGCGGTGTCTTGGTGGCGGTTCCGGGATTTGAGATCTGGCCGACGGATCCAAGGATGGCCTCGAGCATCTCGGACGCGACTTCGGCTGTAGTAGGGGCTGCGTTAGCATGAATATTGCTCAGCCCTGGCACCTCTTGAGGATGTTGCTCTTACCGGCTTGGCGCTTGTTCTTCTTAGCACCGGGCACGGTGGCGACAAGGGGAGCGGCGGCGTTGTTGATGTCGAGGTAGACACCCATGACTGAAATCTGAGCGTCCTCGCTCGCGAAGACCATGTGCATCTCCATAGCCATGCTAGTACCGTTGTCGAGATGCTCGCTGGGCAGGTGGAAGTGGAACTGCTCGAACCCGAAGGTCTGGTTGTTGCCGGGGATGCTCAAGCTGCCGCCCTCACCGACGACCTCAACGGTGGTGCCCAGGTTCTCGAAGGTAGCGCCGGAGGTGAAGTCCGGGATTGTGAGTGCGAGCTGAGAGCCGGGAACCTCTGTAAAGGTACCGGCCGTCATATCGATCGGGGACTGGTTGGACCCTGTGGCGCAAGCGCCGTTGGCAGCTTCCAACAAGTGCCAGCTTGCGGGTCCCTTTTTGGTGAAGAAGACATGTTAGTGGGTATTCGAACAAAGGAGAAGCTGTCATCAGAAGGGAGGAGGAGATGGGATATGCGACGTACAATGGTGCCACTGTAACCAAACGTGTTGACAGGAACCTCTCCGCCCTCAGCACGAGGCATCAGGGGAGTGCCATATGCGCACGAGGCAGCGACCTCAGTTGCAGCAAAGGCCGCAACAAGCGCGGTGCGTAGCATAGCCATTGTGCCTATGTTGGGGCTGTGGATACAAGGTGAATTACTTCTGGCGGGCGGTTACGCGCGTGGGAAACGACAGGGATATCTTGCAAGCCAGGCAAGGACAAGTGAATTAAAAGTGAGATAGACTTGTTTTAAATGCGAGAAAGAGAGTGTGAAGGGGTACCTGTGGCCAGCAGGTTGGATGAGTGAGGTGAAGGAATGATGTCGATCCATATCGGCATTGCTGATCGGGAGGCTTTATTTCTTTATACGCGCCGAGGGAGATCTGGGACGGGGGTGAGAGGTCGTTTCTCTTACCGGGGAGTGTTTCTGTGGTGGTTGCGAGGGATGGAGGCCCTGAGGGGGGACGACACAGACGACACAGGCTGTGTGCTTGGCAGCCCCCCGGGGCCCACACAAGAGACCGGTGTTCGATACCTCATCCGGCTTGGAAATCAGACCATTATTTTGTGGCAGCAGGCCTAGCAGGCAAGACCAGCTGCTATGGATCACCCAGCATACACGAAAAGTTATCGCCAAGTGCTAACGCTGACGTCGTGGTGATTACCTGGTTGGCACGAGGCCGCTGGAGCCCCTCCCGGCTCCGCCGCGCTACGGACGAGGCCGGGTGCCGCGATGCATCACCATGTCGCCAGCACTGCCGTGAATGCATAACCCGGGGCTGGGCCTGGGGGGGGGGGATAGTCGGGGCACCCGCAGACGACTGGCGCGGCAGGCGGTGCCAAGGGCGGTTGGTCAAGTGCAGTGTGCCGGTGATGGAGGCGGTTCTGGCGGTGGCAGTCTGAGAAGGATACGGAGGAGTAGGTGGTATACTACACCAACTCCACCAACTAGTATGCAGACGAGGGATCGGGTTGAAGTGGGTACGCTACTCTTGAGCATTGGATGATATCCGGGGCTGGCAGGGCAGTCGCTGACCCGCCAGGCTGGAATGGTGGTTCCTGGGTGACGGACGAACCACTTACAGACGGGATGGCTCCGTGCTGGCGGAGATCAAGGCCGGGGGGGGATCCACTGTTCAAAACAAGGTTGGATAGCATGGTTTTACACCAGGACCCACGCCCAGAGCAAACAATTTCAGACTTCACATGACCTCTTGGGGGAGAAGGCCTACCTGGTCCTGCTGACTACCGTACGGAGCCCAGCACAACTGTTGCTCTGCACAGGAGCAGCCGGTCCGGTCGGGTCCGTCTATGAATTCATCAGTACGGATTACTACCATGAATCAATTATCAGTTGCCATTCGCAACGTGAGCGCCAACCTTGTTGTCGTCGCGTGTTTCGCCTGCTTGGGCTTGCATGGTGTTTCGTCGCCCGCCCGCATATCCCATGCACCGCAGTTAGCCTCCCGGGTTCAAACACCTACGTAGTATACGAGTCTGCCCAGGTACGCACGCAATCCCGGGGTTGGCTAGTCGCAGCCGCAAGGTCTGCAGGCGCAGAGGCTGCTTTAGCTACGGCACGGACGCCAACACTAACTAACCAGCCCTTGAACCAACCCGAGGCCAGGGGCTCCTTTACTCGGTTGGCGGCGTCGCACATGCCAGCATGACCGATGGAACGGCCTGGGAACCCCCCCCCCCTGCCAAGCTGTCTGGCGGTTCACCCAAAACTCGAGGGGGTGCAATTGAGAAATGAGTAAGCCGTATAATCCTCAGCGCAGGGGCTACCCTCGAAGAAATGCCAACGCTTGGGTCGCCTGATGAACGACCCTCCGCCGCAGCAGTGCCCTCTCACAACGCAGGCATCGTCCTCCTGCCCAGGCTGACAATACGGCGATCAATCAAGCCCAACAGAAAAGAGGCACGGATTTTAGAAACAAAAATTGGCCAAGTCCCAAATCCAGCTCTCACTTGCGCTGCTGGCAGCAGCGGCCCCGACCTCCGCCCGGTGCGAGAGCGAGTGGAGGCGCGTCGCTGCGGACGGCCGACGTAGGCAGTCAGTAGTACGTACATACACTGCCATGCAGTACTCCGAAGCGAGCACTCCCCCGTGGGATCCGGCGACAGCTCGCTGTTCAGTAACATCTAGTATCCTTACACCTCCAGATCCACGTCTCAGAACCTTCCCTACACTCCTGGTCAAGTTTCTCCCCTGACAGCCCGGCAATCACATCAAGAAGGGGCTGGATAGGGTGAGGGCGGGTAATGGTCCGGCTGAGCAAGATTTGTTTTCAAGAGTGACTTCCGAGGTCCAAAAAATGCCAAGGTGACAAACCGGCCGCTAAACCACCTTTGGCCTGCGCCAAACCTCGTGGGATACCAAGCCGAGCTGTACCTGGTCGCATCTTCGACCGGTTCTCCCCAGGTTGAGCACAGACTTTGACGGAGCAATACCACCCCGTAAAACGGCTGAGGCACACAAAAGAAATGATTGACTTTGCACAATCGACTTCTACAACACTCAAGCACCGAACTACCTATCTACTCCGTCGGCTTTCTGCAGGTCCGTCCTGCCAACCCGGCATCTGGGCCCCGGCGCACGTGAAAAGACCAAGCCTTTGTCCACTTAGATATCGTGACTTCGGCTCTACGTATCTCTGGATGCACTAGTCGTGCTTGGTGGGTTTGGCATCTCGACTTCTTCCGTCTGTGGAAACGCTTGGTGCAATGTGGTACTCCACGTTACCCCAGTGGGCTGGCTCCAGGGCTTGGGGTTTGAATTCATGCAATCCTCCCATGCCATACAAAGCCAAGTCGGTGCTAGTCCAGGATGGTCAAGGAGTTCTTCTCTTCCGTCAATAACTGCCCCGTGTATGATGCCAAGCATACACGCGCAAGACATGAGCACGGCGGATGGATTGCACTTGCATCCCGCTGCCCTCGCCAATCTTCGCATTACGCCTGACGCATGCGAGTGTTGAGGTTGGTGCCTTTGAAACTCCATTAATATATTCTTGACCGCGTTTTCTTCAGTAGAGCGGATGGCGTCAGGCGGGACATGTCCTCTCGTGTTGGTTTTGCGGCCGACGTGGTTGGCCAGCTGGACACTGTCCTGCTCAGGACGACCGGTCATGAGTTTTCCATCGTGACGTACAACGATGGCCGTTCTTCCTCCGCTGTTTCCTCCCCATCTCAAATACTATCGGACTCGCGAGATGCCCGTGACATCAGCACATAAGCATCGCCAAGTCTCAAGATTTCGCCGCGGAATGTCTGTTCAGGATCAAGCAATCGCAACTGAAAGCCTTTTGAGGCCTCGCGCATCGTAGTCCACTAATTTTATGCTTCGGATCTTCGGGTCAAGGGGACCAAGCGGGTTGTATGCGTCACAAACTCTAACTCTCCTAGGAGTTATCACCAAACGCGGAAGAAGGAAGGTTCCAGCTTAGATGCCTAGGCCCGGGCCCTTTGCCACATCCCCTGATTGACATGAAACTGATATTATTATGAAATAATGTTTCAGCTGCTAAACTATTCGGATATGGCAGATGCTTTTGTACATGCAGAGACGGAGGAAACATCCCAGGCATTGGCCACGCCTAAACACCATAAATGCCTTTTCCCATTCCCATAAGTGCTTTTGAATCAGCGCTGTGGTAGTCCTAGGCCAGGGGCTCTTGAGCCTGGATGCTTTATTGAATGCTCAGAGTGAGCAGTTTCCCATGAATTATGTACTTAGTTGGCTCCAAAACCTTGAATAAGTAACATCATCGCTTTGGCTTCCGGCCGGGCCCCCCTTCTGGCCGCCTTACAACCGCGTATGCACGTAAATGCATCTATACCCATCCTATAAAAAACTTTGATATCTCAATAAGGGATTTTAAACTTTATATATTTATTAATTAACGTATTATAAAATAGTATTTGGAAGTAAAAATAAATATTATTACTATTATGACTAATTGAAAATAATATATTTAACTATTGGTGATAGTTATAGTGGGAAATTAACGTTGGGAACAGTGGCATCGTGGGTTGGGGGGGGGGGGGGAAGGAAGGTGGGCCGGGCGGAAGCCGGAGCAATGATGTTATACTGGTTTGGCAGTACTTAAGCGGTTGCCTTTTCTTCTTCTTTCTTCTCTCAATGCCCCCCCCCCTCTGGTCTACAGCACTCGCATAAACAAATTCGCAGTTATGATTCAAAGTCTTATGAGGTGACAACATTGTCATTCGCTAAACGGAATCTAAGATACAAGAGTTTCAGTTATTGTAGAGGAAGCACAGGCCAGTTCATCCCTGAGAATCGGTCAGTCTCACATCGTCAACCAGGAGCTCGGAATTTCACTGCGAATTGCCTCGCTCTGCTGACGACATGCACACTCTTGGAAAAGTAAGTGGTGTTTGTTCGTTGCGAGCTGTATGGGTCTGTTACAATAAGATGTGCAGACCTCACTATTCGTTAAACGGACAGCACGATACAGCTCACAACAGTTGATGCCCAGAGGTCCAAATCACGACAAGTAGTGTTCTTTCCTTTCCCGTGCCCTCCTTTTCACTACGTGAGGCTATTTGAATGCTGCCCCAGGTAAGATAAAATCAGGCTCCTGTGTACTTCGGCTCACGTCTTTCTCCATCGACCTTCTTGATAATCAATTTGTCCACATTCAGGCCAGTCACCATCCTCAGCTGCAATCATGTCAGCATATGGCCAGTATCAACGGGTGCTATTGGATTGCCAACAAATTCAAACGCCGCATTACTCACATTAACCCCCATGACGACTGGAAGCTTCTCGCCCTTCCTTTCTGCCTCCAGCAAGGCTCCCTCCGGCGGGTTCAGGACCTCAAAGAACACACTGCTGCCGCATTTTTTGCAGAAATTGTGCTTTACGTTCTTGTTGCCAAACTTGTACGACCCCATGGCCTCTTCTACGCCGCCCGAGAGCTTGAGGTTCTCCTTGATCGGGTACACCAGCAGATACCCGTTGCGCTGGCAGATGGAGCAGTTGCACTCGACGACGGGATACTCGTCGAGAGGCGGAGAGATGGAGAAGGTGAACCTGACCGCACCGCAGTGACAATTGGCATTGTGGTCCGAGTATTCTCCTGTTGGAGGCGGGAGTGGCGGAGGTGGCATGGCTGTGAGCAGGCCGTAAGGCGAGGTGGTAATTATTTGTTTCTCACGGAATTCTTGATCCGACGATTGAGAATCTCCAGTACCGGGAGAAGTCATACATCGACTTTATACTTGGGCAGCACTGTCAGGCGGACGTCCGAACTGCTGCTTGGCACCAACGCCGATCCATACCTAGGTTAGCGACTTGTCGGAAGTGTCCGAGAACTCCCCGACAACCACTGACCACATCCGCAATGATTCACCTATCATCTCACGCCTCAGTCTTGTAAAATTAATCACTTACCGCAATATATGAAGATACTACGGTAGAGAGATTGTGGAGATATCGTCGAACTGCGGTTGGTTTCCACCAGGGTCTGTAAAACAGAGCCCATTATGACTACTCCACTTTTGTTACTACTATTAAAGGAACACCCCTAACCCTGAATGCAAAACTACCTACACATGCATACAAAGTAGACATAAAAGGCACAATTTCCTTTATTTCTCTCTTTTAAAATAAGTAGAGAGATAAATATCTTTAGAACTATAAATTCTACCTATTTAAATCCCGATAAGTTTTTAGTGGCCAACTCGCCCGACCCAACCATGTACACATTTGCAAGTATGCGATCTTAACCATTTCTCTGCTCACTTAATTCATCCAGCTTTCTTACCCCCCTAAGAAACTCACAGAAACTAAGACTACATATGACGCTCTTGAAGGTTGACTTCAGGAGGTTGAAGAATTATCAGTAATACTGATGCCATAGTTCCATTATAATAGACCCTGAAAAGCTTCTATAGATCCACATTCCTTAACATTTTCTGAGACTGTAATACATTTCTACTTTATTCCATCTACTAGTACATATCACTATGATCAAACTCTAGGTCTTTAGTGACAGGTTCATACAACGCCCGCTGTTTCTTACTGCCAAATCTCTGCAAAAGTCACTCTTGCATTGCCTTGTGAGAACTCTCCCACTCTCGCGGCACCCAACCGAGGAAGTCTCCAGCCACGGCTTGGTCCCAGAAACACTGGATAGGGTTCACAGGCAAAGCCAGACTCTCCTCGATACTCGGGCCGTAGCGGGTGCGGCTGTAAACAATCGCGATGTTGAAGTTGGTAAGCATAATGCGAGGAATCCTGGTACCGGTGGTATCCGTGTCTGTAATAGTATCCTCGGAACTGAGTATAATGTTCCGCGAGGCGAAATCGTTTTGATCCACACCGCAGTACAGTACTCGCACATAGGCATCCATGGCGTGTGCGAGTACTTCAAGATGATACTCCTCAGGCAGGTGAAAAGAATCCGGGCCATCACGGATCTGGGCACTATTTTATATTTTCAAACCCTGGAGATTCAATCCTGGTAGGTGTTCTATTAGCACGAGGCTTACTGGCCTCGTGTGCTCTACACTATTGCTCAAGATAGGTAGGCTGAATGTCCATAATCCGTAGTATGCGGGAGTAATCTTGCTTGCTCAACCAACGGTAGTGAGTTACTCATACGCAGCAGCTTCAGCGGCATAGTCCTTGTCCGCCTCAGCTGTAACATCGCGCGGCCGCGAAGCCATGGAGTGGCTAAAGCGATAATAAAGTGCGTCATATATCTTGGCGACTGCCTCAAAGGGTAGCTCGCCGGGCTTCGCGACGGGGCAAACAACAAGCTGGGCGCCGGCCGCGCAGCCAACGCTTATATGCAAGATAATAGTAAGCTGGGCCGTCTCTAAAGGGGTCGCTGTATCGGATAGCGTCCTCATTGCCTCTGGCGGTAGGTATACCACAACGAGAGCGCTCTCCAGGTCCTCACCGGACGGGTGCCTCCTCGGCCACGGGCCGTACAGTCTCTCAGCACCAAAGGGTAAAGGCGGCACGTGGGACTGGATCCAAGCCTTGAAGCCCAGCATGTACGGCAGCCGGGGTCTGTCAGGGTCTGTTGGCGGAGACCAGAAATATAGTTGCGCACGCACCCTTGGTGTCCGGTCGGGATCCAGCACTCGGAGCAGCCGCTCCATGCGTTCAGGGTCCAAATCCATTGCTCCAGATGTTGTGAGGTGGATGATGCCACAATCGTAGCTGACGGGATTGCTAGAATATTTGCTCAGGTAAAGTGTGCAGTACAGTCTGAAATGAGAATGGTTACGCAGTGAGAAGCTCATGCACGTTAAATGCAAAAGGATGGATGTTGGATTGTTGAAGACCAACAATCACTTACCCATCTTTAGCCACTGTTTCGGACCCCACCGACCGCAGCTGCAGAACACCCAGGTATCAGGTGGCATTTAGAAAGAGTGGGCTCGTTAAAATCTTAATAAGGCCGTAAAACATACAAGTCAGCATTTCTAGGTCTTGGGTGCGATAAATAACTTCTTGAGGCAGCGCAGTTTCTGCAAGTGTGTACGGCTACCTGCTAATATAAGTACTTTTAAACTGACTATCTGCTATGTAACTGTGGCTTTACGGGGAGCGGGCGCAATATGCGATACTAGTAGTGTTGTGGTGGTAGTGAATGCCTCTGGATGGATGAAGATATGTAGAGGTGGATTAAGTTGAGACTGTAGTTAGGGAGATAAGTCATAATTATCTTGGTTACAAGACGGGCAACCTTGAGACTGGCCACCATCGTTACAAATTCCTGCTGTCTAGACAGGTCTGGAGAACTGGCGTGTTTTGTTACTCGAGGCAAGCAATGTGCCCTCAACTAGACTGTACTGAAACACCGCAGGCTTAGCGAAGCAGGTATGACACCTGATAGAAATGAATTCTCGCGTCTGCTGGGTGTATTCAGCCAACCCAACGGTCACATAAAGACACATGCACCAACGGACTACAAAATATGACGGCAAAATGTGCAATTGAGCTGGCTTATGGGGTGGAGAGAACCGTGGGATCTGAAGGCCACCAGGCAGGCGGCCTCGTTTGCAGGAGCCAATCCATGGATGCCCAGGAGCCAGCTCACTGCCTTTCCAACACTAACAGGCCTAGATGGTACGTCTCATGCGCTTAATCAAATATTTTAACTTGTGGTAAATAGGCGGGGAAAACATGTCAGAAGTATGTGCAACTGTAAGCAGTCGAGTGTGTTGGCGGGCGAGTAGTGACGAAGACGTTGGAATTTGCGAGGCGTAAACCGTTTCATGGGAGCTGGGCGCATGGTGCACAGTGCCTTCCGAAATGAGATCAGGAGGGCGGAGACAGGAAAGAGGAACGAGGGGAACCTGGTAGGGGCCTTATTAGACGGGAAGCACTGGGCTGACTACCAGACTACCTAGCCTAGTCGTTTGAGCATCCCGAGACACGAGTTGCAGGTTGCAGAACACCTGCAGTCGCTTGGCAACCTTCGGTTTGGGATGGCATTCTCGGGCAAAAAGGGTCAATGAGGCGCATTGTTCGGGCGCTTGTCGCCACTGCGCCATGCAGCAAATCAGGCAGGCGCTCGGGCAGCTGCATTGCTCGTGATGGAAACACAGGTACTTAAGTAGCATAGCAGCACAGCGAGTGGAGAGCATCACACTGGAGGGCAGATACAGATAGGCCCAGAATTTCAACTGGACTCATCCACCAGCAACGCTGGCTGACGAGCCCCAGGCAATAAACGGCATAACAACGAGAGCACAAAAGGCGTGGCAACATCTTCTTCCTCACGTCACAGGCAAGCCCGAGACAGCAATGAAAAAGGAGGTTCGCGTCACTCGGAGACAGTGTAATACCGAGGACACAGTGGAGGTCGACCATGGGCAAGCCCAGAGGGTCGTCCTCCCCAGTACAAAAATTAGAATAATCACGATTGTACTCCGTAGAGTACTTTCAGAGATTAAACTGAAAAGAACAGATACTACACTTGATCTAAGCCCTGTTTCGCGATGCGGTTAGCACATGAGACCATGGAGTTGCGACCAATGCTTGGGGGTAACCTACAAAAGGCAAAGAGAGCTAAAGAAGAAAAGAGGAAAAGGAGGGAAAGAAGGGAGGGGGAGCGAGTGCTTAAATATTCCACGGCGCTGGATTCTGCCGCTGGTGCGGACGGCATCTGACCGCCCACCGTTTTCGGCATAGATCGTTGTAGTCCAAGCTTGCAGCCCCCAGTTACCCCTGACCGCCTTTCCTTTCCCAGCTGGAAGCCTGCCTGCTGGACATTTTCTGCCAAAATCTTTGGAAGCTGCCTGCAGCTACGGAAAACAAACGCGTCTTTCAACCTCCACTGCCCTTGGCGGCCCAAAAGCATAGATAATCTGCTCTGATGCCAGAGGATCGTGCCAGAAAATCAGATTTCTCATTTGGATCGCCGCTTCAACCTGAAAACCCTGATTGAACTACCACCGTCGGCCGGGTAGACACGTATTTACGGCACGACGAGCTCTCCACATGTGCAGAGTGCAGACTGCAAGCCCATCCACACCGATCACAGTGACTATTCAAACAGGCCTCTTGCGTTCCAAGGTTCACAAGTTTGACACTGATCCGGTCCAGCAGCTTAAGTGCATACGCCCATCAAATCAGCCACAGTATACGCAACATATCAAACCAAGGGGAACTCAGGGTGCTACGTGGTTCAATCGCAGGTGTGCGTCTTTCTCGGGCGAGGCCAGCTGCACGCCATAGAACATGAATGGAATGAAAATCCAATGCATCTCACCATACGAGCGCCAGCCTTTGCAAACACAGTCCAAAAGCTATACCACCCATGGCAACATCCAGTGCTGGCATTGGGAATAGTTCTGAATGCTAATGACGTAGACTCGCAACATTTGCCATCTCAGATGTGGTCCATACGGCATCCTGCGCACCTTGATGGAGTGACTTGCTGCTTGCTACGAGTAGCTGATCACATCAATCTGTAGATGCGACCGGAACTGGGATGTTTGTTGTCCATATCCAAATAAAGATGGTAATGGTGTCCTAGATGTCCAAACTCAACATTGAAGACTAACTGGACTTTCCTCTGTTCTCCTACTCAAGCCCCTCAAGGTGATATGTGTGGCTGTGGGAGAGTGTTTTGTTGAACAATACTCAATACTAAAGCATGTTAATGGATTCAAGTATCATGAAGACCGTTTCAGCCAGTTCAAGTATCTGACTCTGTTTTGGATGGTCTCAACTACGAGAATGCCGCCACACACCGGCGCAGACGACATCATGAGAAGGATAGTTAATTGGGATCCACCGGGCCTTGAAACCTCAAATCATCACACTGGACGCTTCAAACCATGACTGAAACAAGAGAGTGTAGTTCGAGAGAAACGATCCAGTACCTTGGCCCTGAAGCTTAAGATTGAAAACATTGCATTGTGTCTAAGGTAAGGTTCTGTGGGGCTCCCAACATAATGCACTTTTGGTAGCTGAGCAACGGCGTCTGGAGCCTTGGGACAAACTGCCTACCCAAGTACTCCCACCCACCTCTGCCCTTAGTCCACCTTACGGTTGATCCTGAACTCTCAATCGCGTCATCATCAACAACTATCTTCAGGCTGCTCCTCACCAGCCATTCTCACAGCAAAAAAACGATACACGCCAGTCAAGGCCAGTCCAGTAACACCAAACTGCCGTCATTCTAATTCTTTTCTCTGATCTCAAGATGCCTCCGAAGAAGACTACTCCCGCCGAGGGCGTTGATGGAGCGGCTGCAGGAGCCGTCACAGCACTTGTGAGTCTTGAAATGCTCTGCCTGGGCCCGAAGATCATTGCCGGACTCCCACCTCATCACGATGTGTACACGCATCGAGGAAGCAACAAACTGATACTGACCTTGATATTCCTTTACAGTGCCACTTGATCATTACCAGTGGTGACGACTTCAAGCCCGATCTTGCCAAGCTCGCTCCATGTAAGTGTCTCTCAAACGAGTTCTTCCTCTCCCAGCCAAGGCCTCCAACTCATAGGCAACACCACGTACATGTGTATGTGAACTAGGGTTTCGATGACGCTAACTTGTCTGTACTTGTCCTGGATTTCTTGTTGCTGTACAAACAATTAAAAGAACCTCGCTAACGGCCATCAGTTCTTGGCATCGCCCAGCCCAAAAATGTGTAAGTTGAGACAACTACAGCACGCATCTCAACCGCAGCTAGCAGCTCGACTGTACTTGACTGACCGACATAACCCTCACCCCACAGTCCCCGCAAGATCAACAGCATCTTAAACCCGTACGGCTTTGAGTTCAAAGGAGGCAAGGTGGTCGCTCGTTCCGGTGGCCAGGCTCAGAATGGTGCAGCTGGCTCCAGCGACAACTTCGCCGCTGCCACTCAGGACAGCGATGGTGGAAAGGCAAAGAAGGCCACCAAGGCCTCCAGGTCCAACGGCAAGGCTCAGGAGAGCCCCACAAAGAAGCGGAAGCTCGCCGAGAGCCACCTGGCCGAGGATGAAAGCGGCGGTGCCAAGGAGGAAGACGACGAGGAGTCCTAAGGGGCGAGCTTGCACGGCTGCTTTCATGGCCCTCGGGTGCTTCAACAGGAAAGCCATTTAGTTACCAAGGAGAGCGCTTTTATCAACTGCTTGAGGTTTTCTCGCTCATTCGAGATCATTTCTCCCGCCTAAAAGGCGAGGTCGGCCTAATCACGGGACGTGCTGTGGATTAAGGTGGCTTAGAAGAAACGACTCTGCTCGGAGTAGGGCATTGATTTTGGCAATCACAAGGCAAAGAGCACGGAGGTGATCCTGACCACCTCAACTCGCATAACGGGTCTTCAGCATAAGTCTTTCTTCATCTGACAATCAAGACCTTGACAACCCGACACTCTCTTGACGCAATTAGCCCCCGAGCCCTTTAAGATTGTATGGACGTGTTGGGGGGGGAGGATAGTGATGATTGTGCTACGAACTTGTTTCTCGCATTCGTGATGGGGACCTGGCCAATGTTTGGCCATCTAGACAGGGGCTGGCCCCTGAAACGGACCCATTGTCAATGGGAAAGCGAAGAAAAAACGTCGCCACCATTCCAAACATCCCTGTGGCCAATTTTTCTGACCTGGTGTTCTTTGACTGGATATCCAAAACATAACTGTTTTGGTTTGATGCGGACCTGCTACAAAGGCAGGCTTCACTTGATCATACCGTGGCAGACGCTCTAGAACACGACCTCCTTCACAAGGCTTGGGTGGTACAATCCTGCTTCTAGGAATATGACACCATGGTATGAATGGCTTGAATGGTCCAGGGTGCTGTCGAATGTTTCTGGTCCGGTCGTCGGAGCATTTGTGCGTGTCGACTCCCACGCACTTGAGACCCACTGCGCACGATTGGACACCCCAGGCGGGAACGTTTCGCTTCACATTTCTTACTCTCATCTCATCCACCCAACCTGCGTCGAAGGCTCTTGAAAGGATAGGGCTTTGGCCAAGGATCCATACTGATTATCCTACCCGCCGAAGGGCTACCGAGGAGCATCCAAAGCCCCTGGCGAAAGTGGGCTCGGATGAACACCCAGAATTGTAGGAGAAGAGCCGCTTGGTCATGGGCGCGGGATGGGGGCATGACTTGCTCGCTTTCCTATGGCCGCAGGTACCATGATCCGTTACTCGGCCAGGTTCTCAGTTCCCGGGATACCGGGCATAACTTTTGACGCCTCTTGCCCTTATGATCGTGGAGATTTCGGCGTCGGCTTCTCCATACGGGCTCACTAGTATCCGCCAGACTTTCAGTTTCTCACACCCCGAAGTCGGAATAGTTCATGTACCATCATCCGAGTCGATCGTCCTCCTGAACAACACGAACAACGGCTTGCCCCCAGATAACAGGACCAGGATCACCATTTCCGCCACCTATGCCGCCCACGGTACGTCGGAGCCATCACTGCCTTGGCTGTTTACGATGGTGAGCCCTCGATGTTGCAGGGCGGTATTGGCAACGGCGGGAGGCCCAGCAATGGGCTCGCTCGCATACGTGACGACGCCCGTGCGGCTGCTCGCTCAGCGCGCCGTGCCGGACGGATCCATGGCGTTGTGCTGGTGGCTGAACGGCACCGTCCTGTCTCGGACGCAAGCAGCGGTATGGCCGGCAGCGGCACGGAGCTGGCAGAGACCACTTGGTGCTGCCGGCGTGGCGGACGACTCGGACGGCTGCGCCGTGTTGCTTAAGGCCTGGGGCTGCGAGGGCGGCGACCACAACTCCCAAGACAACTCCTCAAACACAAATTTGAGGGTGACGGAGCTGTAAAGCGTGGGTCAGGACGCGATCGTGGCGAGCGTAGCCGAGAACTGTAAGCTATCCCACGTTCAACCGCTCAACTGTCTCAAGTCGAGTCTAACAACCTCAAGCCAGGATATACGACTGGAGACAAGGCATTCGGTGGACGAGAGGATATATGGGACATCCCTGGCACGGCCGGAACATCAATCAGCAACACCGGCAGCATGAGAGGAGCCGAGGTTGCGCAGCTGTACATTTCCCTTGCCGCGGCTGCTGATGAGCCTGTCAGACGGCTCCGTGGCTTCAATAAGACTCAGTATCCAACCTGGTGAGAGTTTGGATGTCACTTTCAACATGCGCCGTAGGGACCTGAGCGTCTGGGGCGCAGCTGACCAAGAGTGGGAGATCGTTAAGGGTGGTTATACATTCTATATTGGCAACAGCAGCCGGACCTTGATGGAGATATCCACCTTGACCGTTGACAAGGCAATGAGCCTTTCTTCCAAAATGCATGCTTGAGCACGACAGAAGAGCAAGGGGTTCATGCACCTGGATTGCTGTTAAAATATTCAATGTCATGCGCAAGCAAGCCCCTGGTACAGGATGTGACTCAGATGGAAACAGCGCCCTGAAATGAGACCACCACCGTCCTCCGCTGGATACGCCCCCAACGTACTGTAGTTGATGCCGAGCACGGCGCCGCAGAGACCAGTCGGCACATCACCATCCCCTTCCAGCCAGCTTCTCCTCCGCCCTCATGTTGCCGCAGTTGATGCCGACCATTGCCTCGCCCAGGCCGGTGCTGCACTCAGCCAGCACCTTGGGGTCCTTGAAGTGTGTCGTGGCCTTGACGATGGCCTTTGCCCTCTTGGCGGCGTCTCCCGACTTGAAGATGCCGCTGCCGACAAAGACACCGTCGCACCCGAGCTGCATCATGAGTGCGGCATCAGCAGGGGTGGCGACCCCCCCGGCGGCGAAGTTCACGACGGGCAGGCGGCCCAGCTCTGCAGTCTGCCTCAGCAGGGCGGCGTCGCAGCCCAGCTCCCTGGCGAGGGCGCGGATGCCGAGCTCGCCCTCCTTGGACAGCGCGGCTTGGGCGCGGGCGATGTCGGAGTTTACCTGGCGCATGTGCCTCACGGCCTCGACGACGTCACCGGTGCCGGCCTCTCCCTTGGTGCGGATCATGGCTGCGCCCTCGGCAATGCGCCTGAGCGCCTCGCCCAGGTTGCGGCAGCCGCAGACGAAGGGGACGCTGAAGTTGTTCTTCTCGACGTGGTAGGCGACATCGGCGGGGGTGAGGACCTCTGACTCGTCGATGTAGTCGACGCCGAGGGCCTCGAGGATCTGGCACTCCACAAAGTGGCCGATGCGGGCCTTGGCCATGACGGGGATGGTGACGGCGTCCTGGATCTCCTTGATCATGGCCGGGTCGCTCATGCGGGCGACGCCGCCGTCCTTGCGGATGTCGGCGGGGACACGCTCGAGGGCCATGACGGCACAGGCCCCGGCCTCCTCTGCGATGCGGGCCTGCTGGGCGTTCACAACGTCCATGATGACCCCGCCCTTGAGCATCTGGGCGAGGCCGGCCTTTACGGCGAAGGAGTTTTTGCTAGCGCCATTGGCACCGCCGTTGGTAGCCGGGGCGGCCAGGTTGACGGTGGTGTTGGAGGTTCCGTTCGAGGTAGCCATGGCGAAGGATGGATGGGAGTCACAGGGACGAGCTGTGGTGTTGTGTGCGAGGTGCGACTGCAGGAGGAGGGGAGGAGCTTCTCCTTATTATGGCCGCTGGGGCTGAGTGACCAGTTGCAGTGGCTGCAGTCTGCTGTTCTAGAAGACGTCGGTGCCAAGCATGCGGCCCTTTGCGTCCAGAGTCCCCCTGCCTGTGTTTTTGCTTTTGCACCCGTGCGGGACGAGCGGTTCAAAGTTCGGAGCGGCCAGGGCCTGGCCAGTCGGACGGTTGATGTTGAGGCTCAGGGCTGCACAAGGATCCGTACGATTCAGGAGGTTGCAGCAGCGAGGCCCTGGGCTGCTGGTGGCTGTCTGTCGGTGGACATGCAAGGTGAGGCTGCATGTGCATATGCCTGGTGTACTGCGTAATGCATCTACTTGATGTAGTGTACTTCAGCCAGCAACAACATCATGATTCATCCGCACCCTGGGCACAGTTCCGGCCTGGTCTAACGGCAGATGACTCAGAGACAGCCGAGTGATCAATCACCGACTTTCCGATGTCGGGACCACAGCGCGGGCTTGCAGGGCGTCCCGAGGTGGTTTCGATCCGTGGCTACCCTTGACATAGAGTTCAAACCTTCGGGCAGCTGCTTGCTTGGCCAATGAGCCCCACCCCGTGTGCTGCTGTGCTTGCCGCAGCATCCCGCGCCCAACCAATAAGCCATGCATCCGCAGCACAACAACATGGCCGCCCTCAGGTCGCTGTCATGACCGGGTGAGCACTCCGAGCCGAGCGAGTCAACGCACCGTCAGCCGTAAATCTTGCCCGCAAAGGCCCAGCGTTGCCCGCGGGAACTTGACACCCTTCAGAACCCCTTGGCCGGCACCCAGTTTGACGGTCCCAGCTATCACACCAGGCTGGAACCGACGGATTCACGAAGCCATGGCCGCTACTGTGGGTGTCCTGGCCCTCCAGGGGGGCTTCCTCGAGCACCTCTTCCTCCTCCACAGATCCGCACGGCATCTCGCCAGCACATCTGCGAGCTCGCCCAAGCCGTCCTTTGCCTTCGTCGAGGTCAGGACCCCTCATGACTTGGCACGATGCGATGCCCTCGTCATCCCGGGCGGTGAGAGCACCACCATCGCCCTCATAGCAGCACAGTCGGGCCTCATGGAGCCACTGCGAGAATTCGTCAAGTGAGTCGCCCGCGTCAGCCACCCTTCCCCTCCTATTCGCCGGGCTCAGGGAACTACGGTCCGGACTGACGACGCCTCAGAACCGCCAAGAGGCCCACCTGGGGCACGTGCGCCGGTCTCATCCTCCTCGCCGAGGCAGCAAACGCCACCAAAAAGGGTGGTCAGGAGCTCATAGGCGGCCTGGACGTGAGGGTGCACCGCAACCACTTCGGCCGTCAGATCGAGAGCTTCGTGGCAGACGTCCATTTGCCGTTCCTGGCCCAGTCCGACCTGCTGACGGGCTCGGATTCCGCGGCCCCGTTCCCCGGCGTCTTCATCCGCGCCCCAATTGTCGAGCAGCTGCTCGCCCCCGGCGCGACTGTGGATTGTGTGGAGCCCGGGGCCACGGTTCGCAGTGGAGACCAGGAGAAGGCTGAGGTTGAGATTCTGGCCGTCTTGCCGGACCGGAGAAACAAGGTCAGGGGGAGCGCCGTGGGCAGCACCACCGAGGTACACGGGGGCGAGCTCAACGACATAGTTGCCGTCAGGCAGGGCAACGTCATGGGCACCAGCTTCCATCCAGAGCTGACTGACGACATTCGCATACACGTGTGGTGGCTGGAGCAAGTACTCAAGACGCTCTCCTGATACTTGCAACTCGGCAAGGCAGAAGCTCAAGACCACTGGACCACGCCTATCCCGTTCCTGTCGCCTGACATGGCCCGTCTTAAACCCTCGGGCATCACTCAGCCATAGACTTATAGACAACAGCGTAGCTTTGTGGAAAGATATCTTGCAGCTTTCCCATTGTTTGTGGCCGCAGGCCAGGACCCTAAGGACCCGCAGACGGTGGTATAAATCTGTCTTCAGAATTGAATTTACATGAGCCACAGCTCCAATCTGTACATCTAGCAGTGCGGATGTCTATGAATTTTTAATATTGCTCGTCCAAATCGATTTCTGAAGCCAGTCTTGGCATGCAAGCTTAAAATCCGTCTGTCGTGTTTTCTCAGTCTCGTCGCCAGACTTGGCATCTCCTCCAAACACAGCTCGAGTAAGACCCCAGTGAGAATAGCTTCAACTGAGGAGCCGTACAATTTACCACAAACTTGAGGCTTCAGCCCGAGATCGTCGATCAGAAGCCAGAACCAACGTGTTTTCAGCAACTCCCGTCTGCGTAAAACTACCAAGTAAAACCTGATCAACATGCACGAGCCTGGGACGAAGCCAGTCTCTGCCCCCTTAATGTCTGAAGGTACCACAGGCAAGAAGATGAGGTTAATCCACCAAAGTTCTTTGAGTGGCACAACACAAATGCACACTGTATGGAGGGAATAATGCGTGCTTGCTTGCAAGATCCCCAACGCGGCTGGATGCCCCTAATCAAGAGGAGGTGAAGTTAGGTACTTGAACAAGCTCCTACATAAATTGCATTTGATGGAAAGCCCACTTATCCATTTCTTCGAAGGCAGATTTCTCAAGTGTGCCCTCTGTGTTCAGTTGGGTCGATGGCTCCTTCCCTTGCAAACGGTCATTGCCTGGATCTGGTAGTGCTGCTGTTTACACTCGACTTCCAAGGTTCGTGTTTACTCCATCAAACAGCCAACCTCTGCCTCCTACAGCAGAGTATGGACAGTCACAGGTTGCAGTGATAACATTCGACTTCCGTCCTACACCTGGCCCCCTTGACCACCTTGACCACCTTCCCAGCTTTCGAGTCTTCTTCCTTCCACCCAAAGCTGCTTCTTCCCCCAAGGACCTTGACCCCTGACAATCACAATACCACAACCTGTTAAGTCTTCAACGCTCCCATCTTTCCGTACCAGGAAGAACCTCTCAAAATCATGCAGAACCTCCTGTTCTTCATCATGGCCATCTTCGCCATGTTGGCGATGGTTGTTCTTGCCTCGCCTCTCGCGACTCGCGGAGACGCCCCTCCTCCCGAGGGTGAGGGCCTCACCTGGTGCCTCGCGCAGAGCGACGCTCAGTTCTGCACCGTCGTAAGCACATGCTTCTGCATAAATTCTTTTCTGTCCCCCCACCCCCCCACCCCCCAGAGAAGCCTCCTCTCTCAGCTTGGCTATGGCCACAGTGCGGTGTTTTCCTTCTCACATTCATCCGAAACTACCTGCTTTCTCAGTCCTTCGAAGCTGATCCTGTTCAAAAGGGCCTCCACAACAACTTCGACACTGACCAGATCAACGCTTACATCTTCGACAACAACTGTAAGAGCTCATTATCAACCCTGACCTGCTCGCACTTGTGTAACTAATCTTGAACCTCCTTCGCTTCTAGGCAACGTCTACGCCAGCACCGATTCAGTCCTCACGGAGTCGCTCTACACCATCAACTGGAATGATGGCTTTGGCAAGACACACTCGGGTACTATCCTTATCCACGACGTTGTTCACGGCAGCGATGAATTCTGGTTCGACGGCATTGATCACTATGCGGATGGCTGGACCTACGAGTCCCCCCTACCGGTCTACTACGAGTACCGCGCTTTCAAGTGCGAGTAGGCCTTCGTAGCTAGGAGACCTCGTGAGGGCATGGAATTGGGGGTTTGAAGATAACATGAGGCACGCCTCGTCTTGTGGAAACTTCGATCCTCAATGAGTACATAAATCACAAAATTTGGCGGAGATCATCAATTTGGTCCAATAGACCTCATAGGTTGCGGATAGAGAAGGCAAGACCGCCGCCATCAAGCCAGGTTTGTTTTATTGAGAGTTGAGTAGCTAGGGGAGATGCTTGTGAACAACGCTCGGTCTGACCAGGCTTTTATCTAATCCCACTCAAATCAATAGCTTTGGCTTTTCCAGATACTCAGGTGGCCCGCAGCCCCTTTTCCAGCAATAGACCTGTCCATGCACAAAATGTAACATTTTGACCAGGTTTCTCAAATGCGTGCTACAATGCCAGACTACCATCTGCCTCAGATACTCACACCTTGATCCCGATTCACCAGATCGCTGGCAGGGAGGCCCAGGCCGTTCCTGATAGAATCTTCGACCTGTACCAGCCTCTTTGGCAGCGCCAACCCAATACCGAAGAAGACAAAGAATGCCCACTTCCACCTGAAGGGGTTGAAAGCCACGGAGAATGTAAACCACCATACCAACTCAAGGTATGTGAAGAAGTCGAACGCCCCCGTAGGACTGCGTGCCTTCAGTAACTTCGTCATATCGATCCACCTCCGCATCCACACTGGGCTCGGACGGGTGAGGGGATCGACGAGGAACATCAAGAGTATCCGAGTGTAGATGCCGATGTGCCAATTACCCACCGTGCCGATTGCCGACAGGTAGGTGCAGTTGATGGCGCTGATG
The DNA here is from genome assembly GCA_002270565.1 of Stenocarpella maydis. Lineage (NCBI taxonomy): Eukaryota > Fungi > Ascomycota > Sordariomycetes > Diaporthales > Diaporthaceae > Stenocarpella > Stenocarpella maydis. Next base: position 301,343 of record NQMI01000004.1, read on the forward strand.
GAGGGGTGGTTCGGGGGGAAGGTCTGAAGGTACCAATTCGGAGCGCCGTAAGGCTCCTCGAAGCTGTCCCTGGGGAGGAATGACAGGGAGGGGCGTTGGAAGCCCGTCGCCAGGACGATCATGTCCGCCTCGATAACATCCTCGCGACCGGGCCCACCGGCGGGGACGCCCTTTGCCCGGCGGTTCACCTTCACCCCACCCTCTTCGAACCCTTCGATGTCGCACCTCACCCATTCGGCCTGCCCAGAGCGGATCCTGTCCATGACGTCCGTGTTGACCATTGGCGTGTCCATGAATATTCCCTTATTGTACGGGGCGATGTCTTGGAGGTCGCGGTAGAACAGCTTCTTCAGGAACATTTCGGGGATCCAGGAGAATATTGTTTCCTGCCCGAATATATTAAAAGCGAGGAGAATATTAACGAGGGGGTTTCGCGGGATGATCCACTTGTCGGACCGGGCGAGGATATAAACCTTGGCAGCATCCTCGTCGGCGGCATATTCCAGGGCTTCCACCGCGCTCGCTCCACCGCCAATGACGACCATTGTCTTGCCTTTTGCGCTCTTTCCCGTCAGTTGGCTCGAGTGATAGATGGGGCCGCGGTATTTCTCCATCCCCTGGATGTGAGGTCCTACGGACAAGGTGTCAGCGAACGTGGCGCCGCTGAACTGTGGCCGTCGACTTACGCTTGGGCTCGCCGCAAGTGCCAACGGCAGCGATCAGGCCATCAAATCTCCCATTGGAGGTATCATTGATGACCCAACGACACTTCTCATCCTGATAGCTCTTCTCTACCTTGAAGTTGAAAACCGTCTTTTCGTCCAGGTTGTACCTCTTCCACAACTGCCTGACCTGGCTCAGGATCTGTTGGCGGTCGGGATAACCGCGTTCCCACTTTACCGAGGGGTGGAATCGGTACATCAGAGAGTGAATTTGGAGACTTGACGTGTTGTTGACTCTCTTGCATACCATCAGCACTTGGTCAGATCGAGGCTCGGCCAGGGCGCTAGGATTGGCCACTCACACTCCATATGCCGCCTAGGTTCTCCTCCCCACCAGCCTCGAAAATAGTCACATCGAAGCCATGGCCAACACAGTGTGCCGCAGCGGTGACGCCGGTGATACCAGCACCAATGATGGCCACCTTGGGCCTGCGGAGGGGCTTGCTCCTGTCCGGAGGTGCTGGGGACAGGATCTTGTCCGTCAAGTACTGGAAGACCTGGAACCAAAACAGGAAGGGATGGAACAACGGGTTTTCAACCCTGGACTCGGAAGGCATCTTGAGATCTTCGGGGTTGTGGAATCTCGAGCTCAGGTCAGGGAAAATGTCGACTACCTAGGTGGACAAGAGAGCAACCAGGTTAGGGATTTGTTACCGTCCATGACAGCTTTATACCGAGCAACTCCTGCGCACGATCCATGCCGTCAGTTGGCAAGCACCACTGGGCGTCACAGCAACACTGGACTGGCCTGTGAATGTCTCACCATTGGAAAATCGACGGTTGCAGCTAAGCCATATCATGGTTGCGCTACCAGTTGGCGCTACCAGTCCTTGATCCGAAGACGACGACGTCATTTCACGTGGGGCTTGATGCTATTCTGATGCAACATTGAACTACAGCGGGCCCCCCGGTGTCGGTTCAATGTTTTGGCATGTGAAGAGCCGCACCTCGTCACCTGCCCGACAGTCCGACAGGGCCAACCAGCGGGAGAGCGACTGGCACTGCTGCAACGTTGCGATACACCCACACGCTCAATGCATTGCACAACACTGTCTACTGTACGATCTCACTTTGGTGCACGTTATTAGCGTCCCGTCCTCTGCGCCCCAGCTTGGTGACGGCAAATCTCGATATCCGAGCGTCAATTGACCAGGCCAAAAGCATGAAATACACCATCGAGAATATGGCGTCGGTGAAATGTCCTGAGGCAAAAGCAATGAGATACCCAGCTTGCCAGCTTGCGTCGCCGCCAATGGTTCGACGGGACAGGCATAATTTCGGCTCTCCTTGTGTCGAGATCGGAGTGGAATCTGCATTCAAGGCCATCAAGACCCCATAACTGTCAATATGGCGAACCATTCCAATCTGCCCGCTGCTGGTGCCATCCGATTCCAACTTGATATGGGAGGTAAAGCGCAGCTGCAGTGGCCATTTACTTGCACGATGTCTTTGCGTGCAGAGCAGACGTTGCCTCCACTCATCTCCTGTTCCCACCTCGATCGCGGCGACCACCCTCGAGGACCTTGAGCCGCTTCTGGTAGCTCTCGCCGGCCTCCCCGCTGCCTCTGGGACCATCCGCAGTGTCGCGACCTCTCTTGCGACTCTTCTCCAAGAGGGCCTTTGTGCCCCGTCCGCCTTCTTTCTTGTTCGTGACCCTGTTGATTCGGTCGACGCCCATACCAAGATCCCGCCACTCTTCGCCGCCGTAATTCATGCGGCCGCTGCGCCCCTCGCGCGCTGCCTTCTTGGCGCGCTCCTTCTTGCTCTCCTGCAACCGCGTGAAATTCCGTTCCTCGTAGTCGCGACGCTCTTCTTCTTCCTTGCGCTCCGACGCAGTCTTGAGTCTCCTGCCGAATTGGACAATATTCGTACCGATACTTGGCTGTGCAACCGGTGCCGAGGATAGCTCGTCGGCCACGAACTCGTCCATGGTTGCGGATTTGATTGGGCCGCGCTCCCTCTTCTCGCGCCTTTCGGTGGTCGGCATGACCGTAGGGGCGATCTTGGGGGGTCGATAGACGCCGTCGTTCTCTTTGCCGTGCTTCCCAGCCTTGTCGGCGGCAGGGCGACGGGCCAGGGCGCCGAAGTTGGGCTGGGCATGGAGAATATCGCGGCTTAATGCGGGTGCCGACTCTTCTCCGCTCTGATCTTCCTCTTCGGAGTCCTCATCGCTAGACTCAGAGTCAGAGCCAGACGCTGCGGCTGCTTGCGCTGCCTTCTCGTTGCGCTCAGCGTCGTCAGCAGCGCGCAGGACCTTCTCGATCTGGTAACGGAGCTTTTCCTCCAGGGGCCGGACTCCCTTCTCCAAGTACAAGCGCAGCTCGACCAGTTTCCTCACCACGTCTCCATCGTCGAACTGGGTGTCATTGCCCTTCAGTCCGCTCTGCTTCGATTTGCGCAGCTTCACGAGGATGAGGAAGACGAGGTTCTGCAGATATGAGAGCAGGAGCTCATTCTTGACGTCGAGCAGTGAGATGCCATCTTTCGGGCTTTCAACTGCTGATATTTTGGAAGATGCTTCGATGACCGAGGAGAGGGACTGGTTCAGTGAGCCCAAGAGGACCGGCAGGGTTGTTGCTGCGGCCATGTTGTGTGTGGTGCAGAATGTGTTGTCAGGATTTCAGAACATTTTTCAGAACATTGCATGCCCAAACTTTTTTTTCTGCGATAAGATGTCCGCCGCAGCTGCTTGCCTGCGCACCTTGGCTCGTCTAGGCACGGCCAGTAGAAGGCGACCTTGGCCCTGACTAAGCCAAGCACCCCAAGGCTGAGCCGAGCTCTTGGCCGCAGGGGTCGGGTTACTAGAGAGCTGTCTTGTCCATTTATCGAAACGCCTTGTGGCGCGGTGTGTTGAGCGGCTTGGTGAGAAGTTGACAACTGGCTGGACGACGGCAAGATTCAACAAACCGTCAGCAACGCTGCGCTGACTGATTCACTGCATTTTCAACTGCAGATCATATTCGTATCCGCCGCAGCTACTCAAAGCGTCAAAAGTCTCCCACATTCACTACGCTGGCATGCTCGGCGACACGCAGCTCTGAGAATTGCGCCCCCTATCCTCGAGCCATCCAAGAGATCCACCCTCCCCCCTTCGAACAGGCACGTTCCACTCCAAGCTATAGCTCTCTACGTCTTGGCGCATTGTCCGCTTCACATCTCGCAACGAGCATAGAACGCTGACCTACATCATCTTCAAGGACACACGACGCCCAAGATGCAAATACCGAACCGCGCGTCGTCCGCGGCGGCGGCGCTGCTCTCCCTTGTCGCCCTGCCGCAAATCGCATCTGCCTTCTACCTGCCCGGTGTGGCCCCGACCTCATACAAAAAGGGCGATGTCGTGCCTCTGTACGTCAACACAATAAAACCGATCGCTCCCCCGGGAGACACAATGGTACACTCGGTAGTAGCATACGATTACTACCTTCCCATCTTCAAGTTCTGCCAACCCGAGGGAGGGCCGCAGTCCGTCGGCGAGAGTTTGGGCAGCATATTGTTCGGCGACAGAATCATGACGTCGCCCTTTGAGCTCAAGATGGCGACAAACGAGACGTGCAAGGCCCTTTGCGAGGTCAAATATACCCAGGCTGCAGCGAAATTCGTCAACGAGAAGATCGAGTTGGGCTACAGCTTGAATTGGCTGGTGGACGGACTCCCGGCAGGCCAGGACATCACCGATGAGCTTACCCACACGGATTTCTACAGCCCGGGCTTCCTGATGGGCGAGGTGAATAACGACAAGCCTACATTTAACAACCACTACGACATTATCGTCGAGTACCACGAAGTGGGCGGAAACCCGAACCAGCTACGCGTGGTGGGAGTTATCGTCCAGCCCCGGTCCATCGACTATGGCGACAAGGAACCCGACTGTGCCATGGATACATACTCCCGAGTTGTGCTGTCTGGTGACGGCCAGACGAATGTCAAGTTCTCTTACGGTGTCTTCTGGATCAAGTCCGGCACCGCTTGGGCCACTCGATGGGACAAGTATCTGCACGTCTTTGACCCCAAGATCCACTGGTTCTCGCTCATCAACTCGGCCATCATCGTGGTGTTCTTGGTCATGACCGTCATGTCCGTGCTCGTCCGGACCCTGCGCAAGGATATTGCTAGATACAACCGCCTCGACTCGATCAACTTGGACGATCTGAACGGAACATCTGTGGTTGAGGACGGAGTCCAGGAGGACTCGGGCTGGAAGCTGGTCCATGGCGACGTCTTCCGCACGCCATCCCACCCTTTACTGCTCTCAGTCCTGCTTGGAAATGGCGCGCAGCTTTTCGTCATGACTGGGTTCACAATCTGTTTTGCGCTGCTCGGCTTCCTGTCGCCGTCGAATCGCGGTTCCCTTGGCACTATCTTGGTCCTCCTCTACACCATCCTGGGCTTTGTTGGAGGCTATGTGTCCGCACGGGTATACAAGTCGCTCGACGGTGAGAACTGGAAACTCAACATCGGCCTCACACCGCTCCTGGTCCCTGGAATAGTATTCACTATATTCTTCGTCCTCAATCTCCTCCTTTGGGCGAAGCAATCTGCCGGCGCCGTGCCGTTCACGACGATGCTCGTCCTCGTTCTGATCTGGTTCATCATTTCGGTCCCGCTCTCGTGCACAGGCTCCTGGCTAGGATTCAAATCGGCGCCCATCGAGGCCCCCGTCCGGACGAACCAGATCCCTCGGCAAATCCCCCCTGCTACCACCTACCTCAAGCCCATTCCCAGCATGCTCCTTGTCGGCATCCTGCCGTTCGGCGCCATCTTCGTCGAGCTTTACTTCATCATGAGTAGCATCTGGTTCAGCAAGATCTACTACATGTTTGGTTTCCTGTTTCTGTGCTACGGCCTGATGATCATCACTTGTGCCTCGGTTACCGTTCTGATGGTATACTTCCTGCTATGTGCGGAGAACTACAACTGGCAGTGGAGGTCGTTCCTGGCAGCCGGCACGAGCGCAGGCTACATCTTCCTGAACGCGATGATATACTGGATCACCAAGCTCAGCTTGGGTGGTTTCGTGGGCAGCATGTTGTACATTGGGTACAGCGGGCTTATATCGTTCTTATTCTTCATCCTGACTGGTAAGTCCAAGTATCATACGCTTGTTGTGTTCCAGCTGCTGACGATCTGCAGGCACTATTGGATTCTTCTCCAGTTGGTGGTTCACACGGAAGATCTACTCGTCCATCAAGATCGACTGAGCAATGGAGAAGTGTGCCTCGCTTCTCAACATTTGAGTGACGAAAAAAACAGAATAGGTACCATTTGTATAGTATTTGAAGACTGTACCAACAACACGAGGGTATGTGTAAAGTGCCCACACACAGGCACAAGGACGCTTTCGGCTCCAACGAATATCAGATGGTACGGTTATGACAAAATTAGCTTGGCGTCAAGGTTGTAGAGGGTTCTTCATAGCAATTCAGGCGTGGCCAACACGACATTGGCCATGATAGCAAGAAAGTGACTCTTTGCTTCTGCTGAGACACGGCGACGACATTACCGGCCCTGCAGATCCCTGTCCGTAACTGCCGCGCTGGATAGAATTATTATTACGTTGAATTTGAATAATCGTCAACTGGAGAGCCTTAAACCCCCTTCCCCCGGGCGGAAGTTTTTGGCGCTCAGTCGTCGTCGTCGTCATCCAGATCACCACCCATAAACTGGAACTGTTTCTTCTGCGGCTCGCTCGAAGCACCCGCGCCGCCGGGGGACGGCCCACCACCGACACCAGTGCTCCCCCTCCGCCGCATCTCTTCCTGCTGTCGCTCCCTCTCGCGCTGCCTCTCCCGCGCGATACGTGCCTGCTCCTCCCTCGTCTTCCGCAGGTTCTCCTCCCTCTCCAGGGCCTCCCGCTCCTCTTGCTCCCGCCTCTGCTGCTCCTCCCTCTGCCGCCGCGCCTCCTCCTCTGCGGGGTCGTAGCCGCGGGGGTCGACGCCCATTTCGACGAGGTTCTGGATCGAGGCGAGCGCGCCGACGCGGATCTGATCCTCTGTCGCCCACGGGAGGAAGACGTGGCCCGTGAGCGGGTCGAGGAACTGGGTCCACTCCTCGGGCAGCGCCGTCGCGCCCGGGTTGGCCGTCGCCTGGGTCTCCTGCTGGCCCTGCGACTGCGACTGCGACTGCGACTGCGACTGCGCGGCCGGCGTAGGGGCGCCGTTGGACGCGGCGTTGGGGTTCGGGGTCGAGGCGCCAGGCACGGGCGTGGGCGCCGCCGTGGTGTTTGGGGTGTTAACCGCGTCACCGGTCGACGGCCCGCTCTCGGCGCTGGCGGCTTCCTGGCGGGAGAGTATGCTCGCCGGAGGCAGGGTCATCTTGCTGATCCTGCGCGCGTAGCTGAGAAGCTCCTCGTAGTCGACGTCGTACTGCGGCCCGTCGGCCGCGGCGGTCGTGCTGGTGCTCGTGATGTCCCTGCGCGTGTTCCACAGCGTGTTTACAGTGTCGCGGATCTGGGCGTCGAGGTCTGAGGAGCATGCCTTGAGGCTTTCTAGGAGGCGGTGGTTGTTCTGGTGGATCTCCACTAGGGACAAGGCAAAGCTGTTAGCTACGTGGAGGACCAAGGGCAAGGGCGGTAGGCAGAGGAGGGAAGGCATGCGTTGTTTCAGCCCTTGGTTTAATTCATTGTCGGCATTTACAAGTTCCACAGCAAGCGATGCCTGGGGATTGTACTTTGCGATGGACTCGACGAGCGTCGCAAGAGCTTTCTCAACACGCTCGAAGCGGGCGTCGAGGATCTTGTCCATTGTGATGGGTGCGCCGTGGGCGGTTCACACAGTGTTCATGCGACCGCCTCGAGGCGGCTTATTATCAGGCCGGGCTGCAGCCGCTTGCGGAGAGAGAAGAAGGGTGAGCCAGAGAAGGAGCTGCCACAAGTGAATCGCGGTCGAAGCTTATGTAGCCGAGAGCAAGCTGCCGCGCGGGCCCCACACCGCATGCAAGCACATGCATGGCTCGACGCGGGGGAGCTTTAATTTGTGCAGGGCAGCTCTGGGCCCAACCGGCGCAGAGGCCGGGATGACGCTAGCAGCCCGGCCTAGAATTGGCGCCTCAGGCATGAAAAATCCAATTCCCGGCTTGACCCGGTTTGGAGGCTCGCGCGCATCGAGTGGCATCCAGTAGCCGTCGCGACATTTCCAACCTCGTCGACGACACTTCCGCACGCAGAGCAGACAGACTCTCAACGCCGTGACAGCCACACACGCAAGATGTTCCCTGTACGTCCCACGCAGCCGAGACACCGTTGACCGCCCCCTTGAAGCAACCAGGCCCTCAGCCCGTATCCCACGACTCCTACTGACGATCCCACGATGATGCAGACTCAGATTCGCCGGGCAACCCCCTACCCCCAGTACAGGACCCCCTATGGCCCCAAGTAAGACGTCTCCGCCCTATCAAATATTTGCTTACCACGGAATATCACATCACCTTTTCCGACGAGCTGCCGCCGACACCGCCTATGCATTTCCAACGTTTCGGTGTTGAGTGATAGCTAACGGGTGAATGGCCATTATTAGATACGGCTTCCAGCCCCATGTCGCAGGCTTGACTGGCAAGGAGGCCATCACACTGTAAGCAAGAACCCCCATTGTTGCTCTGCCCGAACCGGGGCTGAAGAGAGTGCCTGGTCGAGGATGGCGAGGTCTGAAAGGCTGGTTTGCTGGGTGTGAGGTTGGGCCTGTCAACCATTGGGAGGCTGGCATCTGCGCAATTCACCTGGCTTTCCGGACTGGTGCCTTGGCCCTGTGACGTTGCCCCCGGCTAACATGATGTGACTAGGGCCACCAAGGCTGCAGGATTCGGCGGTGTTGCCCTATTCGCGGTCGTCTTCTTCGCTTCCGGAGTCCCCAGGGTACAGCGCGATATCCTCCAGGTATGGGAGCCCTCCGAACATCCCTTGAGTGATCTCTGCTAACAGGCCCACAGAGAGTCCCATTCATTGGCAGCTACTTCATCAACGAGATTCCCCCAGAGGACAACGTGAGTGGCCCCGAAATCTAGCGCATGAGGTGTCTGTTGTCTGTACCAGCTGCTGACAGGAGATAGCCCTTCTAATTTGAAATCGAGACGCGTTGTGGGAGAGGTCGAAGGAGCAGTCATAGAAAATGGCCCTGCAGGCCTGGTGTAAAAAGAGCATTTTCAATAGAGCTAAGACAGACGAAACCTTGAAGACGTTCTTCACGAGTCTTTCCAGTACCGGTGTCTTCAGTTCCGGCCATTGAACCCAACCCGGAGGGCTCATGAGACATCCGGCCACGGTCACCGAGCTTTGTAGAGGTGTAGACAGTGGGCCAGCTCATAAGGGCTCAACATGACTGAGCTGTCTCCCCTGGCCGAACATCCTATCTATCTGTAAGATCTGCTTCGCTAATGGCGTCCTCGTCGTTGCTGTGTTTTCAGCAGTTGTTCCCGCGCTTCACCACTACTGCAGCGGCTAAAGCTCGGGTCAATGCACGGCCCACCTCGATGCTGTCCTCACAGTCGCACGCTGACTCTCAAGTGAGCCACGCGGCCAGTTTCCCCCAACATTATTACTGAAGCACTTTCCAACTATCGTCACTCCTTAACACCATTCTATGCGAGATGGATACCTCTGTATCAATCCGTAATTTTGCCATTCTCGCGGCGCGCCCGGCCGTTTACAGCCTAATTTGCGTCTACATCTTCCTCGTCTATAAACTCTCCAAGGTCGGGTGGGATCGACCGGCCGCCCAGGCTGCCCTCCTTGCTGCACCAGCTCTCGCGGGCCTTGTATGGCAGATTGCCGTCGCAGTCTATGTTCCGGAGCCTTACCTAGTGAGCGCAGTTCCTAAGCCGGATCTTTGTCGTTCCATCACTGATATCCTCCAGGACGAAGTCTTCCACGTTCCCCAGGCACAGAAGTATTGCGAGTCAAAATGGCTCGAGTGGGACGATAAGATCACAACCCCCCCTGGACTGTATGTATCACTCGACAGTGCTCGCTGCCCTGTCCTTTTCGAAACCGGCTTTGTTGACCCTTTTCTAGGTATGCCGCCAGCTGGGTGATCCACAGAGCCCTGTGGTTCATGGACGGGAAATGCTCCGAGACCAGCCTGCGGATGACGAACTGGGTTGCCATGCTTGTCCTCACTTTCACTGCTATTGACTGCCGAAGGCTGATCGAGACGCGACTTGCCGAGCGGGGCGTGCGCCGGTCCCGGGCTTCGTCCCTTAGCCTCCATGCCATCCACACCGGCATGAACATCGGCCTCTTCCCGCTCATATTCTTCTTCTCGGCACTGTACTACACCGATGTCTTTTCTACGCTGACGGTTCTTTTCGCGTTCCAGAATCACCTGGAGCGAGTCAGTCCGAAGGGAAAGCTGTGGCGGAACGACTTGTTCGTCATCTTCCTCGGCGTTGGCTCACTTTTCATGAGACAGACCAATGTTTTCTGGGTCGTTGTCTTTCTGGGTGGTCTGGAAGCTATTGAGGCTGCCGAAGCTGTGCCTTCCGATAGGCCTCAGCCACCAAGTCAGGGGGGCTTGGTGGCGAACATGAAATACTTTGCTTGGAGGTCCTCACTTGGCGAGATCCATGATCCTGCGTTGAGTCAAGCTTCTCTGGACGGTGAGCGTCTTCCGCCGCGCGTTTCACTGCCATCTTCTTCCGTGGCAGTGCCTCCCCGAATACTCCCAATGGGGCAGTCCCGGTCGGTGTCTCAGCTCTAACGCACCTTTTGTTTGCAGATGCTTTCTCCTGCGTTGCGAGCATCGCCATTGCAGTCGTCAGTAACCCTCTGCAAGTCATAAAGAAGGTTTGGGCCCATGTCACTGTCATGGGACTCTTTGTGGCCTTCGTCATCTGGAACGGCAGTGTTGTACTCGGTATGTGCCCCTTCATCTGCTCCTCATCTTGGCTCTGTCTAAAAGCTGGGCAGGAGACAAGACGAACCATGTCGCGACAATCCACCTTGCTCAGATGCTTTACATCTGGCCACTGTTCGCTTTCTTCTCTGCGCCTCTTCTGCTTCCCTTCTTGCCGTGGCCATCCCATTTCATGCCCGGAACGAGCAGTTCAGGAAACAGTCCGAAGCGGTCTGTGACGGAGAAAACCCAGGGCTCGCATGCCACGTTATTGAGCATCGCAGGCTACGCCTCCTTGACCCTGGCAGCCCTGGCCATCGTGCACTTCAACACCATCATCCACCCTTTTACGCTGGCGGACAACAGGCACTACATGTTCTACGTCTTCCGCTATAGCATCCTACGCAGTCGCCGTGTGCGTTATGCCCTGGTCCCGGTCTACGTCCTGTGTTGGCGGATGTGTTGGAAAGCACTCGCAGGGTCGCCGCCAACTCCCGATGCCGTTGGTGTCCGCAGCGAGGACACAAAAAAGCCAGCGAATGGGGGTAGAACGTCGCGGACGAAAAGCGTCAAGATCGAAGACTCTCGAGCGGATGGCGTGCTCTCTGTCGAGCCCCCAAAGCTCTCAACAGCCCTGCTGTGGCTCCTCGCCACGGCACTTTCACTCATCACTGCGCCGCTCGTTGAACCGAGGTACTTCATCATGCCGTGGGTATTCTGGCGGCTCCTCGCCCCTGCGTGGCCCGTCCCCGCGCCTTTCGCACCATCGAGGGGTAAAGCCGGTCTAAGCCGCCTGGTGGACTCTATTCTCCCTATTGGCCAGAGATTCGATCTACGCCTGTTCGTGGAGACGGCATGGTTCCTGGTTATCCACTTGGCCACGGCATACATGTTCATCGCCAGGCCGTTTTATTGGAAGGCTGAGGATGGCTCGCTCCTCGATGGGGGCCGAGTTCAGAGGTTCATGTGGTAGGGTGCTACGAAGATGGGGGCCTGGTAAGCTCATTGTCGGATGCGAACCTTATTATTTGGTACATATTACTACAAGCATGTAAATTTGACGGAGGACAATGCTGTCCCACTGCTCCAGCGATATGCACCACACAGACCCTGCCAACACAACCCACGATTTCCCGTACAGTTTTTGCCTTGGCTTATCAACATCTTGATATTTGACAACGGGCCGTGATCCAGCGCCGCAGTGGACCCGACTCATTCTCCAGCAGAAACAGGCAAGCTAGGATACACATGGGGTTTGGCTGGGAATAAAACACCCAGACTCATAGGCTCAAGATAATTCATTCTTATCAAAGGCCAGTGAAATTCCGCAGAGTTCCATTGATGACTGCTCGAACAGATCTACCCAGAGAGGCTACCTGGCTATGAAATATGACATGAATGTGGTCCAGAGCGCATCGAGGTTCCATGGGTTGTATTTCTGTCGTTGCGACTGTTGGCAACCCTAATTTTGGCACGGAACTGCTGTTTAGCCTACGTTCGAGGCTGCCCGCGCCTCCTTACAGCGCACCCTACATTGCTCATATGCGCTCATATGCGCTCATTCCAAAGCACCAGAAGAAAGTGGATAGTCCACCCTCCGCTGGGCCAGAGGCGCGAAATCGCCGGGACGAGCGACGGAGCCCAGGCTCGTTGGCAGCCGGAGGGGGGGGGGTCCTGTGGTTGTGCGCATAGCCGCCTCGACACAGCTCACCATGTCGATGTCTCGGACCCAAAACAAAACCACCAGTCAGCCTGTCTTGCCGTGGCTTGAGCACGCAAGACCCGTGGGTGCCACATGGTGCCGGGCTGAAATAAAATATGTGTTCAGCGCGTCATCGCGGGTGACGACGAGCTCACACATGGCACGGGCGACGAGGTCTGCCAGCCCCCAGCACCCTGGTCTGGTCTTCAAGAAATCGATGAGGTCCTGGCAGTTAGGAAAGCTCCTTCGGATGCTAGGGGCAAGCGGGCACCCTCGAGCAGCAGACTGTGGCCAGTTCCCTCCTTCCCGCAATTATCACCATGTCAATTCATGCAGCGGGAGAAGGATGGTTGATAAGAAATTCATGTATGCTTTTGTTGTTGGATGGACGATGTGTCCCCGCCTATCACGCTGTCATAGCAGCAGAGATGTATGCTCTGTGGGACCAACCAGTCTGAGGGACACGGGGGGGGTGTCCTGTAGATCCGTCCCTGAAGCCGCAACAGCGGTCCACCGATTTGTTTGCCTCGCGATGAGCTATGCTCCTATCCAAATCCGATAACCGTGAGCCCCATGCCATCCACTCCCGTAACGCCCAGTACTCCTTGAATCAAAATGCCGCCATGTTATGCAACGTTTCCGCACCGGCAAAGAGCCGTCAACCGCCATGTTTCGAGGCCTTTCCTCTATTTTTTTTTTTTTTTTTTGCGCCTCTGTCTTGAGCCCTTGTCCACAACAAACTGCCGCCCCATGAAAGAATTGTGTCCTAGCATCATAGCAAGGTCACCCGCTTTTTGAAGTATCGAATCACGCTCAGCCATCATCACTCATAAACTCAGGCGGTCGATGCTCAGCCTGTCCCCGCTCCGTACCCTCCGCACCATGCCCAGCTTAAAGTACTTCTCCTCGCCGGCGGCCGTCTTGCCGCCGATGTACATCCTGTCGGCCCCGAGCACCTCCCGGAACCCCTCGGTGGAGCTGTCGCTCCCGCGCCGACGCGGGTGCTGGGGGATGGGGATGCCGCGCGGCGAGGTGACGCCACGGGCGGCGGCGGAATGAGACTGTGCGGCGGCGGCGGCGGCCTGGGCTGCTATGCCGCGTGATGTGGAGGGAGCCGTTGTCGACACGGAGTAGGACGTGGTTGTGGTGGTGGTGGTGGTGGTAGATGTCTGCTTGTTGGCTGACGAGCCCTGGGTGGAGGATTGTGGCATCGGGGAGGGCGGCTGCTGGCGGAAGGCGGCGAAGAAGCTGGAGAGGAAGGGTCGCTGGGGAGACATGGTGGTCGATGTGGCGTGGTGATGGGTGATTTAGGACAAGATTCGCCTCGATGATAGATTTGCCGACGCGCGGAGGGGCGAGTGGCCGCCGAGTCGCAATATGGAGGCGTGTAGTGAGCAGCGGGTGCCGTGCTGGAGCAGAGGAAGACGGAGGATTTGTGGGCCGGAGCGTCCGATATGGGAATACAGGAGGGTGGTGGGCACGGTCGGGGCCTCGCGGAGGACTATGACGGGTGTCTCGTCTGGCTTGTGACTGTGGTGTGGGCGGTGTTTTCCCCTGAGACAGGAGAGCACAAAGCAGTCATCGGCAGGCTGGCTGGCTGCAGGTGTATGGTGGACAATGTCTGTCGTTGTCGGGGAGGGGCGCAAGATGGTCTGGCCAGGGCGAGGGAGAGGAATGGCGGGTGTTGTTAGTCTGATTCTGAGTTTGCAGAGAGAAGAGCGAAGGCAGGTGGGCAGAGCACAGAGCGCATGTTGACGTAGTAGTAGCAGTAATACTAACAGTATGCAGCAGTAGTGACAATCGGACAAGTGGGAGTGGGAGTGGGCCCGTCCTGCCCGTCGGCCAATCTCGGGACAGGCGATGACACAAGGTTTCCAGTTGGGCCTGCTGTGGCTGGGCGGATTGGACGGTGGGAACCGGCCCACTGGCTCGGTCCTGGAGCAGCCCTGGAGCAGCCCTGGAGCAGCCCTGGAGCAGCCTGGCGGGGCCGACTTGGTTTGCGGGGAGAAACTTCCTGTGCCTGCCCGGGGTTTGTCTCTCACTTGATGCTGCTGTTGCTGTGATGCAACTTCAGATCAATTATACATTTCACACATCTTATTATTACAGTCCTGGTATAATCTGCTATAGTGCAGGTTAGATGTGAGTGTGGCGGCAATGCTTTAACCGTCCTATTCCTTCCCGCCATCGACCCCACAACCTGACATCTCTCGAACTATGCCTGCTAGTATAGCAGGCTACCTCGGCTACTAGAGGCAATCAGGCCAAACCTGGTCCCTTTCCTGCATGCGAGGCACACGAGGAGGACAAAGACCAAAGACTACGGCACTGGCCATCGCCAGCCAGGCTTCATCAGTCACGCTATCTGCGCGCGGCCATGGCCTGATTTCCGATCTGGTGTACCGCGTGCCTCTTGCCCTGCCAGCCTGCGTCAGGAGGGTCGCCTACCCAGCCTGTTGGTTCATCCCGCCTCGTTTCCGATCCCGCTGCTCTGGGCCATGCAACCCCGGCTCTCGTCGCGTCAGCTCGCCATCAGCTGCCCACCGGCCAGACGGACAGACGGGCCATTCATCGCGGACCCACACAACCCATAATCAGTCGTATCAGACTTAGTCACCTACCATTCGGCATCCTGCCGTGCTGCCGTGCTGCCGTGCTGCCGAGAAGAGCCTCCTTTGGAAATTCTCTTGTTCAGATTCTGGAACGACTTCCATATCCCTTCAGCCGTCGAGTGTCACACAAAACGCCCCTTGCCTGACTTGGTCCGCCGCTGGCCATCTTGGCGTGCTTGGTTGCCCGTTGGACACCATGGTCGGATCACGGAGCCCCCAGCAAACGCGCAGCTTAAGCTTACGACAACCATGACGACCCTGCTTGTGTACCTGCAGTCAGTCCCCTTGTGGGAGTCACTCGACTGTTTCGGGTCCGGGTCGAGGCCACTGGCCAGCAAAACGCTCTGCGTTTCAGTCCCGGCGTGTTCACACCATGCCCGAGCTCAAGTCCAGCTGCTTGCTCACCTGGCAGGACTCCGAATTTAAGGCTAACAATTCTTCAAAATCCAACTTGGATCCGCATCAGTGAACTGCTCTGCCCTGGGCTTGAACTATTTCCCGCTTTGCACCGTGCTGTAGTTGACCCCCAGTTCACCAAACGCGGCCAGACCATCTTTCTTTGTCCAGACGAATAGCCCCTTCTCACCCTAGTATACAACAAGCCCTGCCTATATCCAGTCCTACTTCCATTGCTTGTCCAAGGCTCAGCTGCCAGACGTCAGGATACCATGGCGACGAGCCAGCCGGGTTACTCCAATGTTGGGAGCCCAAACCACGATAGCGTGAGAGATGATGCGAGTGCTGATGCCACCGAGTCACTGATGGGTCACGGGGAGAAGAGCTGGGACGAGCTACGTGACGCTGGCCGCCCAAGGCAGAGCAGGTGGCAGCGAAGTCGAGCCGCCGTCTTCTCGTACCAGGGTCTACTAAACACCCTCCTTTTGGTTGTGATCCTTGGTCTGCTCGTCGACCGCCGTTGGCACTATGAGAAGTATGGTCATTTCGAGGGCAATGGCGACATCTCTGGATTTGCGCCTCGAGGTAAGCGTCCTCGCCCGAGCGCAGTGTCCTCTCTGCGCCGTGGCTGAAATCAGCCCTTGCTGACTGACATGGTGGAAAAGTCTCGCAGCAAATCAAAACCTTCACGCCTGATTTTGGTTTCTTCCCGGAAAACGGCACAGACTTCTTCACCGAGGAGGTGAGGCAGAAGTGGCTCGGCATCGTGCCGAAAGGCCTCGGCTACGTCGAGGTCCACGACCCTTCCAAGCACGACAACCTGCCGTTGCGCCCGCTCGAGGGCCCCAACATCAAGACAACCGTCTACACCACCAGCGTCACGCACCAGCTCCACTGCCTCTACAACATCGCCCAGGTCTACTCGGGCCTCGTGTCGGACGCCAGCCTCATCCCCCCACAGATGGAAGGCCACGTTCCCCACTGCTTTGAGTACCTGCGGCAGACCATCATGTGCTGCGGCGACACGGCGCTCGAAGGCCAGCAGACCACCTTCCCCGAGGGCTTCACCGGCAGCGACGGCTGGGATGCCAAGCACGTGTGCAAGAACTACGACGCCATCTACAGGTACCTGGAGGAGAACCGAGCGGACAACGAGGTCTGGATCTAAGCTACTGCGATATTTACCCGCCGTGCAGTTTCTTCTGACAACTTTTTTGTTTCTTCGGTGCTTGCTGGGCCCGGCATAGCAGGCGTTTGGGTCGGGCGGTTGGATCTTACAGGCCGAAAGGAATATAAATGGAGTTCTTAGGCGGAAGGCCTCCGGAATTTACACGGCCAACTCTATGTCACAATTCCAGCTGCTGGCTAGCTTACTCATACAGCCATTTCTCCCCGTCACATGCGAGCGACACAGCCGAGCCAATATTGATAGAGTTGTCCCAGGCTTGCTCTTCCCTTTGGCTTCAGAATAGACGACGGTGGGGAGACCTGTCTAAACCATGATTGCTGAGAAACAGCCGCCTATATTTTGCTGTTCCCAAAAGCCTTCGTCTTCGCCTCGAAAAGTTTGACCAATTGTCTCACCGCAAGGTCCAAAAGCACATCCTCCGAACCTCCAGGTATCCTGGCCGCAGGCACATCCCGCCATATCACTGGAGGCATTGTACGTCAGCCAGAGCTTCAGGCCAATTTCTCGCCTCACATGACAGATATCGGTTGCTAGCGAAACCACGAGGGGCAGGCACTTACTCTCAATCAGCTCTCCCTGCCCGGACCTCGTGTACCCATTCCCGCCAAAGAGCAGCATCGCCGTGTCAGCACACTCCTTCAGCACCAGCCCGGCCTGCACCTTCAGCAGGCCCGTAAGGCCGCCGAGCTCCCTGTCGCCGTCCTCCTTGGGCATATGCGTCAGCTGGTACGCGAACTGCTCGACCCACGCCCACTGAGACTCGAGCAGGGCGCCGGCCTTGGCGAGGCGGTGCCGGACCACGGGCTGGTCCATGAGGGGCCGCCCGAAGGCCTCGCGCCTGAGGACATAGCCGAAGGCGGCGGATAAGGCCACACGGGCCTGGCGGGTCACCCCGACGGCGATGGAGAGCCGCTCGTGGTTGAAGTTTGTCATGATGTATCTCATGCCCTGGTTGCAGCAGTGCCGTCAGCATCATGGGTCGCGGCTTTAGCACCGTGCTCTGGAGCACCTACCATTCCTTCTTTCCCGATGAGGTTCTCGACTGGGACCTTCACATCGTCAAGCACGATGTAAGTCGTCCCCGCGCTCAGTGAGCCGCCCACCTTCAGGTGGCGCATCGTGACGCCTGGCTGGTTCTTGAGGGGCACGACGAGCATCGACAGGCCTGCAGCTCTCGAGCCCTCGGGGCCGGTTCGTACTGCCATGCTAGCCCAGTCCTGGAGACACGGGATTCAGTCAGGAGCGAATTACACCAGCGCAATGGACCCTGGTGAAGAGGGCCAGGGGTCCGCTCACAGTCCATATCCCATTCGTGATCCACTTCTTCGTCCCGTTGACGATGTAGTGCTTCCCATCAGCACTCTTGACAGCCGTCGTGGTGATCCCCGCAACGTCGCTCCCGGCGTCCGGCTCCGTGATGGCGATGCAGCTCCGCTTCTCGCCCCTGAGCAGCTGGGGCACGAACCGCTCCTGCAGCTGCTGGTCGCCAAATTTGAGGATGGGCGGCACGCCGAACGACATGCCGGTCGTGATGCTGCCGGACGGGCCCATGGTCCCGCTGCGCGCCATCTCGTCCGCGTAGATCAGCCCGTGCAGGTAGTCGAAGTCCTCGACCTTGAGCCCGCCCAGCAGCTCGTGGATGCCCAGCCTCTTGAGCCACGCGACGGGGAGGGGGGCCGGGAGGCACGGGATGAGCATGTTGGCCCTCGCGAAGGTCTCGAAGACGTGGGGCGGGACCACTTCGGCCTTCTCCCACTCCACGGCGTCCTTGATCAGGTTCTTGTCCACGAACGCCCTGAGGTCCGCCTGCCACTTGCGGTGGGTCTCCTTAAAGATCGGGGAGGGCAGGCCGAGGAGCCATGGGGGCTCCGAGAAGGGAATTGGCGTGGCCATGTTCTCATGCGACGTTTTGACACAGCCCTGTGTGTGTTATAGTGATTACGCCTTTAATTTGAATTGCGAGTATTTGGAAGGGCTTCTGGATTATTCAAGTTCGTACGTATGAGGCCGAACTAGATACATATGTACTCAAGTATTACTCCCGAGGTCCGTGGTGGCCGAGGGCCAGTGTATCAGGTGCTTGGATTGCGGGGAAAATGACCGAGGTCTGGGGGCCGATCTGCTCACCAATCCGAAAAGTGAAATCCTGTTCGACTCCGCATCACTGGGTGTTAATTAGCATTCAGATCTAGAGTCATTCTTTTCCACGGAATCAGAAATTCACACCCACAGAAATAGAAGTCGACTTCTTTCTTTGTCCAATCACAATACCTCTCAAAAAAATTGAAAACATAACTAAGAAAATAAGAGAGGGGGCCAGGGAGGGAGAGCTCATGTGCAGGCGGTCCCTCCATACAGTCGTAGATGCTTAACTATCGAGCGTTAGGTAATAAAGACAATGCCGATGGCAATAGGTTCAGGATACAATAGCCACCATGGAACACAGAAATAGGAGGTGTACCAGAATTTCGCAGACACCAAAGGTAGAAATTCAGACACACACACACCAACTATTAAGTTACCGCCCGCGCCCACAACACATAGTTACACCCATGACCCCTTCACCCACAATATCTCCACCCACAAAACCTGTATCTACCTTAGTACCGAGGTATTAATCCATAATAGCCCCGGGTATGCAAGTAATCTATAGAGTGTGAATCGGTGTTAGTTGTGTGACACAGGCGTGTAGTTCGACCAGGTGTGTAAATCGAGGCTGGGCGGCACTCTCTGATTGCTCAAGTAGATATAGCTATGGCGCACTGAAGTAGCATACTGGTGTCCTATGCGCCTTTTCAGTTTCGAATATCCGCCGTTATCCCCATCCCTTCCCCATCAACAAGCTCAAGGTAATATCGCATGTGCAGCTTGGGGTCCGCCCCCTCCCGAGCATCTCTCGTGTCTCGATGGTCTCCTCTCCAACTAACCGGGACACAAAGCCATTCACTTCAAAGACTCGTTGCTATAGTTAGCAGACATTCTCAATAGTAGTAATCATGCGGAGACTTCAGCAGTAGAGAGCATAGACTGAAATTAACACACTATTCGTTATTCGCATCACGTTATCGTTGCCTAATCGTTCCTAATGAAGCGCATGACTTCCGTGACCTCGGTTGCTACCAGGTAAAATAGGCGAGGAATCTTCCCAGTGATGCTGTTCGACCGAGTATTCCATAGGCGGCGGTTTATCAAGAACTTCCATCTTGATCTCCACTTCAGTTGTTACCTGGATCTCCATCTTCCTCTCCATCGACAGCCTTCTCTGGCGGGACAGCATACCAGGATCGTCGTCCATTGCTGCATATGACGCCCTTGAGGAGGTCATGGACTGCCCAGAGCTCGCACGCTGAAACCGCACCGGCACAAAGGTCTTGTACAGTTTCCGCCGGAACTGCCGCGTCGTGCCGAAGCAAACAAGGAGGAACAACCCGGCGACACATCCTGGAATGAACGTAGCGATTGTTGCTCGCGCCCTGCTGGCACCCAGGTCTGGCTCCGCGCTGAGGGTGTCGGAAATGTCCATGTGGTTATAGGTTAGCTGAATAACGATATTATAAACCTCAAAGACACTGTGATTACATGGTTATACGCAATTAGCACTCAACGTGTAACTGACACCTGGCATGAGCTTACCTGATGAAGACCATAGGTATCGTCACCCTCACCACCAGCCATCTGTCATGTATCGAGCTGGGCCTTTGCTGAAGAGCCCCAAACTTGGCACCGGATGTCTGGATCTTCCGGAGGAGCAGTCGTGTCTGGATGTATTCCAGGAAAATGAGCCCTAACATGACGAGGCCTCCAATACAAGAAACAACATCTGTGAATCCCCGGTCAGTGGACAGCACCTGGCAAGGGGCGATAACCACGGGGGGGGGGGGAGGGTGGGGCCGTACAGAGAACGTCCGTCGTGAAGAAATACCAAGCCGCAGACTTCTTCAAAGGAGTCAACTGGAGAAGGCCCGCTTGGATGATAGGCAATGTTATAGCCACGGGCTTGCCGATGCGGTTGATCAAGGCAAGGGGACGGCGCATTGTGGGCGAGTCCGCCAGCCCGTAGACAGATTGCATCAGTTGAAAGCTCCAGCAGAATGAGAGGCCTGCCATTATTGTAAAGCACGTCCATCCTGCAGGGCGGGCCAGTTAGCATCAGGAGTTATGACAGTCCACATGCTGGGCACGCACTCATCGACGATAGGATCTTGTCTGCGCCAGTGTCGTAAGAATTCAACGCCACGACGGCAGGAATACCAGCCTCGACCAAGTCCCGCAAGTATCGAAGCCTGTCCCTCATTATGTCATCGTAATGTCTGCAGTGTCGAAGCCCGAGTCAGCTCTCATTGCTCAGTCAAGTCGCGTCTTTGTCCATGTTCGTGTGAGCCGTGGTCGGGGAGGGATATGGATGGAGGACGGCCCGAAGGGGTGGGACAATAGCCCGTAGATATTTACATTATGAGCCTGATTATCTGTGCGATACTCGTACTATTCGCAATGAGTGCGGCGGAGCTGATAAAGAAGAGATCTAGGGTCTGGTCAGCAATTATTCGCAAAGCAGGTAGGGGTCGAGTCAGTGCAGCTGCACCCGGGGTCGTGCCAAAGACGGTGTGTGCTTACAGCTTCCCTTCTCCTTGCTCTGCACGAGAAGCCATAGTATCAACAAATTGCAGAATAAGCAGACAAGTGAATATGTCAGGACACCCGCGGCGGCGCCCTCGGCCCCAGATGGCAACTGTGTCATGCTCACCCGGTTGCCTGGCCGGGGGTGTCGAGAAGAGACAACGATGAGATCAGACGAGCGGCAGGTAGTCGGGGAGGAGAAGGAGAGAGAAAACAAATTGCCGGAAAACCCACGCGGAGAGCGGACCTATTTTGCTAGTTTTGTCTGCCCCAGCCTGACGCTCTGATGCCCCCCCATCTGGAGTTTGTGTCTGGCCCACATGTGCACGTAACCTGTCGTTTCGAAGCGATCGACAATGGCAGGACTCGTGCGAGCTGCACGCGAGCTGGCAAGACAATGTAGTACCGAACACGGGGGTCCAGGACCTTGGTTTCTGATGGCAGAATCTCTTGTCATTGGCCATGTTCCCACGGATCCGAGTCAATAGGCCATCCTTAAAAGAGGATACTCTCCCTCCAAAACGGGCCCTTGCAGCGGGCCCCCATCGCGCCTCGGACATGGTTTCCGCAAGAGGACTCAGGGACCCCGAAGCGAGGCAACGGTCTTCGCATCCCGTCCCACCATTTCCAGCAACTACGTAGCGTACGCGAAACGGCCATACCAATCTAGTTTTCACTCGACGACGAGCCGCGGGTGCTTCCGTTAATACACTAGTAAAGTGTACACTAGCTCGGTGTCATGACAATACCTAGGTAGCCTCCTGAGCCTCTGGCAAACTCCACGTTCAGCACACCCAAGGCCCGCAGATCTCCCGGGGATTTGTTTCCACTCGCAGGCAACTTGCCAACGTCCTGCCACCCAAGCGAGCCAAGGCACATGGTAGACGAACCGGTCGCCCAGATGTAGTATACCATGCCACTGCAGGCGGGATTTCCCGGCCGCGAATTCAGGGCAAATAAACCCAGAACCTCCGGGCTTAGCCTGGTGCACGAGGGTGGGGACTACGGCTCTAGTGTTCCGGTGGTGTTCCCCCTGAGGTTCTTATCAACAGCTTGTCTTTCAGAGAATCCTACGGGGAACGAGGATATCGGCATTTGTGGCGTGGTCTGTGTACCTAGGTCGGCAGTCTTTTCCCATTATCAATACGCCTATAGCCGCAGGTCAAATGGCGGGCCAAGATACGAAGTACTTAAGGAGGTACCTAGGTGCTCAGCTGTTTGGGTGCTCACTTCTCTGTGCACCTTGAGCATTGAAGAATGGACTAAGAATCCGACAGCAACTCATTGAGTAATATGATCCTCAGATACCTCACAGCTGCCAAGACACTACAATATTATACACTACTTAAATACCTAGGTACCTAGTCCCTGCCCCATTCCGTACATAGTTATCCTCCCTGGCCTACCACCCTTGCTCCCAACAAGTATACTAGTGTGCTAAGTAGCTAACAAGAGCCGTCTGAATGGCTCCAGATGCAACTCCATTGTCGATCAAACTCCTACCTAGCGCTGCCGCAATCTGCTTTCTTTACTCACTAACGGCCAGCACTTCCTTCTCAGGCTGTAACGCAACGCTCGGGCCTCGATTGTCAGTGGATCATTTCTCGCTCGGCATCCCCTTGTGTTTGTGCTTGCGGGACGTGTACTTTTGACGTGGCGATAATAATTTTGAGTATTATTGACCACATGTCTTCCATGTGCCACAGTGGGGCAGACGTGCCATCGTTTTGTGCACGTCCGGAAGCTTTCCTCGAATTCTTGTAGCTGTAGGAGCTTAAAGTGCGCCTTGGGATTAGGCGAGTGCCCAGGACTTCGTCCTGTGCCCACCTCCGAGACCCTCAAGGGGCATAGAAATCCGCCCCCCAATTCCGCTTATGTCTGACTGTGTTGGCAACTTAAGGCATATGGCTATGCATACATTGATGTCACTCACAAGCCCCAATACAGTCTCTATAGGCCGTCTTCTAGTGCCACTTGGTCCCAAAACTTGGGTAGAAAACTCGAGTACTTTGGGGAGTTGCCAGGCGCTCCAGAAACATGCACTCCAATTCTTGTGGGTCACGTCTGATCACGCTGATGTTTACGTCATGAAGTAGATACACGTTAACCGAATCTTCATTCACTCTTGCTATTACTCACGCCCCCCACTTCGTAGTCGCGGTAACTTTGAACCGCGACAATGCCCTGATCTGATAATAACAGCGGTTTTGCATCCATTATAGATCTATGGGACAAGTTCAATTATCTATATAATTTTATCAGCAGTCGTGGTCTCGCTGTTGTGACGCACATCACCACGGCGAGGTCGACTCGGATGATGGTGCATTCTGACTTCGAAAGATGCCCCTCTATAGGAGACATTTCAGTATGACGACCGATTGTGGGATGGATGGTTTGCGATTGGAGAACCTATTAGAAGAAGCAGGCCGAGGAACTTACCCCTGCGGAGGTCAAGAAGAAGAACCAAGACAAGCACGAGGAGGCGCTCCAGTTCGAGGAGAGTGCAAAGAAGGCAAAACGCCCTGACCCACTGAAGTCCGCATGGAACAATGAGAAGAAGCTGAAACGGACTGCTGCGGTCATTACAAGCGAGAAAGAGATTAAGGGAACGGCCAAGAAGCAGCGCCTAGTCAAGTTTGACAACCTGAGCAGCGGGGATAATAAGGATGCTGATGACAAGGACGCGGAGGACGAGGATGCCTAGGACAGAGCCATGCGATGATTGCTGGGATTTTGAAGTTGAGGAGGAATTTTTCCCCTTATGTCCATCATGGATTGCGCTGTGTATTTCTTGAGGATATGGTTATGTTTTGACCAAGTTTTTGGGCGTGCGGATGAACTTATAAAAAGAAGAATTGCGAGTATCGGAAGGCACGACCACACTGGTATTCCAGTACTTTTATCCACTTGCAGACGGGGCCCTCTAGGCCCAAGAACTTAGCTAAAACAATAATGATGAATATAACCCAACCATTGCTAACCACGCACGCACGCACGCACGTACGTGATACCTACCAACACGTGCGTGATATCAATTCCTGTACAGGCCACCTCATCCTTGTCAAAACATGTCAGTTCCGGTGCACATGTGGAGTATTTGTGTCACAGCTTGGCTCTAGCTGTCGCTCGGAGGGAGAAGAGCTAACTAAATATCTATGGCCTGTAGGCGAGGCGTAGGCGTTTGTATAGCGGACCGTAGGAGTGGGTACCGTGACAATTTGCGTCATGAAAATATTGGCGCTGTCCACCATACGAACATTACCACCATAGATGGCAGAACAGCTTTTGAAATATTGACGCCAGGGACGTGGTGGTGACTATCTAGTCTCACAAGGCACGAATTGCCTAGGTATACGGTATTTGAGAGAAATACGGAACTCACACGGCATTAGTGAAAAGTACACCAGTACATCGATCGCTCAGAAACTAGATTAGCATCCAGACCCAGTTCATTTGCCCAGGAATCTTTAACCATATGTTCTAGGTATACTTGTTAAGTAATATAGCTTTTGGCAATACATGTTAGTAGGCGTGGGTGCTAGCTAGTACGTGTGGGTGCTCTGGGTACCTATTTACATGTTCGAATTTTATATTTCGTTTCCCGCTCGTGATATATAATGTTAAGATCCCCTTGGATTTCGCGGGTTGGAAATACGCAATCTTGCTTGTGTAACAATGAATTAAGTGGTATCTACTGAGGTTGTCTTTGACATGCAAGTGGTTCCCCTGCACATATCTGAAGCTCTGGTCATGATTTGTACATTATAAAACTTATGCCACATCGCTGGTTATGTTGAATGCACACAAAATTAGGGCCTCTCTTCTCCAAGCGGATCACCTGTAAGTCACACCGGCGACGAACTTCCAGAGGCCATTACCGTGTTCCCGTTCGCGTTGATGTTGGTCTCGGTCTTGTTCCGCGAGTCGCTCTGATAGCCCTGCGCACCGGCTTGTATGAGGTCCTTGTCGGATCCTGTCTCGTCGGCGTGATACTCCTTCATCTCAATGGACTGCTCGACTTGAATCTCCAACCTTTTACCCCGCCTCTCTTCCTCTTCCGCCTGGCTCCTCAGTACGTGGCTTTGCTTGCGACTGACAGACAATCCGTATACGCCGTGCGAGGGCGTCGAGCCGGGTTTGTTTCCCAGGATAACCCTTGAGACAAAAGCTTTTAGGGACGGCACCGAGCCGCAGATGATGGCGACATTTATTTCCACCACTGACCACAGGGCAATAGGAACACTGGTTACTATTCTTTTGGTGAGCCGACTGCTTCGTCACAATTCGCGTCAAGAATGTTAGTGTACATACCCGATTGCTCCTGGTACGGTCCATTCAGGTTCTGGTAGAGTGCCCGCAGTCTGATGATGGATACGATGGTCGTGCTGCCACGGAGTTAGCTCTTAATTCGTCAGAACTGACGAGATCCAAGAGTATGCTGACAATAGACCGCAAGCAAAGACCGAAATCAGTATGATGCGCTGCTTCCGAGGTAGTTGCAATCTTGTGAGGAATGGTAGTGGGATTATGAGCAACATTATGTCGTTGACAATGTTGAAGCCGGCAACAGAGTAGTTCAGGGCGGGCCGGTCAACGCACCACCCTTGGACTGTATCGTCCCACGCCTTGGACACGGGGAAGCAAAAGAAAAGAGCAGCGCAAAAGGACATGACGCCACACGCACAAACCCAGGCGATGGCTGCTTTCATGATTCTCGCAGCGCTGCTCTTTGTGAAGAGGCGCGCGGCCTGGGTCGTGAGAGAGAGCTTGTAGAATGTCTGGCATAAATCTGACCGGCGTTGGTTAGAACTTAGTCACCCTCTATGGGTCTTGAGATGGTGCATCCTGGAAGACCCCAAAACACAAGGACCACGAAGCTGCAGCACGAGACGATTTATACTCACTGTAGCATGGTACAGTTGCAAATAGAGCCTTACTTAAGGAAATTAGTTTTTCTGGAAATAAATCTCATCTACAGCGGATGGGCGGGAATGAAGTACTGACACTCAGGAAACTACCAAGGTGGATAGGTTCAACAGGCCGACCGAGGCCCCATCTTATTTCTTTGCCCAGCGTTGTTCTGTCAGCAACGGGTGTCGTAAGACCGACTGAGTGAAAAAAAAATGCCATAGCGACTAGTTGACATACGGTACATCACAGCGACGAGGAAGCCCATTGAGCAAACCTGGACACAAGTGAGCCTCCAGTTCCAGAAAGGAGTCGATGGGAGATTGGCATTCATTATTTTCTGGTGTGTTTTTCCATCGATGAAATCATAAGATAAGGAATAAGGCCTTTTTTTTTTGGGGG